>QODF01000011.1:2849063-2952812 GCA_024372805.1 Oostethus manadensis
TCCAGAACCCCTCTGATAGACTCCAAGAAGGCTGGGTACTCTGAACTGCCGTTCGGCGCGTACGCACAAACCACAGTCAGGACCCTTTCCCCAGCCCGAAGGCGTAGGGAAATAACCCTCTCGTTCCCGGGGATGACTCCAGCACAGAGGCACCAAGCCGGGGGGCTATGTGAGTCCGACTATATTTAGTCGGAATGTCTCCGCCTCTTCCACAAGCTCGAGCTCCTCCCCCACCAGAGAAGTGACATTCCATGTCCCAAGAACCAGATTTGGCCACAGAAGACCAGGTTGCCCAGACACCCGCCCTCGACCACCACCTAAATCCCATTGCATCGGACCCTTACGCTTGCCCCTGCAGGTGGTGGGTCTGCGGGAGGTAGTTCCCGTGTGGCTTCTTCGCGCTAGGCCCGGCCAGGCTCCACGGGTGAAGGCATGGCCACCAGGCGCTCGCCTGCGAACCCCTCCCCCAGGCCTGGCTCCAGGGTGAGGCCCTGGTGTCCCACTTCCGGGCGAGGTGCGGTCACTCCTCTTGATTTTCTTTATCATTAGGGTCTTCTGAATCACTCTTAGTCTGGCCCATCAACTAAAACTTGTTTGATTTGGGAGACCCTACCAGGGGCGTAAAGCCCCCGACAACATAGCTCCTACAATCACTCGGGCCCTCAAAACCCTCCTCCACGATAAGCCTACTGGGCCCCTCCGTGAATGGAGAGACCAAAGAAGTCTACTCCAAAGAAGAAAACCAAAATAATTGTTTGTGTGGTATTAGTTTATGCAGACTCCTGGGTATGATCAAGACGATGACCTCCCTCCTCCGACCACCTGTATCTCTACCAAGCACTAACGTATTTGGTTTCATCTCTAATCTTGAATAGCAAAGCAAGATCAGGCCACCATAGTTTGGATGAGATCGGTGACATTCAACAGAGAATGTGCCCTTTTGAGCATCCACACTGTCTGAAATGGACTGCGTGTATGCATGTACACTCACGGCTCCAGAACATATGTGTACTGGCCCTCAGGTGTGCGATCCTGTCGGTAAGAAAGGTTGTAGGCAAGCATGGTGTCAATCAGCTCACACATCTGCTCCTTCTCTCTGCTACTGAACAGCTGGGGGTTCACCTGGATGGAACATGGAAGCTTGTTAGAAGTTTGTTGTGTTACAGCTTGGGAAAGCTTAGAGTATATAACGTACAGGGCGTAGTTTGGGGCAGATGATATCAAGGAGCAGCGTAAGAATATCCAGAGTGAGGTTTAGGTGGCTGACCCTGGTCCGGATGCTGGGTGCTATGTCGGCCAACATGGTGGACAAAGCATTCCTACTGCTGATAAGACGAGAGGATGCCTAGAAGACAACACAATGACATATGAACATTTTTGAACTGTTATGAATGCATGAATGTATTCTTCTTCTTTGGACACTCCTGCTTTTACAATGCTTAAGCTTGAGCATGTGACGTAATGTTAACTCTAAGTAACCACAACTTCTTCATTCATTGCTAGCAAACGGCAGTAAAGAGAGAAGAGGAGCATTATTGCAGCTGGAACTGATCGATGAGTACAATATCCATTTGTATTACAAAGGAGGAAAGGAGAAGGTGTTATCAAGGGTGGACTCCCCACCTTCTGAAAGAGTCGTACACAGACAGGAAATAATGTACTGCCAACTGACCAATCACAGCCTTGCGGCCACAGTTTGAACTTTTATTTTTATTTTATTATTTATATTTGTAGAGGTAGTTGTCACACTTCATGTAAAGACTCAACTCAAAACTGAAACTGTTAAAATGCGTACCTTGAGAGGAGCAAAGTGATGGGTACCTGTACATTTTAGAATTTAAAATGCATTTAATAATGTGTGAGGCATATTTAGTGCTTAAACCTGGATTGTGCAGTCAGAATTTAGCTTCTGTCGCAAGTGAACAATGGCAATTGAAAAGAGAAGGGAAAAATAATTTTCTCTCTAAAAGGGGGTGCGGCA
Source organism: Oostethus manadensis (assembly GCA_024372805.1). Taxonomy (NCBI): domain Eukaryota; kingdom Metazoa; phylum Chordata; class Actinopteri; order Syngnathiformes; family Syngnathidae; genus Oostethus; species Oostethus manadensis. Next base: position 2,851,045 of record QODF01000011.1, read on the forward strand.
AAAAAGGTTTAGGAACAACTGCGCTAATCCAAGGTGGGATTGCGGTGGCTGCAGCTTCAGCAGTGAAGCCCAGAATTCCCTCTCCCTGGCTATTTTGTCCAGCTCCTCCTGGAGGATCCCAACGCATTCCCATGCCAGTTTTTTTTTTTTAAACATATCTCAACCCAACCAGTCGAGACAGACAGCCGACCCACAGAGCCTGGGTTCTGTTCCAAGTTTTCTTCCACAGAAGGAGTTTTTCCTTGCCTCTGTCACCAAGTGCTTGCTCATGTGGAGTTGGTTCTCTGTTTTCATGTGACAGTTTACTGGCACTTTACACCAGGAGTAAAGTGCCATACGTATAACTGTTGTTGTGATTTGGCGCTATATGAATAATTTGATTCAAATTGAATTGAATTGGCCGCATGGTGGATGAGTGGGTAGCATGTTGGCCTCACAATCAAGAGTTTCCAATCTCCGTTGGGCATCTCTGTGTGGAGTTTGCATGTTCTCCCCGTGCTTCTCCGGGTACTCCGGTTTCCTCCCACATTCGAAAAACATGCATGTTAGGTTAATTGCCGACTCTAATTTGTCCAAAAGTTTGAGTGTGCGATTGACAGGCGACCAGTCCAAGGTGTACCCCGCCACCCATCCATCCATAGAAAATGGATGGATGGATGGATGAATTTAATTGCTTTCTCAATGGAAGATATGTTGGTGGGATTGAAGAGGTGGAAGTATTCCTTCCACCGGCCCACAACATCTCCAGTCCAGGTCAGCAGAACACCAACCCCACCAGATGTAGTGTTGATCAAGCCATCCAGAAGTCAATCTCAATCTATATATGTATGTGTACACACACCAGTAGTGATTGCTCTAAGACTGCAAGGGGTTCCCCTAAAATGCCCAGGTTCCCCTAAAATGTAAAAAAAGTGGGGAAATATGTACTGCTGTATATACATGTAATTGATGCCCACAGCACCACAGCTGAGCATAGCCGTACACACACAGTCGAATGCTGAGCGACATCAGGGGAGGTGCCCCTGGATTGGCGGACTGGGGTGGTGGTTCAGCTTTTTAAAAAGGATCCACCAGATAGTCGTATCTCGGATTGAGGAGAAGCAGTGTGGTTTTCCTCCTGGTCGTGGAACAGTGGACTTGGTAGGATCCTTTAGGGTGCACAGGAGTTTTCCCAACCAGTCTACATGTATTTTGTATACTTGGAAAAGGCATTTGACTGTGTTCCTTGGGGGATACCGTGGTGAGTACTCCGGGAATATGGTGTATGTGACCACCTCATTCAGGTGGTTCATTCCCTGGATGACCAGTGTCAGAGTTAGGTTCGTATTGCCGGCAATAAGTCGGACCCGTTTCCAGTGAGGGTTGGACTCCGCCAGGGCTGCCCTTTGTCACTGACTCCATTTATTACTTTTATGGACAGAATTTCTAAGCGCAGCCAGGGCGTTGATGGGTTCCGGTTTGGTGGTTGCAGGATTGGGTCTCTGCTTTTTGCAGATGATGTGGTCCTGTTGTTCATCGAGCAGTGACCTTCAACTCTCACTGGATTGGTTCCCAGCTGAGTGTGAAGCGGCTGGAATGAAAATCGGCACCTCCAAGTCCAAAGCAAAGCTCTCAATTTACCGGTCGAGCTATGTTCCTACCCTCCCCTATAGTAATGAGCTATGGGTAGTGACCAGAAGGACAAGATCGCAGGTACAAGCGGCTGAAATGAGTTTTCTCTGGAGGGTGGCTAGGCCCTCCCTTGAAGACAGGGAGAGAAGCACTGTCACCCCGGAGGGACTCGGACTAGAACCACTGCTACTCCGCGTTGAGAGGAGCCAGATGAGGTGGCTCGGGCATCTGGTTAGGATGCCTCCCAGACGCCTCCCTGGGGAGGTCCGACCGTCTGACCGGTAGGAGGCCTCGGGGAAGACCCAGGACACGTTGGTGAGACTATGTCTCTCAACTCACCTGAAAAAGCCTTGGGATCCGCTGGGAGGAGCAGGACAAAGTGGTAGGGAGAGGGAAGTCCAGGCTTCCCTGCTTAGGCTGCTGCCCCCGCAACCCGAACTCGGATGAGCGGATGAAAATGGCTAGATGGATGTAATATTAGTTTCATGATGTGGGATGACTACCTGATTTTTAATGACGTCCAACCAAAATACATAGTCTTACCTCGTGGTGGCTATGTGGATAGCTGATGCGTGGCACATGCGGGTGGGCAAACAGGAAGTGATAAGCGACAGACAGGAAAGGCTGGTACTTCATGAGGGAAAAGTTCTGCCCATGCATGATGACATGGTTCAGTCTGTCCGAAAACAACATCCAGTCCAGAGCATCGCACACACACTGCAGGTTGGGATCTCTCACTCTCATGGACAAATAGTTGTCGTACAAACCCTGATGAGAGGGGAACTTTCTTACACTTAGTTCACCTTTGCTAAAATCAAGTAATGAGAAGCTTGCTGGGCTTATTACCTGAGAAACCTTCTCATATTCGCCACTAGATGAGGCCAAGTGAAGAATGTTCTGAAATCTCTGAGTTCCACCTCCTGATCCAGGGACTTCCTCAAAGCTCTCACCTACACGTTTGCTAAAAAGTATTTTTACAAAAATTGTTTCATGAGAAAGACTCAATTCATAAACCATTTCCAAAGATAATTATCACATTTTTTATTACTTTATAGCTGTGGCCAATTACAAATTTACTCAAAATTATTACTGTACTTCATCAATAAAAAATGGAATGGATGATACTACTAACAAAAAGCAAGAGAAGTAGAAGCCACTGAAAGAAAACACACAATTTATATGTTGTTAGTCAGTAGAACTGAATTCTTTCTCTGTCAAGCACACTGTCCAACATTACAACACATAACATTCAAATTCAAGCATTTTCGAGATTAAATTAAATTAGTCACATTAAAAACAAGCCACTGTACCGTTTTGTCCGAGGTAACTGGAAGATCTCCTGCCACAGATGGAACAAGCCTTTGTTTTGGTCCTTCTGGCCCACAGAAACACACTGGATAGTCCTGGCGTCGAGCTGTTTGTGACCTCGGCCGTAGAGGAACTGCATAAAGTAGTACACTCACATATTCAAAGCCGGTATAGTAACCCTACCTCATATAGCAACTACATCTTGAAAAGAGATGCTGTCACACCTGGAGTGTGTTGATACAAGACCTGATGTCGTTGTCCGTCTTCTCACAGAGCAGCATCAGCGTGCCTGTGTCTGCCTTCATCCCCTGCCGGAGCGAGATCTACCGCCCAGTGATGGAAAAATAATGGTTTGTCTGTGTGTTTATTGCCTTTATCCACTTACGTGTTTGCATTCGTGTACCTCTGCAAGTCTCTGAGCCAGACGGGAGGGCTGAGTCTGGGGGAACGTCAGGAGAAAGGCCTGCTGCCTCAGAGGTCGTAGTGCTGGAACATACCTGAAAAGGCAAAGTAAATGTAAACTCGATATTCTAGCTTTACAATATTGTTTTAACTAAAAGTCTCTCTTACAAGTCATTACAGATGCAGATGATTGGTCGGAGAAGACAAGAGTCCTTTTTCTTTTTCTTCTTTGTAGACTCTGTGCTGGCATCACTGCCATGTCCATCTTTCCTGTTCAGGGTTGCTAACAGAATGTTGATGGCAGCCTGTACAGCAAGACATGGAAAATAATTCATACTGTATAATGACTCAAAACTGGTTCAAAAATTACTAAACATTTTATTTATCTGGAGTTTTCCAATAGATACAACATACTGTATACTGTACATACTATATAATGTGTGTGTGTTTGTGCGCGCGCGCAAATATATTGTAAATACACACGCATACATGGCAGCTGCTTGTCATTCAAGGAGGGGAAGCTCATTTTTCCCCCCGGCCTACATCATATATATATTTTTTATTTTTTACATGTAAATTCTACCCTCCGTTCTTAGTCGTATTTAACAAAGACAAAGTCTTTAATTAATTATTATTTTTTAATAAAAGTTAGAAAAATCTTTGTGTAACAACTTCCTGTGTAGTAATTATTGCGGCTTATAGACCGGCTTATAGACCGGCTTATAGACCGGCTTATAGACCGGGATGGCTTATATGTGTACAAATCTTTTTTTCTCTTTAAAGTTATTGGATCATGGGTCACCCAAATATTATATCATTCTTCTTACAAAAGGAGAACTTTTTAAAATTGTGCAGGCAAATCGAATGTTTTTTCCCGACAATACCGTGTCATCGATGAAATAATAAATTGTTCTTTTTAGTATCTTAATTTCAATACTGATCAAAACAATGTTGAGTTTAGAATACAAATTATGACACCCTCTTAGTAATTTGATTTTTTTTTTTTAAAAAAAGGTCCAGAACATACTGCAGGTGCTCCATCAATCTCATCAATAATTAGGCAGTTTGGCCTCTCGTTGGCTCCCAAAACGGACTTCATTTGTGTCGCTGTGTCGATGCGTTTCTGGAATACCTCTGCACTGCGATCGTCACTGAGAAGAACAAGAACAAGAAGAACAACCACAATGCTGTCAGCACTGGAATATGACGATGAAAGCGTTGTAATTGGCTGTTGCCTGTCCCACCTGGCGTTGATTTCCACCACATTGTATCCAGCATGCTTTGCAATAACATGAGCCAATGTGGTCTTTCCCAAACCTGGGGGCCCAGACAACATCGCCACCTACAGAAGGAAAGTATCACTTATTTTAAGAAATGAAGGATTTTACATTAAAGAAAGGTAATGACAACTAAATTTCAAAAAATATATCACTGTACTTTAGACCTTGGTTTTGGAATACTCCAGTTTGACAAAATTTTGCTTTAGTTCTTGTACACTGTCTTGGTCATCATACAATTTTGCGCATAAACTGTTGTACTTTGAATCATGTGGTATTGATAAAAAATGTGAATGCACTACTCCAAACATTGCTTGTTTATTCAGCCAGCTCCGCTCACACAATCAACACCTAATCTCACAATTAATTAAATATTGTAAATACACACCCACATACATACGATACATTTCTTTATTTTTAATATATAGTAATTTAAAAAAAATACATTTCTTTTTACAATAAAATGGTTTGCGCCAACCTTTCTGTATTCCACCAAATTTAAACCAAAAAAATAGTCTGACCTGCATTCTGCTGGTAGCTGCTAAGATGTGAAATGTATGCCTTTGTTGATTTATTTACGTATGAAGGAGACAATACCTCAGCATATCAATACAAACCATCAATCAAATTACACATAATTGACAACATTTTTGGATCACAAAATGTATACATTGACACACATTATGGGCTTCCTTTATTTAAAAATGTACCATCATTAGCATAAAAAGTGTGTTTACCTTAAATTTGGGTCGTTTGTACTGGTCCAATTCAGCCTCCAGTATCTCCTCAGTCATCTCCATCTTGGTCTTGAAGCGATTTTGATTCAAATTGGCTGGATTATGTTTGAATGAGGTTTGGCTGGGAACTTGTCTATCGGGTCGCACTGGGCGGGCCTTCCTCTCTTTTCCGAAAACAACAGTGTCCCACAGCTTCAGCCACTTCAGCAGGCAACGATTGGTAAACTGTAAAAGAATAACATTTTGTCACAAAAACATATTACAGATTAAAAGCTTTTAGAGTATGAAGATGCAAAGAGCCATACATCATCGCTGAGCAGCTCAGTGTAGTGCCGGGGAGAAAATCTATCAACCCAGAGGCGACAGCTTTGACTCTCTGAGTCTTCAGAATCGTCCTCTTCTTTCTCCCTATTTTCAGGCTCAACACTGACATCATTTTCACTGCTGGAATAAGACAGATCAAAAATCAGCATTAAAAACACAGACACTTGGGGGAGACGAAATAGGGTAATGTAGTACGTGGCTAGGAGCTCTGTAAGGCGCTGCGATTCCGCTACAACCTCCTGATGGCGCTGCATTATTAAAGAAAACAGGCGTCAGTCCACTTCCGTTAATGCATATTCTTGACCTTATTATGCTGTAGTATATTTTTCTTTCTGTATCATCACCCGCTCTGCCTCCTGCTCCCTCAGCACACCAATTGGCACAGCAAGAAGACCTAAGGAACCCTGAGAGTCGGGTACCATTCTGCCCTCTGTGATCTGGAGGTAAGAGTGGCAACACATAGTTTATGAAAATATAAAATATCTAAATATAATATATAAATAAAGTGGAACAGTGAAAATATGCAGCAGGTCCCACTCTACTACTATAAGTGCCTACATCGTTCTAGGAAGACTTTCTTAAAGATTTGAAAGTGTGTTCATGGGACTTTTTATCTTTACACTCATTAATATGATTGATGTATTAAGATTAGTGTTGCAATGTGCTTTTTCCTATCCCGTTTTCATCAATTCACCTTGTCTGCTTTTGTGTCCCTCTGGCGGAGATAGATGCGCCTCCCCAACGAGTCAGTGATCGTGATGTAGTCACCCTCAATTGGGGGTCTCCTTAGAACACGTGATTGTGTCGCCATGGGAACAACTCGCCTTGGAGACTCTGACATTGTAGCAAAGCCACTGATTTTCAGGGTGGGTGAGGAAGACCTGAATGATTACAAGCATTCAAAATTATAATCAAGATCATTGATTATTTATTCAAACGTCTAAATATGTGAAAAGAGCAGATCCCTGCCTTTTCACGATTTGGCACGTGTGCCATTGCACATTCATGGATTTGTTTTCTCTGCTTAAAATTGTAACCATTTTATGGCGCTATCCACAGGGTAAAAAGAGTGCTGGAGCTATTAACCCATCATAGGACATGGTCTGACTGTGTTTGAAATATGCCAATTTTTACTGTACTTTATCTGTATGTATTAAAAGCGTTAGTTAAATTTAAATCAAGCTAAAAAATACCACACATGTCTGAAAATGTATTTGCATAATGCTAGTCTACTTAACAGTGGCAGTAAAATTTGTTTTTGTGGTTTGGAGATACACAAAGGGTGTTGGAACTGCACTGCTGTTGATGTGTTCAGGTTGGAATAAGTTATAAAAGAGAAGCACATTCTGTGTGAGTCTATGAGGACGCTATTGTGCCTCCATCTGCCGTATAAAGGAAAGGCTTACTAAGATGCACATGCGTTGATTACGCAACACTGTTTACCGTAATTAATGAAATAAATGAGTTACCACCGTTAACGCACTATTTTTCACTGTTTCTTTGTGTTGTGATTTGAGTTGCAGGATTAGCCACAGTAAATGACATTGAGAATTGCATTTTATCTATTTTTTTATTACATATTGAGAAATAATTAAGTTATTTTGTGTTTATGTTTTGTCTTGACTTTTGTTTCCTGTCACTGTCTCCTACCTGGCAGTGCGAGGTGCCTCATATTGCTCTGGGGAGGATGGCGGTGTGATGTCATCAGTAGACGATTTAAAAAGTCGCTTTACAACACCTGTATCTCGCTTGTGGCGCTTTGCCTTTGGCGCTGGAATATAAATGGAGGGCATTAGGACAGAAAACTTTCAGAGAACGCATAAAAGTTAAATTGTGATAAAAAATTAACTCACTGATTGGCTGATTAGAGAGCAGATGTTCCACAACAGTTTTGTCATCACCTGCATTTGGTCTCTGACGCTTCACTGGCTTTGATAAGTCTTCTAAAAAATAATAATAAATAATTAAAGCACGCACATGCTCAGCTAATGTCCCATGCATGATGCAAACACTATTAGGTACACCTAATGAAATGATATGGGAAAGAGCTGTAAATGGCTGTAAACTACAATAATAAAAAAACTGTTAACGACCACTGCTGTTAAGGCTTTATTTACAATTGGTATTTTTAGCAACTTTGAATAAAATTCACTTAATCATTGAATCCATTATGGTGGTTTTTAAAAGCGTCCAAACACTTCCGGACTTTGAAACAAACAAGACACAGTAAGATATGTTGACTATTAAGGGAACAAGAAGATCAACTACAAAAAGGCTTCAAAGCAAATATACGAACATGCAGATGGAACATGGTGGTAAAAGATATAACACGCAAACGTATATTTAAGAGAGGTGAAGGTCTATCGAATCAATTAAAGTACATTTTGTAATTGTTGTCATTTAAAAAAAAGATTTACGGTAAAACCAGGCACCGTTTATGTTCTTACCCTCCAATTGAGCCAACGCATCCAACTCATCCGCGAACTGCTCCTCGAAGTTGTCCTCAATTTCAAATATTTCGTCATATTCATCCATAGCGGCTTGCCCACGAAGTAAGTGAAATATGCCGTTAACTACCAAAACACCGTATTTTCTTAGACGACATCAACAACACGTTTGACAAAAAGATTTCCCGGTATTTTTTTAGTTGCGACGCCCTATTTCCGGGTATGAAGAGTGCTCTGAGCTCTGATTGGTTGTCGAAAGCTTTCATTTCCTCCCCCCAGCATGCACCGCGGAGCAAACAAGCGCGTTACAAATTACATTACGCCGTTGTTATGGCCTCTTTGGCTTCAATTTTTTTTTTCACCGAGAAAATAAGAACACTACCACTGGCTAGCTTGTGTTACAAATGATTGCAGAGCACAGACTGTATTACAAAATGTGGGCGTGTCTTGGTTGACGACTCTGCAGCATCGCGTGGATATCGGGGTTGGTGCCCCTGGACTGGCAGAACGGGGTGGTGGTCTTGCTTTTCAAGAAGGAGAACCGAAGCGTGTGTTTTAATTATTTTGGGATCACACTTCTCAACCTTCCCGATAAGGTATATTCAGGAGTTCAGGAGAGGAGGATCCACCGGATAGTCGAATCTTGGATTCAGGAGGAGCAGTGTGGTTTTCGTCCCGGTCGTGGAACTGTGGACCAACTCTATACTCTCGGCAGGATCCTTGAGGGTGTTTGCCCAACCAGTCTACATGTGTTTTGTGGACTTGGAGAAGGCATTTGACCGTGTTCTCCGGGTGTGCTTCAGGAATATGGGGTATCGGACCACCTAATCCAGGCAGTTCGTTCCCTGGTTCGCATTGCGGGCAGTAAGTCGGACCCGTTTCCAGTGGGGGTTGGACTCCGCCAGGGCTGCCCTTTGTCATCGATTCTGTTCATTACTTTCATGGACAGAATTTCTAGGCTCAGCCAGGGCGTTGAGGGGTTTCAATTTGGTGGCCGCAGGATTCGTTCTTTGCTTTTTGCAGATGACCTGGTCCTGTTGGCTTCATCGAGCCGTAACCTTCAACTCTCTGGAATGGTTCGCAGCTGAGTGTGAAGCAGCTGGAATGAGAATCAGCACCTCCAAGTCCGAGTCCATGGTTCTCGCCCGGGAAAGGGTGGAGTGCCATCTCCGGGTCGGGGATGGGGTTTTGCCTCAAGTGGAGGAGTTTTATGAGTGAGGGAAGGATGGAACACGAGATGGACAGGCGGATTGGTGTAACGTCTGCTGTGATACAGACTCTGCACCGGTCTGTCGTGGTAAAGAGAGACATTAGCTGAAAGGCAAAGCTGTCAATTTACTGGTCGATCTACGTTCCTTCCCTCACCTATGGTCATGAGCTTTGGGTAGTGACCAAAAGGACAAGATCGTGGGTACAAGCGGCCGAAATGAGTTTTCTCCGCAGGGTGGCTGGGCTCTCTCTTAGAGATAGGGTGAGAAGCACTGTTATCCGGGAGAGACTCGGAGTAGAACCGCTGCTCCTCCGCATTGAGAGGAGCCAGATAAGGTGGCTCGGGCATCTGGTTAGGATGCCTCCCAGACACCTCCCTGGTAGTAGGCACGTCCAACCGGTAGGAGACCTCGGGGAAGATCCAGGACACGTTGGAGAGACTATGTCTCTCAGCTGTCCTGGGAACGCCTCGGCATCCACTGGGAAGAGCTGGACGAAGTCTGGTCTGGGCTTCTCTCCTTAGACTGCTGCCCCCGCGACCCGACCTCGGATAAGCAGAAAAAAATGAATGGATCGATGGATGCTTGTGATAGTGTTCAAGCCAGCAGAGAAGACTTTGCTGGCCCTTACTGACCACTGCTAAAACTAGAAAAAATTTTAATGGGTCTGCTACCTGTGACTAACCTGCGAGATTGACTTGTCTTTATTTTGGGAGTTTTGGACAAAAAAACAAAGTCATGCAAATCATCAAAAGTAAATGGTCAACAAAGGTTTTCTAACATTTGCTCCAAGTCTACATATTGTTATTTATTTGTGTAAAAGCTCTGGAAAACACAAATAACTGTTTAGAAAAAGCGTACCCTATGTAAAAAAATAAATAAATAAAGAGAAACGTTAACGACTAGAAACATTTCGGACAAAATTTTGAATGGGCCTGCCTGTTGCCTGGCGTTGTATTCTTGCGAGTTGCTAATATGCATGATGTGGGTTCCTAATCAAGTAACTGTTTTCAACTTTGTTAATGAATTACATTTCATGGTTACACAGAATGTAATAAAATATAAGTAGGTTCCTACTCTCATTGAGACCTATGTATCTATGCCTACTGTATATATACAGTATATAGATCTACAGTATGTCTATATCAGTGTATCATCCAGTGATGTAACGTGGAGATTCTTTGCACAGTATGGGCTGATGAGAAATTACAGAATGGGCTGCTGTGCTTTCATCAGCCTTTATGATACAAAATGATATCATTGGATTGGATGGATTGGACTGAAATTGTCTCTTGCAATTGATGTCACAGCAAATAGTGTTACTTTCCACTCTAAAATGAAAGATATCTTAGCTTCGTTTACAAAGAGGAAAAATAGAAATAACAACACTAAAGTTCGTTTACCATGGTTTAATGAGGAATGCAGGAAATTAATGAAGTTGAGGGATGAACTACTTAAAAAATCACTCCAAACTGGATTAGTTTCTGATAGACAACTTTTTACATGCAAGAAACAAAGTGATACAAACAATGCGTAAAACCAAGGCAACATTTTTTATGTCACTAAATGAGTCTGCTAAAGGCAATGGCAAACAGATCTGGCACAACATTAGTAAATTAACTGGTAGAAGTACAAACCAAAGAAAAGAATTAGAACTACAAATCAACAATGTGTTTGTTAGAGATTGTTATTGTGGCAAATGAATTTAATACATTTTTCAAAAGTTCAGTTGAAGAAATGACACAACTTTTAGTGTCTCTAGTGAAAAAGTATTTTACCCAATTAATAAGTCTTCGCCTGTTTTTACCATAGTTCAAATCAAGGAATCCAATGTAACTTCTATTATTAGTGACCTAAAAAGTTCAAAAGCTAAAAATGTGTATGGTCTAGATACACATTTTATAAAGCAGCACAAATACTACTTGATACAGTATATCCAATAACACATTTAATTAATTTGTCAATTACTCATTCTGTTGTCCCTGTAGCATGGAAAGTGGCCATAATTACCGTAGTTATCAAATCTGGTAGTAGAGTAGATGTTAGGAATTATAGACCAATCAGTATAGTGCCTGTTACAGTATATCAAAAATTATTGAAAAATGGGTCACCACACAATTAAGTCATCTAAGTAAGGGTAAAAACCCTTTGCATGCTATGCAGTTTGGTTTTCGTGCCAATTATTCAACTGAAACAGCAATTAATGTTTTTTTAGAAAAAGTGAAGTGTTCTTTAGGTACTAGTCCTTTTGTTGGTGCCGCTTTTCTTGATTTAAAAAAAGCATTTGATACGGTTGACCATCAAACACTTTTGTCTAGATTAACAAAATTCAACTTTTCTGAACAAGCAATCTTTTGGATAAAATCATACTTGTTGAATCGAACCAATTGAGTGTCTGTCAGCAGTATTAAATCCTCATATTTGGACTGTCAAGTTGGTGTACCCCAAGGTTCTATACTTGGGCCTATATTATTTTCATTATACATTAATGATTTACCAAACGTATGTAAAGATCTCAATACTGTACTATATGCAGATGATGGTGTCATCTTTACAAAGGCAACGTCTGATAAAGAAGCCTCAAAAAAGCTGACATCAGCAATTACCTTACTAAATCATGTCTTGAAAAAAACTGTCTGCATGTTATTTTCAAAACGAGCAGCAGCAAAATCTAATTTACATGTTTTTTTGAAAGGAGATGAGTTGCAGTTTGTACATGAATTTAAATATCTAGGTGTTACTTTGTCTTTATCTTTTAAAAAACACGTAAAAAATATATCCAAAACTGATAACTTTAATATTCTGAATTTTAGGCCGTTTCGGCTTTTGTGTTTTATTGTTTTATTTTACTGTTTATATAGTGTCATTGTTGTTGTTTTGTTTTGTTTGTTTTTTCTCTTATTTCACCTGCCAGGGACTACAAATGTAAAGTACCCTTTGGCTAATTCTGGCATATTTACAGTGTTCATCAATATGCATTATCCCTTTTAAAATAAATAAATCTGAAAAAAAATGCGTTAAGAAGATGAACTCTCTTAATGTGGTGTATTCATTCCTAGTGTTGATGGTGGTTACATTTTTAACGCCTATCTTTTAAAAAGTAAGTGAACAACTTAAGTCATTAACAGTCATTAACATTAACAGTAACTTACTGCACACAAACAATTGCCACAGGTTTTACATTTTGTCCTGCGTATGTATGTGTGCATAAGGGAGATTAATGATGATGATGTGTGTGACTTCAGGACGTCCCCGTCATCGCCATCTGCTCCTCAGCTCAGACAAACAGCAGCCAACAGTTTGTGCGTGACGCTGGGCTCATTACACATCAGGGAGCATGCAAGCAAAGTCACTGCACTTCCACCCTCATTCCTTCTTCGGCATGATTGCAATGATTACTGTACAACTTTCTTTTCAATGATTTGTATAAACAACATTTGTGTGCATACATTTATGTGTTTGAGTTCTTCTGTAATTTGTAGAATGCCTTGACAAAGCCAAGCTTTATTAATTTCTGACTAGTGATCAAGCTTGACCGCACCTGATGTTGATGCTGTTTCTTTTTGGCAGCATACAACAAATCGTTGGATGGAACAAAACTGTCAATACTCAGATCTAAGAAGGGCAATTTTAGGTGTACAAGGATTACTTTGTTCCATCCGTTCAAACAACTGCACGTGAGTTATTTGGATGTGTCACCACTGATAAAGGAGGACTACCTCCAAATTCATCAGATTTACCTGATTTATCTGGAACTTTGACACATTTATGTGTTTCCAACAGGACAATGTTTCCAAACAAAAATAAAAACAAATTGGAATGGATAAAGCAGGCTAATCTCACGTAAACTTCTAACCCCAACTGTAAGTCTCACACACAACATACTTTGACCCCCACTTGACACTTACCAGCAGATGTTTGACACTAATGATTTTAAATTTGTCAGGGGCAATGATTGACTATCAATCTGTATGTCTGTTAGTGTGTGAGTGTGTGTGTGCGTGCGCGTGTAGGTGTGAGGACGATGGTTCATATGGGTATCCACCCCCCCACACACACACACCCCCACCCCACACACTCCACTATCCCCTAGCAAATCTGTGTATGTGTGTGCGTGTCACATTAAAGTGATGTGTTTAATGATCACTCTAGGCAGAAGGGGGGCCCTTTTTACACAGACACCCTTCACACCTTGTCTCTCTGCAATTCTTTGGATACAGACAGCTTTGCAGCAAGTACTGAAGTGAATGTTTTTTGTGCAATGCCTTCTAGGTGTTTTGGGGGTTACACAGTTTTGATGGGACTTCAGATGTCTATTCAATAGTGTGTTTGTGTATGTGTGTGTGTGTGTACAGCAGGGTGAATACAAAACAGGCAAAGGAGTTAGACATTAGTGTATTATCTAAGTGTGCAAAGATGTCCAATTCCACCACCAACTTCTACGCGCTGTCTCAGTCCTTCAGCTTTTCTGATATCATCGTCATAGGAACGTACTTCCTCCTCAACCTGGCTGTGGGCATTTGGGTGAGACGGAGATTGTTGATTGTTTTGCGTACAATTGCACTCTTGATCCTTGATGTGCTCTTGGTTGTGTGCATGTGTCAGTCATCATGCAGAGTGAGCAGGAACACACTGAGCGGCTATTTCTTGGCTGGTCGAGACATGGCCTGGTGGCCGGTGAGTATTCTAACATTTCTTAAGCTCATGTTGTTGTCATGAACACATTTGTACAAGATACAGTACTTAGGGATGATTTGGCAGCATCACATTCCTTCAAAGAATAATATGGTCATTTAAGACTAGATACCACATGTCTCCCCATAAGCAAATAGGAGCATGTTATTTTCCCCAGTCAATCAATTGTTGATAATTGTTGAAAACTTATAAAATATGTAAAATATTAAAATATAAAATATGATAAAATGCAATTTTTACAAAATAATATATTATACAGTGTTTTATATGTATTAATTAATTTTATTATAAAAATGTTTTATGACCAAAAACAACTTTCATGTGTAAACATTACACATGACTGGTACAGCATTTTTATAAAATTAATGATAATGACAACATTTTATTCTAAAAAACATTTTATTGGTTTAAAGTGCATTGTATATATATTTTTAATTATAAGTTCTTTTAATGTTAATATACAATAACTATATAAATCATTCATTCATTCATTCATTTTTTTAAGTCTAAAAAGTCTTATAATTCATTACAATCAGTACACTGTTCTAAACACTACACAATTTTAATTATATTTGTAATACTGGTATATCATTGTATAATTAAAAAAAAATTCAAATCTTAAAACGTCATGTAATAAACTGCACTAATTTTCTGGAGTTAAAATTGTGCATTTCACAGATCGGGGCTTCCTTGTTTGCCAGTTCAGAGGGCTCAGGCCTGTTCATTGGCCTGGCCGGGACAGGAGCTGCTGGGGGCATCGCTGTTGCAGGCTTTGAATGGAACGTGAGTGCACACACGCACATGCATGCATCCTCCAGAATTCTCCAGAATGTACACTTAATGCATTTGTAAAATACTGTAAATAAGTGATGCATGAAATGACAGATTTCAAAACTGGTTTCAAATATGTCTCTTAATGTCATTTCTTAAGTGTGACTCAGCAGCAACTGTACATGCTGCAACTTATTATGCCATTCATATGTAGCATATTGGTTATTTCATTCATTCTCTCTGCCGTTTGTCCTTACTAGGTTCGAGGCTGATTTTAAACTTTGGAGTAGTCATCAGCCAATCACAGGGCACTTACAGACAAACAAACATTCACATTGACATTCATACCGATAGACCAGGGTTGTCCAAAGTGCGGCCCAGGGGCCATCTGCGGTCCGTGACTCTTTTGTTATTGGTTCGCAGCATGTTGTAAAAAATAAAATGAAACACTAAAAAAACTGCAAAAAAGTTAAAAATACAGCAAAAGGGCACAAAGTAAAAAAATGCGGATTTGTTGATATTAATAATTAATTGCTAAAGTTTTGGCATAAAATATATGTGAATGGGTTTTTTAGGCTTTTTATAAAAAAAAAATACACACAAATATCAAAGCAGCCTCCTGCATCTATAGAATTGTCTATATGCGGCCCACGGTGGAAAAAGTTTGGACACCCCTGCTATGGACAATTTAGAGTTAACTGGGGAGTAAACCGGACTACCCTGAGAACTAAGAATCCTTCACACACTGTCCCGATCTGGTCAGTCCATATCACTTATTTTCCAGAAGAAATAAGAATGAGGTGGAAAATCTCTGATGAACTAATACCTCTGACAATAGAGAATTATTATATTTGTAAGATTGTAGATTGTAGACCTGACCAACATGGCAGCGATGTTGTCATGTCATCTTATCAAGAGCGTTACTGCTGGCTCCGTTATGAGCTATACCAAACACAAACAGTAGGGGGCGCTATTGCACAACAAGCGCACATGATACAAACCTGAAGGAAATAACGAGGAATGCTGACGCATGAGTAACAACTTGAATCAGTTTGACCAGTCCTAATTTCCCGCCTGAGGCGACTGCTGTGTCTAATCTAATCTAACCTCTCTGCTTTGTTTCACTCTTTTTTTAGGCCACCTATGTGTTGCTGGCTCTGGCCTGGCTGTTTGTTCCTGTCTACATCTCCTCCGGGGTTGGTGCACACCCATACACACACACACACACAGTGACAGACAGCCATAGACCTGCTTGCCACAGCTGGTTCAGCAGGTACATGGAGGAACCAAAGAGACATTGTTCTTACAAGCATTCCCCGCCTAGAAAATTCCCCAGTGGGGTGTCACACACTACACCGCACAACTCAGCTGTCTTCTCACCAAATAAACTACTCCTCTGACTGACTCATAAATAAATCCGCAACAGGCAGTAGTGTGAACAACGCATCAAATGTTTTTTTCTGACAAACAGGTCACACCGAGTTGACAAAAAGACAAGGTTGTTGTGCGAGTGTGTTAAAATGTGTGTGTTCAGATTGTGACAATGCCTGAGTACCTGGGCCGCCGTTTCGGAGGGGAAAGGATCAGAACCTACCTGGCGGTCCTCTCACTGCTGTTGTCCATCTTCACAAAAATTTCAGTATGACACAAACGCTGCAGCATTAATGACGCAGTTGGCAACATTATCTCTTTCATATTGCACAATGTTGACAGTTGTGTTGTTGTACCAGACTGACCTCTACTCAGGAGCCCTGTTCATCCAAGTGTGTCTGGGATGGAACCTCTACTTGTCCACGATCCTCATGCTGGCGGTCACTGCGCTCTACACAATCGCTGGTACCCAAACAAGACATTACACTATATTGTTTTTCACATCCACGCTCACATCTAAGGACTTTTGTTTTCGTTGTACTGGAGTTGCAGCCATGTTGGTCCAGGCAAGACTGGCTTGTAAACATACAGTTAATTGAGCGCTGGTTTTTTTTCTGCGCAAAAACACATAGTATTATTCCCAATAACAGTAATACAATAACTTAGAAGTCACATAAATGCAAACAAGCATAATTTTACTTCTATTTGCTATTACATTAATAATTAGCTATTTTTCTGAGGTACATATTTGAAGCACCTCAGTATAATACAGGACAGTACACCACTTCAAACTGCAACAACAATAATAGACATATTGTGTACCTCTCTGACAAGCAAAATAATGCATTACAGAATAAGCGGCATAGAAAATGGATAGCATTTTGTTTAACATGGTAGATTCAGGATAAAACATGACTGCAATATAGTGTAAAATAAACCACAGTTAAGCATCATTCAGTCCAATATTGTCTTTACTAAAATATTAACACAAATATATACAGTTTTTGTATGCTGAGCATCAAAGTAAAAATCCAAATGGTAAGGATGCCTTGAGATCTTGTTAGACAAGATCTTGCGAGATTAGAACATAACAAAATGTCTCATTCAGAAAAAAAAGTCTTGCAATAATAAATAAATTAACTAATCACACGATAAATGAAAATGACCTGGATAATTTTACCAGCCTCAATATATTCCCAGCTGCATGCATGTTTCCTCTTCTCTTGCCTCTAAATAGGCAGGAAGAAGGGTCACTGTGTGCATTTTTTCAGCGCCTGGGCACGTTTGCTCCATGAAGCAAAGGCTTGGACGAAGTGGACCCTCCTGTCAGTCATACAGCCTCTTTGGCTCTGCTAATTTCCGAATTATACAAAAAGGTCTGTTTCAGGGACCACAAAATGGGTCAACAATTTAAAGCTGTTCTGCAGAAATGGAGTGTTCTGGAGTACTTACTACCTACCTCCCTTGTCTGCATAAAAACAGTGATCGGAACACTTTGTGGTAACATACCCTTGTGCACATCAGTTGAACAGCATTGTAGTGGATACAATTATTTGTTGCTACACACGGCAAGAAAAACGGGGATTAACAAAGGAAAAGAGACAGACAGTCTAAATTTAACTTTAAGGTTGAGAATAATATTGTTTATAATATTTGGGGACAATAAACATTTCAAAACACACCTGCATTGTTTTCTGACTCAGTTCAGTAAAAAGGTCTGTTTGTCCACTCATATATTTTTTCATTGTATTGGTACTTTTCTTACAACTGTTGTTACAACATCCCGTGAAACCCCTACTGAATGGTATAGATAACATTTATTCCCAATAAAATTGAGCCCTTTACTGTATGTTAACCTTTATGTGGCAGTGTTGCCCACAACAATATTGGCGATGTTGAGGTGTTTGAGGCAAGGCCTCTCCAAACGTCTTCAGACGAGACAAGGCAGCTTGAGAAAAAGAAAGTGTTTTAAGACAAAATGTATTGTTTTTTAGTACCTACAGTGAGCAGGTAAGGACTGGTTGGAGAGGCCCCAAACGCACTATGAAAACCCCACCATCATTACGTTTTACAAGAATCTCCCAACACACTGACTTCTTCTCAGGTGGTCTGGCAGCTGTCATCTACACGGACACTCTGCAGACATTTGTTATGATTGTGGGAGCAATTATCCTCACAATCACTGGTGTGTATGCTCATTTCATTACAATGATGCAGAAAAAAAATGCAGGTTGCAGTGGTTGCACTGACGATGTGTGCTGTGCTTTTGGTTTGCAGCTTTTAACAAGATTGGTGGCTACAGTAACTTGGAGCGTGTTTACAGTATGGCAGTACCAAGCAAGATAATTTCCAACAATACCTGCCACTTGCCTCGTCAGGACGCTATGCATCTGTTCCGAGACGCCGTCACTGGAGACTTGCCGTGGCCCGGCATGACTTTGGGACTCACCATCCTTGCCACCTGGTACTGGTGCACTGATCAGGTACACACATGCAATTGTTGGCAAGACCACTTGAAAGGAACATTGACCTGATTACATTTTGGCACAGGTTTACTGCCACCTTCAAGTCTGGAGTGCAACAGTATTTGCACATTTGTCATTTTTCAAACAAGTGAGAAAAACATGTTCAGGGATGTTCAGCATATTTTAGCACGCTTGACTCAAATATTTCAGTAAAAAGCAAATGTTTTATTAATAACATTCACTTTTGGTTCCACATCAGGCTCATAATCACCTCTAAATCTGTACTAGTCAACTAGACTTTGTCCAAATATAGAAAAAGTTGTCAACAACAAACCCCGCCCCCACAATGTCAGTAACCAGTCACAGTCTTTACGACAAAGGGGTCAGTTGACCTTAGCTCTTTTGTTTCTAAAAAGATATACAGTGCAAAAGTCTGACAAAGTCCTTTGAGAAGTGATCAAGTAAAATATGTTCTTAATGTTGTTTTATTTCACTGCAGTCTACATTAAGCAGGAATCTTACAAAAACTATTCTCACATATATTTACAGTTGACTTGCAAGGTAATGTCATTCATTTACATGTAATTCCTTGTTAACGATATGTGTTACATACTACATTCAATTTGATGCATTCTGAGCCCAATGGTTTAAAAAATGACATGCATGTCATAAATAGACAGATTCCACTTCTACAATAGAAAGTCAACATCAACAAATATAATTGAGTACTTGGACTGGCCAACATTTCTACCTGGCAGCCTTGTTGTTTTGGGACACCTTCTTCTGTGAGGCTCCCCCTCGTACCCTCAAATGTCTAAAACTATTCAGCTTTGAGAGAGATACTCCAAGCCCCAAAGGAGTGGCCCCTGACGATTGTGAGGAAGTGTCAGTTGCCTTCCCGTAGCCCAAAGTGTGCCGTTGCGGTGAACGGCCAGATCGTATCTCAGCTCGCACCAGGTTGGCATCTGGCTGTAGTGTTTGTCCCTGCCAGTAGCGATGTCCTCCGATCACAGGGCCAGCTGCTCTGTGGGGGCGGTGGAAACTTCCTGGTTTGGAAATGATGACTTTTGGGCCTCTCAGTCTTGCATCCCGACCAGGAGACCTCGACATCTGAAACAACTGCACAAAGATTAGAAACCTTAGTGATGGCTACCATCATCCAGTACATATTTCTACCTTGTGGGTCCCAAACATTTTATTCCAATCACAGAGCTCTGCTCTCTACTCAGTGATACTCTGTTCTCTTATTGTTCTTGACAAGCAAGTTCATGTAGTTGCTGTTTTTCTTAGCAGGATTTTGAAAAATCTAATTTGCCATTAATGCGCATTACAAAATAGCAACTAGCTAGTTTCAAAACATCTGCAGGTCCTCAAGGACAGGGACTATAAATGTCAAATAATCTCATGACTTTAAAACCTGACAAGATTTCTTGTTCGGAAAAAAAATGTCTCGTGGGCACTAGGCCTGGGACAATTATTCATACTACTATTATTACCAACAACACTAATAACCGATATATTCATAAAAATTCTCATATATACATAACATTTATATCCAAATCCAAGAATTAGTAATAGTACATGATTGATATGTTGATATATGATGATGGTATAATAATAATATAGTAATGACACATTAGTAGATTAATTACATTACATATTGCACGTGTGTATTATATTGTTTTATACATGTTGCATATTGTATTAATTTAACCGGGTTTAGTGGTACGAATAGGGGGTTTTGAGTCAAATTATTTTCTGTTTATACAATATGTGTATTTTCATTATTTTATGTTTATATGTATGTATATTTAAATATATATATATTGCATGCATATAGTTTTTTCTTTTCTTCTGTAACTATACCCAGTGCTGATGCAGTGTGTACAGTAACAGTACCAATGCTATTTTATTTTGTGTGGCTCGAAATAAAGAAACACTCATTATCAATCATCATCATAATCATCAGAATAAATCAATTAATCACATATAAAATAAAAATTAACTCAAAAATTTTGCCGGCCTCAATACATTGCCATGTGCATGTGTTTCTGTTTTCTTCGTCTTTTGTTTCCGAAAAGGCAGGAAGAGGTTTTTTTGGCGCGTTTATCAGTCATACATTCTCTTTGTCTCGGTGGGAAAAGCAGGGGCTGGTAGCATACACACAGAAGAGTTACTACATTGCATTATAGCGTCATATACTTTTAAAATTGTTTGATTATACTTTTCTTAAAAGTAATGTTAAAATCTTTTATCGTCTCGTTCTTGTAGACCTAATCACTTGCATTTAGTTACACAACTAGCAGCGACCCATCAGAGTATCTATGAAGTTGTATTAGTGCTGATAGGATGATGCGTTTTAGGTAGGTCATATACTGACATGCTTGCGGGTCTCAAAACTCAAAATGCCAAAAGAGAAATACTATTTTGCTATAATGATTTTTTGCCTTTGCAGGTGATTGTCCAACGGTCTCTCGCTGCCAAAAACATGAGCCATGTGAAGGGAGCGTCCATCCTAGCAGCCTATTTGAAGATGCTGCCCTTCATCTTCATCATCCTACCGGGCATGATCAGCCGCGCGCTCTATCCAGGTACCGACACATGCACACGCATAGCTTAAAAGGACCATTTACACAAGGACTGACACTTTAAAATACAGTAAATGCTAATTTTGGAGCCTACAGAAACAAGAGAAAAGTGGTATCTTTTTTCATTAATGTCTACAATTATTTCACAAATCATAGTGTTATGTTCCCACCTAAATGTTAACAGTACAGTGATCTATAAAAACTAAGGACATGCCCTTT
Organism: Oostethus manadensis; assembly: GCA_024372805.1. Lineage (NCBI taxonomy): Eukaryota > Metazoa > Chordata > Actinopteri > Syngnathiformes > Syngnathidae > Oostethus > Oostethus manadensis. The sequence continues at coordinate 2,872,468 of QODF01000011.1, forward strand.
TGTGTCAAACAATAATAGTGGAGCAGGGAGCTCATAACACCTCCGTAGAAAGTGTTAATTTCTTGTCTTTATTAACTACGCTAACATGTTATTTTAATGGAAAACGGCCCTTATGCTCGCCATAAACATTGTCCTATTTTACACAAAGATTTTGTGAAAATGTCACATCAGAGTCATAACAAACCCAACACTGTGCCACTATTTTGTGGTACGCAGAGAAGCAGATATGTGACTGTGTGAGCTTTTAGTTTTTATACTGAAAAGAGAAATACTTAAAAAAAATAGCTTGTACAGGTAGCATTTGTTGTCTTTTTTACATTATATTTATTTAAATATATTGAATATACTGTCAATTATGTATTTATGTGTTATTTTTAAACAACAATGCCTCTTTACTAGTACCAGTTTTAAATTAAATCATGGAAACATCCCATTTATTTTCACTGCTGTCCTTTTATGGACTCTTCAAAATGTCAATTACTAGAGCCATTTAGCAGTACGGTTTTGGTAAAATTTGGTATGATACACAATTTGTTTCTATATTTACATGGCTAACACAGCTATTATCAACTGAACTATACCACATGACAGAAACGTGTAAACTATCTACATTAGCTTACCTGTCTAAAACGCCTGTGCGGTGAGAGGTGACTCTGCTTGCGCAGCTGCTGTGATTGGCGGATGAGGGCGGCACTATCCTCCGTCTGATTGGGCTCCCGCAAATCCAGCATGCTTTGAGAGAGGCGGGCCATCATGTTGACGCCATCTCCTAGCCGATTCCCGCGGCCTGACCCTGTGGTGACCATGTCAACCAACAGGTCGCTGGGCTGCTGTTGGGAACAGTCGTAATACTCCTCCTCTGACGCTGTTGAAGCGCTCGAGGGGTCGTCGACGGCGGCTCGGTCACACATGACCTTGGTGCTGTCTTGGCTGCCATTGTCATTGCTGCCAGAGTCTCCACCTTCCTCCATAGAGGTGACATGGACATGACTGGACAAAGTGCCTGTCTTGTTCACAGTGGAGCCATCTGTGTTGTCAGGCTTGTCAATTTTAACCAAAGTGACGAGTGCTTCTGCGGGCTGGTCCAAGGGGGCTGGGTCTACGACCAAGTGCAGGGTTCGCCGTTTAGGGACAGGAGGGGCTGGTGCTTGAGTCTGTGGAGCTTTTTCAGACTTGTCTGCCTGCAGAGGCTTTGCATCTGGTTCAGAAGTGGGAGTGTGTGTTTGTTGTGTCTCCTGTGTGGTGGTGGTCTGCAAAGAAGGCCTGCTGGAATCTGTTGCGTTCGTGCCAATTTGATCTGGAGCTGTAATTTCTGGCTGCTCGTTTTTGGGTTCTGAGGTATTGTCAGAAGCAGGTTTTCCTCCGGCGTTTGTATCCCGACAAGACGTGGCCTCCTCAGTCTGGCTTGGTAATGTCAGTGGTGAGCGGAATCGAATAGCCTGACTGACCTCAAAGCGCTCTGACCTCTGTAAGTGAACCTGATTGGCTCGTTTCTCATCCCGAATGTTGATGAAGCCAATTACATCACTCGGTGGGTCTGGTTCAGGCCAGGTGGGAAGGTACGGGATCAGGTATGCTTTTTCCATATTGACTAATGCTGGATGTATCTGTGGCTCCTCAGAAACAATCTTAAGACGGCCTTTCTGAATTTTTAACCCAGCAGGGACCCGTGAGTTCTTGTTGCTAGAGTTCTGGTCAGAAGAAGTGGGGCTTGTGTGCGTTCCTGAGGCAACCAGGGCATATTTGGGGTTGATAAGCTTCTTAGCAACACTGGCTGGCACGACAACAGGAGCAGCCTGAGGGAGCGGGTCAGGGACTGGTTCATCAACCAGAGGGACCTTGCAGAGAGACACACTCCGGGACATGAGAAACAGTTCCCTAAACTGGAAGTCAAAGGTCTCTACCGCCTGTCCCGTGATCACTGTGATGAGATTCCGGTCCAAACGAGACGAAGACCACGTGAAACTGTATTGACAAAAAACATACAAACTGGGCATGAAAGATGTCAGTCTTCGTTGTGAGCGGAATTTCCCATGCAACGCAACATGAGCTGGAGTGGAGAGACACTTATCATCTATTTAGTTAGTCTTTCCTTGACCACAACCAGCAGTAGAGTAGTATTCTACACTGGTCTCTAGGTGTCAGTAATGTTACATTTATGAGACAATAGCTACCAGGAAGTCCACTGTCAATGCTAACATGTTAGCCTATTTGAACTCATTTATGTCTAAGACAACATATTTACTATAATTATGTCTGCTACATTGGGTAATACATGAGTAGTGGTAACTATAGGGGTGTTATTTCATGTGTAGAGAGTTGTAATAAAGGTAAAAAAACAAATTTAGAATGTGATGAACTGGTTTTAAATGCTTTAACTACGAAAATCTTCAATTTTTATATATGGAATCCTACTTTGCGAACTTTCACTTATCGCGGCCTGGTCTGAAACAAATTAAAGGTGATAAACAATGTACGACTTCAAACTGCTGTCTTTTAAAAAATTTCCACAATTTGGGTCACTGCTTGTTATTATTGAGTTGGTGATGGGTCATACGGCCAAACCAGTTGGGAACAACTGATACAGAGGGTCACTGACCGTAAAAACAAACATCTGCTCATGTCAATCATGATGATACTTTTAACTACAAGTTTTGTTTGGCATTTATGTCAATTGTTCCAGATAATTTTGTTAGAACTCCAAATTGTACAACCATTTGACTTTGAAGCTTTTAGATTATGTCTATAGAGTGCATGTGGAGCTCACCTGTATGAACCAGAGATGGCTCGGTCTCCATCAACCAGGAGAAACTTCTGGCTCAGGGAACCCCGAACTTTCTGCGCTGATCTTGTAAAAAACTCCACACCGCCACAGGAACGCACACGAATATTCTACACACACACACACACGCACATACACAAACGTTAACGTGAGAGATGATTTTTATCATGAGACAAGAGTTAAGTGAACAAAAGGCCAGAGAAGAGGGTGAGGACACCACATAAAGAATGACTTTTTTGTTGCCAACCTCAGTAGACTGTTCATGCTTGTTTTGTGATGCCGATGCTACAGGTTATCTGTGCACTGGATGTGTATGCGTGTGTGTGTGTGTGTGTGTGCGCGTGTGTGCACGTGTGTGACACACCCTGCTGTATTTGTCTCCTGCCCTGTGATAAAAGGGTGTGGTTGCAGGCTGTATGTTACCTAATGAGTAAATATTCTGAGAAAAGTCTTGCAGAGGGCATGAATGGAAGAAGATGTTATAAAAGCATATAAAGAGAGCTGTGCGGGTGTTTTCTATGTGAGGAAGTGCAGGTATCCACTGTTGCTTTAATTAAATTAAATTGCCAAGACAGACGGTAATGCCTACAGTATTTTTGGGCCTCCAGTCTGTAATATTTGCAGAAGCTTTGCTTAAGTGTTTTCCGTTACTGTCGGGAACCAGTTTCACCTGCAGAGGCAATGAATCACAAAGAAACTCAGCCTATTGCAACTGACGAGCTGCTGCCTGCATGTGAAAACATGTATCACTTTTTACCATCATGTCTCCTCCTGCTTTCCGACATTTTAAGTTGAATCGTAGTGAACACTAGAAAATGTACAAGGTGCCCAAAAAGTAGACTTTGTGTGTGGGTATCAAAAGTTTTTAATTTGTGTTTTTTTACAGGTACCCTGTTGCTGAAATAGCTTATGTTCAATATAAGGGATGTCCCAATCCGCTGGCCAGTTTGTTCACAAAATGTCACTCCCCTGGACTTCTTCCTATGGGGTTGTATTAAAGATATCATGTACTGAACAAAGATAAATAATTTACTAATCTCCAAGAGAAATTCACACAGGTCATGAACACCCTGAAGCACAAGATCTCTGATCATCGCCATCTTGTTGATGCAATCCTAAAGCGAATATGGCAAGGAATCAAGCCTACCACCATGATATCTTAGATAAATGTGTATTGACCAAAAAAACCTTTGTTGTCTACTCCTCATGTTGGAACACAGATTCGTCTACTCATTTGTGTTTGTAATAAATGCGTTAAATTCTAAAGCAACTTTACGGAAGCCCTGTAGTTATCAAGACCTGCCATCTGTTCAACCAGCTCATCAAAACATCATCTGTTTATTTATATATATATATATATATATGTACCTTTAGGTGCCCACGGTGCATATCAGCTCTGGCACACATGGAAAGAAAGCTGGGGACTGCAGATATGTCAATGATTATGTACACAGGAACTTTCCGTCTGTAGGACGCGTCCAGCAGGTCTCGAAATATGTCCACATCAGTGAAGGCGTCCATCACTACAGCAATCACCTGCACAAACACACACATTAGTGATCTATGGTGTGCTCTTGAGCAAACATAAATATAGCAGTTTTAGTCACCATTCCAGTCGTATTCTGGTGAAAGTGACATAGTAAGACCTATATCAAGTGACATTTAATGAGGTCATGTATTATATGAGCTGAAATTAGCAAAGGGCGTTTCCTTGTCGGTCTTGTTTTGTGAATGCTTTGGCATGTGTGTGCATGTGCGAGTGAGGCACGTGACGCGAGAGCGCCTCCAGCTCAATTGACTGGAGAAGACTGAAAGTTGAAAAGCAGATTAAAACCGGACGTGTTTTTAAATTAACTTTAAGGAAATATTACTGCAGCTCAATTTTTATTGGTCTAAAAATGAACTGCAAAAATGTTTTAGGGTGACAAAAAAGTGTACTTATATATTTAATAATATATATTGCACTAATATTTGCACTAAAAATACCAATAATGAGTATAAAATATTTAAATGACTAAAGAAAGTTACAAGAGAGTGGCAAAACATTAGAAATGCAATGTATTTGCTGTAATGCAATTACAGTACGATGGCGCCCTTGTTAAGTTTTTAGCTCTCTACTGCTGTTTTTAAACGATACAGTTTAACACAAATAACTCAAATTAGCAGAAGTGCGAGGCAGGCGTTAGATTATCTCTCGTATTTGCGTGATCTGGCTTTAAATGGTTGTACAATGTGCGGACGTCTGCTTACTCTTTGGGCAGAAGCGATGCTCCTGCGCACTACTTCCTTGATATGCGCATGCGTGTCAGTGGGGGGCTGCGTGTATACTGTCACGCGCGTGACCCCACGGTAGGAGATGGCTTCCGGCCAACCGAGGTCCAGATCTGCTACGGAGGCTTCGGACCGGTCTGGCCAGTACTGGAGCGACACTTCGCCATCCAGCGCTCCATCTTCCCCTGACCCCGGGGTTGTGTTCCCCGCATGGCCGCCGGTCTCTGGCTTTTGATGGTGCTCGTGTCCGGGCCGGTAAGCCTCCGCCGTGTGGGCGATTCGCTCCAGTTCGGGTTCAGACAGGAAGTCCCGGACAGTGTTCTCGCGGAGAAAGTCGTCGAACGCACCACGGCCATGGTTGATGAGCGCCTCCAAGGCCAACCGTTGGTCCTCGCTGTAGAAGAACTCCGGCTTGCTCTCGCTCACACGCCAGTTGACGTGCTGGTCGTCAAGACATTGAATTTGAGACAAGGCCATGTCGTCGGAGTAGCCACTTGAAACAAGTATTTAGCGCAAAACCACTCCGTGGCAAAACTAGCCCGCGTTCATCGCCGTCCTGTGTGCCTTACCCGGAAGAGGCACGCAGACCCCCCGCTGTAGAGCCTCTCATTTGAGAGGGATGAAAGTCCACAAAAGCGCCAGAATAACGAACGAATGTCGGCTTTCTCTCAAACAAACTGAGGGTGTTACGACGAACAAAGCTTCGCCCGCCCTGAGCCACGCCTTTCACCTGCTATGCAAGAAGGGGGGCGGTGGGGCCCGCGGCTTAGCTCAGCACTTCCCCGGCGTCCGTCCGGCAAAGCCTCGCACGGAGGAGGCAGGGTAGGAGTCAAGTCTGGCGGATGAGTGTATCTGGCGTCAGCCTGTGAGTCAAATGAAAGCGGAACACGCACTCGAGGAGAAAAGAAGTCATGCATCCCAGTTCGCACACATGTGTTGAAACACCGAGTGACTCGGGCACTTCTCGTTCCAGTTTCACGGCCCAAAAACGGCATCTGTTGCAAGACAAAAACAAGTCTCGAAATCTTGAGCGTCGACGTGGCACATAGAACCCTCGACTCTTCTAAAACGATGCGAACTGCCTTTTTTAAAATCACATTTTCTCTGGATTTCCTTTGTCCGTGAAGTTAGCGTAGACGCGCCGGTGCGTGAGATCCTGGAATTCAGCAACGGAAGCTTGGTTACCCCGGGACGGAGAGGCAGGGCGTCCTGTAGTCTAGAGAGCTTTAAACTCCACCCTCTCTTCTGGACAGGAGCAGAGGAACTTGTTTTTTAACCCAAAACTTTGACTTGAGCTGCTAAATTCGCCTTTGAATAAGTCTCGATTCCTAAACCCATTAATGCTCATAATACATAGGCTAATAATAAATGTTTGTTTTCTGCTTTTTCCAAAAATACTTTATAAAAACTGAAAACAACTAGGAAATTCCATTTAAAAAAGGAAAAACATGTTACCTTTTCGGATACACCTAACCCTATGTGATTGTTGGTTAACTCAACCTGTTTTATCACCGAAAGGTCAACATAGCTTAGATGAGAACACAATAAAAACCTTGCTGGTGTGTCACACTCAACCGTTTTTAGTATGATGATCGTTAAACATTATTACAGTATGTTCACCTGCATGGACATGTACCTCCTCCATATGGCTGGATTTCAACATTGTATAAATAACCACAGGCAATGTTAAGGGAAATTCCCTGCTGCAATGACAACAAATGTTGACCTTTTATTGGATGCACACCCTAATGGTTTTGTCTTGATACATGTCCAACCCAACAGCTGAAGGTAGATTTGCATAAGCTTTCTTACTGACTAACAAAGGAAAACTTATACTGTATTTCCTTGTCACCCACGGTCTATGTATTTCTCACAAATTAGCATGAAGAGATGAATATCATGAGCGTGGTGATACCTCTGCTGTAATAATGGCTCATACATTTAAAAGTAAGCTCAAGAATGGAACTGCGCACTATGTCAGGAGATCTGTTTTAATAAGCAACCTCTGTCTTTAAGTAACATTTTCTGACAATTTGATTACCTTTTCATGAGTAGAAATATGAAAGGCACATAAATTCTGAATGAGACTCATCTTGTGTAAATAACCTATTGACAGTTGACCTCCTCGTGTTTCAGACTCGGTCGGATGCGTCGACCCAGAAGAGTGTGTGCGAGTGTGTGGAGCCGAGGTGGGATGCTCCAACATTGCCTTCCCAAAACTGGTCATTGAGCTCATGCCAAGTGGTGAGGACTGAAATTGGAAAGGAGCATGATCCTTGCATTTATTTATGTGCATTAACGTGCATGCGTGCTTGTGTGTGTGGCAGGCCTCCGTGGGCTCATGATAGCAGTGATGATGGCCGCTCTGATGTCGTCACTGACGTCCATTTTTAACAGCAGCTCGACACTGTTCACCATGGACATATGGAAGAAACACCGACCACGAGCCTCAGAGAGAGAGCTGCTTCTGGTTGGCAGGTGTGAAAAAGAACATACGTACATGCAGAAAACCATATAGTTTTGGCCATTTGTTTAAAGGTGAACAGTTTTGTTGCGAGCATCTTGAAATCATGTCTAAAAGAGAGCAGTTTGAAAATGACAGTTAGGAGACAAATCAAAATTCAAGAGGAGATTGAGGACTGCACAAAGCATAGCACTGTGGGGTAAAACACTGCAGCATCCGGAGCTAAGGCATAGGCTGAAGTTATAATACCATGTGTATCAGCATAAGACATAGTTATGTAGTGATGACGACCTTTCAAAAATTTCCTTATATCAAAAATATATAAAATCATGCTGTTTTGTTGTTGAATACGGGCATTATTAGTCTATTATTAGTCTAATATTAGTCAAAACATATGCTTTTAAGCTAATGTTATTTTTTCCCCCAAAATTTTACATATTTAAGCATAAAAATGGCAAAATGAACTACAATACAAATGTAAGGCATTCAAAAGACGCATTCAAAGACGTTGACGTTGTATTCTACACTATTCACTCAGTGTCAGTAATGTTACTGTAAATTTTGGTGACACGTAATTGGTGAGACTTTGAGAATGAAAATTTGAGAACGGCGGCTTGTCGTTGCCGTGTAGACAGGTAATAGGAAAACGTTGACACCGACACAGCAGCGCCAACAAACCAATACGATGTCTGAATATTTCAATGGACATAACTCAACCCGGTCAACATTGTCCACATATTTTGTTGTGTTATACTCCATAATGACTCGCAGAATTAATTCCACTTCTCGTAAGTCTTGAAAAGCGGGAAAATGGTGGACTTCTGCGCATGCGTTCTTTCTTCTATACTGTTTTTTGATGTGTCAAGTGGTTATGCCCGTGTGTTTGTTCACAGCGTCACATGTAGGTGTGCCATGTGTATCAATGCCCTGAGTGATTCGTTCCCATTTGGATGCAACCACATACTGGTCTGGCACAGTATTTTTCAACCTGCTAAAATAAAAATCTCAGGAACGTTCCTGTGTGGACAGGGTCAAAGGTGAAGCTCAACTCAGAACCCCCGACATCACTTCCAGCTGGCCACTCACTCTGCTCCCCAAGAGAACACTTTTATAGTAACACACACAAGTACGAGTCTTATTTATGTCTTAAAATACTTATTTATTTTTGCTTTGTCTACTATATTGGGTAATACGTGTGTAAAGGTGAATATCGGGGTGTTATCACATTTGGGTCTTAAACCAATTACCTCGATAAACAAGGGATTACTGTGCCATGTCAACTATTAGCCGGGTATGATTATAACAGCGTTTTTGTATCCTTAATGGTAATACAATTAGAGCTTTGTGTGTAATTATGATCTCTTCACTGTGTTTTTGGTTTAGGATCGTGACAGTGATTCTGGTGGTGATAAGTGTGGTTTGGATTCCCATCTTACAGTCTGCCAATAGTGGCCAGCTGTATGTTTACATACAGTCAGTGACGAGCTACCTCGCTCCACCCGTCACGGCCGTCTTCACTCTGGCTGTCTTCTGGAAGAGGACCAATGAGCAGGTGACTCTTTCAAGCAAATTTAGATAGATTGTTAGACTATTAATCTCATCAATTGAAAGATCGAAAAAAAAGAGCTGTGTTTACAAAGATAATTAACAGTACTGTACTGATGAATACCCACACTGCAAAATGAACGAGCATTGTTTAATAATGTATGACATAGCATACTTAATATAATAATCAGAGACAAGCAACACATTTTTTATTTGCTTTTAATCAAGTGTTTGCATTAGGCACTGTTATGTAATATGCTCTTAAAAAGCGACTAAATCAAAGTTCATCACTAAGGAAATCCCTATCTAAACTGCATCAACTCTGCAGAGCATTCTTAAGTTTTCCCTTCCTGCACTTTTATTAGCCTCATATGGGATACAGCTGAGTGCCAACATTCCACAGTCATCACAGAGAAACAGTGTGACTGTGGGTGTTTGTGCGTCCCTCTCTGTACAATCAAGCGTATTGCTTTTATTCCTGGTGTTGAAATTGTCAAGAGGTAATTTAATGCGCTATCCTGTGTAGACACAAGACAATGAGTGTTCGTGTCTGATAACAGATTCAGGCAGAGTTATTGCGGCCAGATAAAAAAAGATTATCGGGTGAGACATGAGAGATAAAAAGCACTGCAGTACAAGAGGCTGTACTACATACAGTACTGCAAGTCAATCCTTGTTTTTGTAAAGCAGCTTAAGGGTGTGTCTGCTTTTGCTGACAGAGGATTTCCTAATTTCTCCTTGACATGACTTTAGCAGCAGCATTCAATTTAAAGTCCAAACCTAATTGAAAGTTATAAAGAGTCTATATTGTAAACGGTTAAACAGTTAAACGGTTCTCACAATGTTTTGGCTTTAACTATTGGAGGTAAAAGGTCAGACATGAGCACACACACAGCCACATGCTGAGACAACTGTTGTGAGTGTAAGAGCAAACAAGACTTGACTTTCATATATGAGAACATGACACGTGTTATTCTGTAATGTGTTAGCTGGTTAAAACAAAGGTGGGGAACTTAGTGTCATACATGTCAGGGCGTTAGATCCAGCTCACCACGCTTCTGTGCAAACAAACAAAAACCACATCAGTACTGGTACTGGTACATTGGTACCCACAAATTCTCATAATACATAATAATAAGATTTTATTAAAACTGAAAACACCTTGGATAGAACATTGAGACATAAGGGCTGCATAAACACTTTGTCATTTAACAATATGTTTATTATAACTTTTGTAAAGGCAGAGAAAACATGAATAATTATTAATATTATACTCTGATTATATTATAAATCATTCATCAATTATTAAAGACCTGGGTTAAAATCTCCGTTGGGCATCTCTGTGTGGAGTTTTCATGTTCTCCCCATGCGTATGTGGGTTTTCTCCGGGTACTTCGGTTTCCTCCCACATTCCAAACACATGCATGTTAGGTTAATTGGCCACTCTAAATTGTCCATTAGGTATGAATGTGAGTGTGAATGTTTGTTTGTCTGTATGTGCCCTGCGATTGACTGGCGACCAGTCCAGGGTGTACCCCGCCTCTCGCCCAAAGTCTGCTGGGATAGGCTCCAGCATCCCCGCGACCCTATTGAGGATAAGCGGTATAGGAAAGGAATGAATGAATAAATGTCAATCAATTAGTAATCATTTTTACTTCAACGTATTTACTTTCTCGAAGTACACTTTCTCACAAGGCAGTCACAAAGAATTTTACTACAAATTATACTATGCATAACTGCGTGATCAGTTTAAAGATTAGATACAGTAGTACTTTGTTTTTTGTTAATTCGTTCCAAAAATTCAGACAAAAACTGAGACTTAAAAATACCAGGGCAATTTCTTGCCACAGGATATAATATAAATATCAAATATATATAAAATATAAAATAATATAAATTCAGTTACAGATACCAAAAATATGAAACAAATATTAAATTTAGAAAACAAACAAAAAACAAAAAACAACACAGTTGACCAAAGTGCTTCACAGCATATTATTCGCCAGAATAATACAGTACAGGACAAACGGACTAGTTTGTTACACGTAATGTATGAAAACTGAGACGGGGTAAAAAAAACAAAAAAAACAACTAATCATTGAAAAACTTGGATGTTTAAAAAACAAGGTTTGACTGTACATATTTGTTGTAGGGTCTCATTACATTGTGCAGTAGAGGTAGACGATACTAGAAATGTTGGTATTGGTCCGATACCAACATTTCATACAGAACCAGTATCGCCATGATCCATACTTATTACTTGGACATCTTTCCGCATAAATTAGTGACTTTTTTATATAATACTACCCATTCCATTCCATTTTACGCTTATCTGGGTCCAGTTTGCAGGAGCAGCAGTTTCAGTAGGGAAGTCCAGACTTCCCGGTCTTTGGCGACCTCTTCCAGCTCTACCGGGAGGATACCAAGGCGTTCACAGGCCAGCTGTGAGACATAGTCCCTCCAGTGTGTCCTAGGTCTTCCCTGGGGGCTTCTCACGGCTGGGCATGCCCGGAACACCTCACAAGGGAGGCGCCTGAGCCACCTCAACTGGCTCCTCTCGATGTGAAGGAGCAGCGGCTCTTCTCTGAGCTCCTCCCGAATGGCCGAGATCCTCACCCTATCTCTTAGGGTGTGTCCAGCCACCCTACCGAGGAAACTCATTTCCGCCGCTTCTCGTTCTTTCGGCCATGACCCATATCTCATGACCATAGGTGAGGGTGGGAACATAGATTGATGGGTAAACAGAGAGCTTTGCCTTCCGGCTCAGCTCTCTCTTCACCACGACGGTCCAGTACAGCGACCGCAATACTGCAGACGCTGCACCAATCCGTCTGCCAACATCACGCTCCAACCGTCCCTCACTCGTGAACAGGACCCCGAGATACTTGAACTCCTCCACCTGGGGCAAACCCTCACTCCCAACCCGCAGGGTGCAATCCACCCGTTTTTGACTGAGAACCATGGTCTCGGATTTGGAGGTGCTGAGTCTCATCCCAGAAGCTTCACACTCAACTGCAAACTGCTCCAGTAAACATTGAATGTCGCAGCCTGGTGAGGCCATCAGGACCACATTGTCTGCACCTAGAAATTCTGTCCATGAAGGTTATGAACAGAATCCGCGACAAAGGGCAACCTTGGCGGAGGCCAACGATCACCGGAAACAAGCTCCCCTTACTGCTGGCAATGCGAACCAGGCTCCGATTGTACAAGGACTGAATGGCACCACCAGGCCCGTACTCCCAGAGCACCCCCCGCAGGAAACTACAAGGGACACGGTCAAATGCCTTTTCTACAAAGGACTACAAAGCACATGAAGACCGGTTGGGAAAACTCCCACAAACCCTCCAGTATCCTTGCAAGGGTGTAGAGCTGGTCCAGTGTTCGGCGACCGGGACGAAAACCACATTGCACCTCCTGTAACCAAGGTTCGACTAACCCTTCTCTCCATCTACCTGGAATAGACTTTCCCGGGGAGGCTGAGGAGTGTGATCTCCCTTATAGTTGGAACACACCCTCCGGTCACCCTTTTTAAACATGGGCACCACCACCCCAGTCTGCCAGGCCAGAGGTACTGTTCCCGACTACCTTGCAATGTTGAAGAGACGTGTCAACCAAGAAAGTCCCCAAACATCTAGAGCCCTGAGGAGCTCAGGGTAAAAATTGTCCACCCCCGGAGCCTTGCCTCTGGGGAGTGTTTTGACTACCCAAGATACCTCTGCCACGGTTATAGAACTGTTCGCCTACGTGTCCTCAGACACTGCTTCCTCTACGGAAGATATGTCAGTGGGATTGGGAAGGGCCTCAAAATATTCCTTCCACCGACCGACTATATTCTCAGTCGAGGTCCGCAAGTCCCCGTCCGCACTGTAAACAGTGTAAACTGGGGACCGCGTCCCGTTTCTGAAGTGTTGGACGGTTTGCCAGAACCTCCTAGAGGCCGACCGAAAGTCGTGCTCCATGGCCTCACCGAACTCCTCCCACAGGCCGACCAAAAGTCGTGCTCCATGGCCTCACCGAACTCCTCCCACAGGCCGACCAAAAGTTGTGCTCCATGGCCTCACCGAACTCCTCCCACAGCCGAGTTTATTTCTCGACCACCGCCGAAGCAGCGTGCTGGTTGGACTGCTAGTACCGGTCAGAAAACCGCCGAAGACCATGCCGCCCGGACACTCGCCCTCGACCGCCGCCTGAATTGCATGTCACCAAACCCTTATGCTTGCCCCTGCGGGTGGTGGGTCCGCGGGGTTAATACTACCCTGGTATCAATAATATTGATATTCAGATTGATCAGCCCAGCTCGATTATGCAAGTGTACCTAATGATGTGATTGGAAATCATTTATTTAGGCTTACCTTATTGGGCTCTTTAAAATGTGTGCTTTCTAATAATACCATAATATAAAGTTCAGCTAAATAGCTAGACATTCCACATTTACTTTTGAAAGGTAAAAGACAAAAATTACATTTAAAACCAGACTCGTTGTCATTTGTTGACTTTCCAGCATGACGGACTCAAACCACACAGATGACATTCTTTACAGGCAAAACACTAAAGACAATTGACTGGTGTTGCTGCACATGCATGAGAGTGAGAAGTAACGCGACAGTGAGAGTTGCACGGTGGGAAAATTCTGTGTGAGACAAATGACACAGCCTCTTGTGTGACCCTAAAGTGATCCACAGACATTGTGCACAACATGAAATATTACATTTTTATATCATTGTATCACTTTTTAGCAATAACAATGATTTCTGTTTTAATTGATCCTGAAAATATGTCATAAGGATGATGGTTCTTTTAGAGTGACCAGATATTTAAAAGAGAAACAAGATGCAATGTGACAAGAGATGCATATACTGTACATATCCTGATCAAAATGTTAAGACCAGTTAAAAAATTACAAAAATTTACATTTTGCTCTGTTGGTTTTTGACGGCATTCTAAGTATAGCCTAACATAAAGCTATAACAATTGATGTTAAGGATTGCATAACAAAAATCCAGAATACAATGGAACCTTGGTTAGCATCATTAATTTGTTCCAGGATCTCAGACTCTTAACCGAAATGGACGTTAACCAAATCAGTTTTTCCCCATAAGAAACAAGGTAAGCTAATAAGGCAAAACACGTTTTTATATTTTTACAATTTTAGGTTTACTTTGAATGAAACAGATACATGAACATTTAGGGCTACTTTTACTTTCATTGAAGACATGATTCTTGATGTGACGGTTTCCAAAGTCATGATAAAACAGACACCACACTGACACCACAAAATAGGACTCATCCACTTTCAATTAAGGTAAAAGTAACCATAAATTACGTTTTATGCATGTAAAACTATAAAAACATTTTTGAGAGTCAAACACTGCTTACATCATAGGCAGGCGACATAACTGACTTCCTGTTATGGAAGCAGCATATCATGCGTTGTCTTGACTAAAAAGCTTAGTGCTTTTATTTTTCTGGTCGCCAGAAAATTGCAGGGCACATATTTACAAACAACCATTCACACTCACATTCATATCTATGGACAATTAAAATGACCTATTATGCTTTTCCTCTTTTCTGACCTATAAATGTTGTTACAATGTTGTATTCTCAGGTTAAACGACGCCAACGCGTCAGATAATAAGGTTTGTGCTTTTGTAAGTGAGCCCTGAAAGCGGTTTTGGATGGCTCTGTAAGCTGTGTTTTTTAACACCTAGAGTCCCACTGATGTCACAAAACCCAGACTTCCTTTGATGGGCAATGTTGCAATGGCTCCTAGGTAATGTTTGTTCAGATATAAGGGAAAGCAAATTTTGTTTAGCAATACAAAGTTGGACTGTCCACCAAACTGTTGTTGAAGTTTCCTACGCTACTTGGTCGTGTTGAAGAGTCAGACAAGCAAGCTGTACACCTAACTGTGTTTAATTTGTGTAAGTAATCGGACAAAAGCGGTTGTCTTGTGTAGCAATATAGAGTGTGCATACAGGGAATGTGTGTTACCTGCATGCATACAAATAACAAGCTCACCAATGTTTGGAGCTACTAATAGCTGTTAAAAGTGGACATTTTAAAAAGATAATTTGCAGTTAATTATCAACCCCTGTACCTAGGAAGTTGGGTCCAAAGGTCCTCAAGTGTAAATTATACAGACCGTTTGAGCGCGAGGCAGGAAACCCAAAAACACTGCCTGAAAAGATGCCGAGTCTGAAAGATCTAGAAAGCTTTTTGTGCAAGTTATTGCATGTGGCTGCTCTATAGGAGTCCATAACTCTATACAAAGGCCCGTAAATGAGTATAATAACCTAACAGGCATATTTTTGGATTGTGGAAGGAAGCCGGAGAAACCCCACGCACGGACGTGGAGAACATGCAAACTCTACACAGAGATGTCCAACGAATAACTGACAATATTATAACAATTCATACCAATGAAGATTAAAAAATTAATAGAAGGTAAATATGTCTGTATATTTGTGTTGTCAGGGTGCATTCTGGGGCCTGATGGTGGGTTTGGTGGTGGGGGTGTGCAGGATGGTGCTGGAGTTTGCCTTCCCACCTGCCAGATGTGGCGTCGTGGACTCCGCACCTGTGGTCCTCCGCAGCGTCCACTACCTTCATTTTGCCATCTTGCTCTGCGGGCTCACTGCTGTGGTGGTCATCATTGTATCGCTGCTAACACCTCCACCGGGTCAAGAGCAGGTACACACTCTCACACACCTCATCTTGATATGACCGAATGGCAGCTGTGTCACTCAGCTTGTCGTATGGTTGGCCTTTGTGTTCCAGATAAGCGAATATCTAAATCCAAAGATCAACAATCATGTAGACTCAACAGGCTCACAGTACAGTACAACTTTTGTTGCATACCTGACAAGGACATCTCAGCTCTCCGTCTTTGTTTGACAGCTCATGAATGCCTGACATCTGTAACTTGACTCTGACCTACATATGAACTTATATCTTATTAGCTGACCCCATTTGGTGGTATTTGAGAGTATTTCAACTATGTACTTCTGAATATGGCAGTTCGAAGCCGCAAAATATTCACATGCTAGAACCTCTGAATTAGGTTTGATTTCAAAAGACATAAAAAAACACTTTATAATGGTAGAACCAGCCTGCTTTATGATGCTATGCTGGATAAAGTGACAACACAGAGTAATCGCATACATTTTATTCATGAAGCAGGACGGACCCTCTCCAAACTCCTTTTTGCCACAGCACATGCTTTCTTTCTGTCATGCCTCAAAATGCTTTTGAGCTGAGTGGAGCAGAGCTATAAGCTGGAATGCAGTTCAGCTGGTAATATGCAGTTAAGTCCTTGTAGCTACAATAATTTGGAATTGGACATTAAAATAGGATCATTCAAATCATGACTGGCTTGTCATAAAGTGAATCATGTCTATGTATTTACTTTTAGTGGGTTGTGATGTAATATGCAGACCAACCAGGACACCAGTGTTAATGCTTCTCGTCAGACTTGTCTTGTATGTGCAGCACACTCATTTCATTGTGTTCCAATGGCTTAAAAATACATTGTTTTTTTCAACTGCAGGATACAGCAGTCGACAAGGGCAAACGTGCAGTAACACCCAAAAGCTACAAAAACACAGAAATTATCAAAATGATCACAAACACCATAAAACACATGCAACGAGAAAATGCGGCGATCATATGAACACTGCAGGATCAAATACAAATGCAAATGCCAAAAACACACACAAACCTCCAAAACAACTGCATGTAAGAAATGCTGTAACTTCATGGAAATGTTTAACAAAGGCATACAGACAAATATACAATTTAATTACGCCAACCCATTCATATTTTTAAAGACCGATATCCCTGAGGTATGGCACCTGTGGTACCCCAGCTAACTTCCTGTTACAGCCTGGTTAACTTCCATTTTGTTCCGGTTGAAACGTGTCTTATATATATTGCATTTTCCCTGGAAAGTTTGATGAATCCAGTATCCAGTATTTACCATTTAGGTACAGTACTGGCCAAAAGTTTGGACACACCTTCTCTTTTGATGCATTTTCTTTTTTCCATGACTGTTTTCACTGAAGGCATCAAAACTATGAATGAACACATCTGTACTTAACATAAGTACTTAACAACCCGTTGCTTTTTTTGATGGCTTTATGAGGTAGTCACCGGAAATGGTTTTCACTTCACAGGTGGAATGAAGGTCAGTCAGTCCAGAAAAATAAAAAAACTGTGTTTCCAAGCAAGGAGGAGGTGTGTCTAAACTTTTGGACTTTATTGTATGTCGGTTAAACAGTCTGTGATAATTTTTTATTTCTAGAGCAAAAAAGTAGGTCACACTTAATAACAAAAACTGTCAATCATAAATGGGTTAAACAAAATATAACACAGGAGTATAAAACAAGTAATCGAGACTGATTGTGACTTGTAAAGATATTGTTCCAATAAGAATATTGGAGCAATTGCAAAAAAATCAAACAGTTCAGTTGAATTAATCCGGATTTTCTTATTAATGCACCAGCATTACCAATGTCGCACACAGAAAGCAAATGTACTGTATGAATACTGTTTACATTACAAAGATGAAAGAGTCCCCCCTTTGTGCTCAGGTAAGGAACCTGACCTGGTGGACTCTGACAGAGGAGCCTCCCAGAGAAATCGCACTACAGAAAGTGTCCTGTGTCAGCCGCCGTAGTTCTCCTGGTAGGCACCGATTTTAAATACAGTGAAACCTCCCAGGTTGAATGGGACACTGGTCAACCTCTGATTAGTTTGTCTTAAAAGGCATAGGAAACAATAGATATGTACAAAGTTCTGTACCAGAAATGGACCCAGGCAGTTAATTTTTTTAACATAAGATGTTAACATTCTTAGCTGTCATTCAAGTGTAAAAATAAGTTAAATTGCTGCTAAAATAAATGTGTACTCTCTTTGATGTGCAATGAACACATCAGTGACAAATGGGTAGAGATTGCATGTGTATATTCTTGTCTGCTTCTTTTATTAATATTTTTGTCTTATTGTTGGCTTAACCATATTAAATTAACCATTCAGGACAGAGATATGTGCATAAGGGACGTAGCCAACTGTTTCATTAATTGCAGAGGCCTTAAACACTACAAGCAATGTAACTTTGTGATGTACATACTGTCATTCTTTATTGTTTCCATCACCACAATACCCCTACATCACAATCATCTGCATCACAACTGGTTCATTTTTCTGGTACGCTTTTACGGCATCACAAAGAACATGAAAAAAGCAAAAGAAAAAGCAATGCAATCTTGTGCCATTAATCCTCACCCAACTCCAACAAAAAACTCATCCATCACAGTTCCACCCATACACAAACACACACACGCACACAGATGATGACACTAATCGAGTAACTTCCTCTAAATGTTTGTGTGTGTATGCAGACTCTGAGCCAACAGGTCAGATGACATGCGGTCAGGGCCTCAGATTGTGCGTCTCAGCGGTTCAGAGCTCACAGCAAACATCTCCCAGGGTTCCAAGCGTGAGAGAGAGTGTGTTCTGGTCGAGGTTCTGCTGCATGAATGCCCTCCTGCTGGTCAGTGTTAACATTTTTCTCTATGCATACTTCGCCTGAGTGAATGGACATCCTGCCTCACCCGATCCTGCTGAGCAACAGCCAGTATCTCCGACAGGAACCACAAACTATGGCCCCCTGCCAGAGAGGGGGTGGAGAAGGCAAAATCTTGTTTTTGTCCAAGTGAGGGTTCATGCTTTTTATTTTAATAAACTATCAAAAAGAGTATATTCTTAAACAAAAGTGTGTTTGTCAAAATGAACTAATTAAAACCTTTGCAACAATGTGCCAAAAATTGTATCACTATTAATTTTTATGTAGTAGTAACTTTTTTCTTCATAGATGAATTGTTCAATAGTGAGTTAACTGTTTAATTTGAGTTACTCCTTTTATTTGAATCTGATTTTTAAACCACCTGTAGTATATGGTACATATACAGTAATCCGAATTAAGCAGAGGATTCCTGGTGGCATATCCTTGAGTGTGTTTTTATGTATTACTTGTATGTAGAGTACAACAATCTAATAATTATACACACTATGTTAGCTTTTAAATTTGGGAGTAAATACACCCAGTGTGTGAACTATGTTAAAATGTGAAGATACAGAAGTTAGTGTTGCATGTGTGTGTTTGTTAAAAATGCCATTATTCCAACAAATGTCATGTTAGCTTTTGTTTGAATTTTAATGTTTTTAAAATCTTAATGAAGATTTGTATGTGCTCCTCTGACCTCCATGAAACTTGTTTTTGTAAAATACAGTTTGAGTGCACAGAGCAGGACATTGTGTACAATATTAAACATCCTGGCAAATTTGAATTTGAGTTAATTAGTATTCTTTTTTTAACATAAAGAGATGGTGATCATTTCCTTAGGCCTGTTTTTATGATTAATCACTGTTACTGGCTACAGAGAAAATTACTTAACTACTGTATGTAGTATTTGCCTTTTTAACTTGCTAGCATGCACAAGTAAGAGACAATATCGCAAGTAAAATACAGTTCTTTATTCATATTTCAGAACAAGCTTGATAAAGGATAGCAGCATTTAAAATACACGCCAGTTCACATGAGGGCTGCAACATATGCCTACAATTATGTAACCACATTTACTGTATTTCTTAATTTTTATGCTGCTTTTATGAGTCACCAGAAAAATATGAAACAATCAGATTTCATCATTTAAAAGTCTGTGCAATGCTTAAAATAATAATAATAGTAATAAAAAATAGTAATTATTAGTTGTTCACATTTGTTTACCAATAACAGACATTTTCACCTGATTAAAGAGTGAAACCACTGATACTTCAACAATTACTGTATAGAATTTAAATGGTGTGCTGACATGTGACACGTTGTCAAACTGGGCTCCTTTCACGTCAAGCCACTTGGAACACACGGAAAGGAAGCTGAAACTTGACAATATAATACAGCGGAATATCAGTTGCAGAATACTGATCAATCTCAGATTCGTTTGAATTGCAATGCTATTTGTCTCAAAGGAAACAATGAAACAAGAAAACAATTCGCTGCAGTGTCAAAATGTGCCATCAAAAAATGCTTGCTCATGTGGGGTTTCAGTTGGCCCCCAGTGATCTGTGTGTGTGAAGTGCCATGAAATGACTGCTTTTGTGATTTGGTGCTATACAAATTCATTTGATTTGGAATTGGAATAAAATTTTAATTAACTGTGCAGGGAATGTTTTCAGTAACATAACATTCTTACTCATCATACAAGTGTAAAAGGTAGTTCAACATTAATAGATCCAAATAATAAAACACTTGAGAGTGAATGGTTGTCTATATGTGCCCTGCTATTGCCGGCAACCAGTCAAGGGTGCACCAAGCCTCTTACTCAGTCATCTGGGATAGGCTCCAGCATACCTCTGCGACCCTAACGAGGATCACGCGGCATAGCAAATAAATAAGTGACGCCACACATAGTTAATGAAGATTCTTCTCCTGTTAATACCTTTTGCCGGTAAAAATAAATGGGCTGAAAATGGCTCCTGGGCTGCACGTTGGACACCCCTGTGTAAAAGAATTAAATAATTAAATAAAGAACCTCACTCCCTGATGCCTTAAAGACCCACTCTACATGATGATTTGACAGTGCGGACTTTTAGCTCGTTGTCTAGTGCTGCTCAAAACTCATTTAGTGGGGATTGGTGGACCCAGATTGGTGCAGGATGACTACAGTTAGACCTACTTGCAAATTTCTTTTCTATTGTTTGATCAAACAATAGTTCACTCACTGGAGGGAGCCATGGTGTTTGAGTGGCAGAGACAGAGCGGGGGTTTGATATGATGTGTTGTCAGTGGTACAGCGGTTGGACGCATTGTGGTGGAAATACCCCAACTCGCCCGTGACAGCGTCCTCTCCAGCACCGTGAGCTGGAGCAGTCCAGGAGGTCAATTATGTCACCACGCAGGAAGTGGAGGTGGGCGGTGTGCGACGGGGTGTAGTCGCACAGGGCATGAGCCAGTCGAGGTTTCTACACAAAGACAGAGGTGGTGTCAAACTGGTGTGTTTCTTGCCATGTGATAAGACTATAAGTGGACAGTCATACCCCCAAAACTTGTTCCAGCAGCTGCATGGAGGATGACTCTCTCAGAGGGTGAGAGCCTTGGAGGCGGGCTGAAGGGAGGGACTCCAGAGAGGTGCTTTTATAAGGGTTGGGATAAGGGTTACATCCAAAGTGGGACCCAGAGCGAGAGGATATGTTTGAGGGATGGTGTCTGAGGCAGACCACCTTCTCCACTGCGATGCTGTGAGTCCTGTAGAAGTCCACCAAGCGGTTCAGGGAGCAAAAGGTCTCATCCCAGATGCAGTACTGACCTCCCCCTTCGAGTACTCTGAAATGTTCCACCCGGTCGCCATAGCTGAGACAAAGAAATGTGCGACAACGTGAAGACAAGAGAAGATGTATATACTTCTTGTTCCTTCCTCTGATGGATGGCAACATGTGGGCGGAGGTCTGAAGTCACTTCTAATCCAGGTGTCAACACTGATGCACATAAAGGCAGACAAACATCAGCCTTCTTCAAACAAGTCTCTTGCAGTTGCTAGTTGTCTCCTACAAGATAGTGTGCATCTGATTGTGTAATATCATTTGTCAGTCTGCAGCAGCATAAACGGTCAATTATTTTAATGGCTGAATTATGTTCCATGCAGAAATACACTGACATTATTGTTAGTGTGTGCAGCAGCTTTAAAAAGTTAATCCTATTCAAGGTGTTTAGATAAATTAGTCTGTGTAAAGTTGATTTTGTTTGTTGACACAAATGATGCCGACTTGTAATTATCTGGGCTATAACAACAGAATGCGTCTGAATCGCCCTCTATATTCCATTGTTTCCCTGTCACAGACATTGCTATTAGACAACTTCGGATTCTTGCCATATTTACTACAATGTTTGAAACAAAGTAGCCAGGATAAAACAGCTCCACGTGTGTTGTGCACACCAACAAGAAGGAATACTTTTGAACAGTTGCAGCACCCCAGGTAAGAACTAACTCCACTACCTAATTAGATGTTGTCTATACACCATGTTTACAAGCTAACGGTGTTATACTTGGAACACGTTCAACAATCAGCTAGTAATGTGTGCAGCAAATCACCAAATGTCATACAGTATTACCAGTGAAGCCAGTGACATAATATAATGACTGTTATTATCATAACTAAGTGGAAGTGTGGCTCCTCCTCTCCAGAACCACTGAATAGACCTCACTAGGAAGGTTGAGAAGTGTGATCCCACGACAGTTGGACCACACCTTTCGGTCTCCCTTCCTTAAAAACGAGGACCTCCACCTGGTCTGTCAATCCAGAGGCGCTGCCGCCAATGTCCATGCGATGCTGCAGAGTCGTGTCAACAAAGAACCGCCCACAGCATCCAGGGCCTTAGGGAACATAGGGGGGTACACCACTGGGGCCCCGCCACCAATCTCAGCCCTAAAGATTGGCAACTTAGCCCCAAAGATAAGAAAGCCCACCGTGGAGTTCCCAGGCACTGCTTCCTGAAGACATATCGGTGGAATTGAGGAGGTCAATGAGTATAATACATTTGGACATATTGGCAAGTTTACACTAACGTTGAAAGTACTCCAAGCTTCTCGCGCAAGAAGCATTCACGCCAAGATCTGCATGCAAGTTGTGGGAGAGTGTACACTCCACTTAAACCTAAACTATGAGACGTCGTATTATTTTCTAAGCCACACTACTTCACAATAATGAAATTACACTTTTTGTCGGCTTTGTCAGTAACTATAAAACACGCCAAGTGCACAGTATATGAACTCTTGGACATTTTTGCTTTAAAATGTGTGAGAGGAGCAGGTTAGAAAATCACAATCTATTTGAGGCACGCTGTAAAATAGTTGTCCCCCTATTCATTTATTTTTGCATAGCAAATGACCACTGTGGTTCATAATAATGCAATAATGCAAGTACTTACCGATTGAGCTTACGGTCAGCAGGTGGTGCACTATTACTGCATTACGAATGAGACTAGGGAACCATGACCAAACCATAGGTGTGATAAAGCTAACAAAAAGTATTGTTTTCTTAGCATGAAGTAC
This sequence comes from Oostethus manadensis, assembly GCA_024372805.1. Classification (NCBI taxonomy): domain Eukaryota; kingdom Metazoa; phylum Chordata; class Actinopteri; order Syngnathiformes; family Syngnathidae; genus Oostethus; species Oostethus manadensis. The sequence continues at coordinate 2,895,638 of QODF01000011.1, forward strand.
TGTGCCTTATAAAATAGTACGGCATCTCATAGTTCAGGTTTTCGTGGAGTTTGCACGCTCCCGTGACGTGCATACCAATCTCGATGTGCATGTAAATACCAGTCAGAAGAAACAGATGTATTACAGGAGTGCGTCACATATTTTAATTTGGCCTCGGATGTCAATAAAACCGTGGCCTTACAAGATCAAGAGTCCGCTCTATTCCTAGATGAGTGCTAGATGATGTCATTATGCAAACTTTGCAGTCCTACAGCCCCCAGCTCAGCTGGCAGTGCTAAGTGGTGTGTGCCCATTCCTGTTCTTGTCAAGTTCTGTAAAGTATTTTATGCCTGAGCTCCAATCTCTTCCACTCTCAAAGCCATAATCCAATCCTTACTGATGATCTTGTCAAACAAACTCTGGCGCACAGGACTCCATCCTTCTCCAAATTTGTCTCTGAGGTGGAAATATTGAACATTTGTTTTCTCTCTCTCATCGCTGCCATATTATTTAGTATTTACAGTGGCCACATCTGTCTCAGCTCCATGTTGGGAGACTTTGTGACCAAGATATTTGACAGATGTTGAATTTACACGGGAGACAGTTTTCAGCCCATATTCTTCCATGCAAGCCTCATCTGGCGAGAAGATCAACAAATGGCTAAAGATCAACAAATTTGCCGGCACATCAGGGTACTGCCAGAGGATGACCGCTGAGTGGCAACTGGCTTGGCAGTATACAGCGCTCTGATTTGCCGAAACAAGGCACAGTATATTATCACAAAATCCCTTTTTTTCCTTTATGCAAGTTCCCGATGTCACCTGTTATTTTACTGTCACTTTGCAACAGAACACCTTCAGCGTAAATGAACTTTTTTTTTTTCAAAGTGGTTACCTTAAACAGCTACAAAAACTGGGTACAAAACTGTGTGCGATGTTGTTTGGTTTAGAGACAGTGCCGCTGAGAGAAAAACAGGAGGCAGAGCTGGAGGTAGCAGAGATGAAGATGCTGAGGTTCTTTTTGGGTCTGACCAGGATGGACAGGATCAGGAATGTGCACATCAAAGAGGACAGCACATGTTAGAGGTTTTGGAGATAAAGTCAGAGAGGCCAGATTGAGATGGTTCGGACAAGTCCAGAGGAGAGATAGGAGAGGAGAGACAAAGTTAGGTGGAAGCAATGAATTCGCTGTGGCAACCCCTGAAAGGATAAGCCGAAGGAAAAGAAGAAGGTTACCTTAAACATCTACAGCAGGTTTTCTTTCCAGCCTGTCACTAAAGCAGGTGCTTTAGTTGATGAGCTCCTTCCCTCAAATTGAAAGAGGTGTTGGTCATTAAAATCACCTGTTGTAGGCTCTTGGGCCCTCCATGGCACAAGTTTCAGACCCCTGATCTACAGAGTTCCTACTGTTATGGTCTATAGTAGCCATGTGTGTACCCTGGGTTACACACACATGACCTCTTCTAGTGCAGGCAGATGTTGTGCCTTTAAACATTCTCACATGCACAACATAATGTACCCTACATGTACGCCTCTGACGTGTCAATTGCATAACGTACCTATGTTTAATTAATTACAAGACCTTTGTGCTCTTATGTAATGGCCCTGATTACTGAACACATTTCATTTTCCCTCAATGATTAAATAGGCCCAACGTCACTTTGGTGACCCAAATTATAACGCCTTCTCCTCCTTCTCCACAGACACACACACACTGTCCGTGTGGATGTTATATTTTTAGTTAAAAAGGATTCTTGGGGAAGATATTTTGATATACGCCCACCCTAACTGACACATACACACATAGGGATGCTGCAAGTTGCTAATGTGCTGTGGCATGGAAAAAAATAGAACAGAGTGCCTTTCTATTTTACGAAACACTTTTATAACCCCTCAGATTTACATTCACTCATGCAGACACTGAGGAAATGCAAACATTGGTAGTAACATGGCCACAATACTGTGCACAGTAATAACATTATAATTTGTAGGCTGATGATTATGTCTGAGCTTACCTAACAGAGACCGAGAACTCTCCGGGAGCTGACTCGCTTTCCCTCACCACAAACGCACCGCTGTCCTGCCAGTGCAAACGCCGCTCCGCCTCCAGTCTCGACACCCGTCCTGCAAACCACCTACAGAAAGCAACAACATGCAGGCTGACAAACAGGCAGGCGAGGATGGTACAGTACGTTCACGGGCCGCTTTGTTAAGTAATATATATATATTTCATATTACAAAGTAAATTTGTGAATTTTTAGGTCCACTCATTATATTGAAAATAAAATACATTAAATGGAAATAAATATTAGGTATACTCATAATGTTTCTTCTTTTTTGTGTATTGGAAAGTCCATCCATCCATCCATCTTCTGTAATGCTTATCCTCACTAGGGTCACGAGGGTATGCTGGAGCCTATCCCAGCTGTCTTTGGGCCGGTTGGGATTGGAAATTTAAATTTATTTCAATTTAAAGCACTGAAATGATTTTGAGAGGATGATGGCACCATAATTAAACCTGCACTGCTAAAAATACAACATTTTAACCTTTTAAAATAATGTCATATATGTTCAACTGAATTACTTCATTGCGATATTTTTTAAACTTTTTATTTACTAAACACACAAAAATCAGTCTAAAGTTGTTTATTGTTTTGGTCCAAACCTTTCTTTTGTGACATTTTTACGTTTCATTTTATTTTTTGGAATAAAAAAACACAAATGGTTCCTGCGGTGGACTTTGGGCACCCCTGTTATAATGTATGATGTACCTTATTTTCATTTGATTATTCATCACTGAATAGTTAAGGAAATAATCACATACTTCCATTACTTTGTAGTTACTCAACTTGGCCAGTCAATGACACACAGTAAGTTATTCAACAGTAAATGAGTATAGAATGTTTCTTACGGATGTGGAAGAAGGGAAATATAATTCACTGGCACGTAGCCTCGTTTGCCTTCAACCTCTGCTGTGAACCAGCAAGAATCCTCCTCCATTTCTGTCACCTAAGAACAACACACACTATTTGCATTGTCATTTTGACCCCATGGTACATTCTAGCCTTACCTTGACAATGTCCCCTTTTTGAAAACTGATCTCATCCGCTTCGGATGCTGTGAAGGAGAAAAGTGCCACTGCTTCCATTTTGGAGCCAAAAGAGGAGCAATGAACCACCAGGAGTACTCTTCGCTTCATCAACGACGAGAGATGAAAGCAGGGTGAGGAGAGTGCAGTGAGGTGGGAAAAAGTGGATTGTGGGATGAGATAATCTGTGTGTGTGTGTTTGTGCTGCTGCTTATTAATTAATGAGGAGACTCTCTCTATGCGTGTCACCCTGTTCTTCCATGTGACTGACTTTGTGTGTGTGTATGAACACGTGAACATGACTGCCTCCTGTGACTCAAGCTCACGTCCGCACACGGACATCAACATGATGCTTCAAATAATAAAATAAAATTTAAAAAAATTATAGTACAAAAATAAAATATTAAAAATCAATTGCATTAAACAAAAAACATTAATCAATATAACTATATAAAAATTAAAATATTACAATACATTTATAAATTTTTACCAAATCAATATAGCAGGACATTGTGTTTAGCATACAGTACATTTCTGCCAAACAAGTGGTCACATGCTAGTCCGTAAAATCACCAGGCCCACTTGAACACAGATATAAAATGTAATTACAAATTTGAAATGCTCTAAGAAAAAGACCGTCATTAAAATATAGTTGTGTATTTATTACCAATTGTGTAGAAAAACAACCAAAATATTGGAAACAGCTTCCAGTATGATGACCCACAGTTACACACCACCTTAGTAAATCTAGTTGTAAACTATACTATACGATAATACTTCTCTGACATAATCAAAACTAAGCATTATTATATTTGTGAAGGCGTGTCCATAAATAGATAGCCACACGTAAAATCTGCCGCCCACTATCCAACAGAGGACACAAGTGTCCTGATTTGCATTTCATTACTTACATTATGTAACACTGAGATTAATTTAATTAGACAAGAAAAGGGTGATTATGTGAATTTCTAGCATTTCAATGTTACAAAAGACAACACCAAATTATTATACACCATTGTTTCATGTTTGACGTGATTTGGGTCATTAAAAATTCAACTAATTTAATTTTTAATGCTGTATAGTGTAAAACAATTCCATTTTGTGCTGTTTGTTGATTTCAATGTTGTTCAATTTTTTAAACAAATTGCAAATAGAAAAAATCTGTTTAATCTGTATAATCTGATCTGGAGTCAAGCCAAACCCTTTCCAAAATGGATATTCTGTTGCATCGTTATCATTACACTTTCCCTGCAGGCCATTACTGGCTCAATTCTGTGGTGGCAAAACAAACAAACAAAAAAAAAAAACACAAAAAGCCTAAGAGAACCCATTTGTAGAGTTAATCCTTGCGATAAGCGCTCGGCCACCATTGGGCATGAACAGTACTGAAAAAATTAGGACACAACGAATGTGAAATCCAAATGTGTTTTCCTGGTGGTATGTGTTTGATTGTGTAGGCTAACTGCTGCACACTGAAAATTTGTAAAAACATTCAACCGACTGTGTTCCCTGTGCTATTTTTTTTTGACTCCACATGGTGGCACTGTTATTCAACCCCATGTTCTTTGCCCATCTCCTTTGCAGGGGCAATGGCAGAACAGGCAGCACTCATTAACCATTTGTCTAATGGCAATAACNGTTGTTGAAGTTTCCTACGCTACTTGGTCGTGTTGAAGAGTCAGACAAGCAAGCTGTACACCTAACTGTGTTTAATTTGTGTAAGTAATCGGACAAAAGCGGTTGTCTTGTGTAGCAATATAGAGTGTGCATACAGGGAATGTGTGTTACCTGCATGCATACAAATAACAAGCTCACCAATGTTTGGAGCTACTAATAGCTGTTAAAAGTGGACATTTTAAAAAGATAATTTGCAGTTAATTATCAACCCCTGTACCTAGGAAGTTGGGTCCAAAGGTCCTCAAGTGTAAATTATACAGACCGTTTGAGCGCGAGGCAGGAAACCCAAAAACACTGCCTGAAAAGATGCCGAGTCTGAAAGATCTAGAAAGCTTTTTGTGCAAGTTATTGCATGTGGCTGCTCTATAGGAGTCCATAACTCTATACAAAGGCCCGTAAATGAGTATAATAACCTAACAGGCATATTTTTGGATTGTGGAAGGAAGCCGGAGAAACCCCACGCACGGACGTGGAGAACATGCAAACTCTACACAGAGATGTCCAACGAATAACTGACAATATTATAACAATTCATACCAATGAAGATTAAAAAATTAATAGAAGGTAAATATGTCTGTATATTTGTGTTGTCAGGGTGCATTCTGGGGCCTGATGGTGGGTTTGGTGGTGGGGGTGTGCAGGATGGTGCTGGAGTTTGCCTTCCCACCTGCCAGATGTGGCGTCGTGGACTCCGCACCTGTGGTCCTCCGCAGCGTCCACTACCTTCATTTTGCCATCTTGCTCTGCGGGCTCACTGCTGTGGTGGTCATCATTGTATCGCTGCTAACACCTCCACCGGGTCAAGAGCAGGTACACACTCTCACACACCTCATCTTGATATGACCGACTGGCAGCTGTGTCACTCAGCTTGTCGTATGGTTGGCCTTTGTGTTCCAGATAAGCGAATATCTAAATCCAAAGATCAACAATCATGTAGACTCAACAGGCTCACAGTACAGTACAACTTTTGTTGCATACCTGACAAGGACATCTCAGCTCTCCGTCTTTGTTTGACAGCTCATGAATGCCTGACATCTGTAACTTGACTCTGACCTACATATGAACTTATATCTTATTAGCTGACCCCATTTGGTGGTATTTGAGAGTATTTCAACTATGTACTTCTGAATATGGCAGTTCGAAGCCGCAAAATATTCACATGCTAGAACCTCTGAATTAGGTTTGATTTCAAAAGACATAAAAAAACACTTTATAATGGTAGAACCAGCCTGCTTTATGATGCTATGCTGGATAAAGTGACAACACAGAGTAATCGCATACATTTTATTCATGAAGCAGGACGGACCCTCTCCAAACTCCTTTTTGCCACAGCACATGCTTTCTTTCTGTCATGCCTCAAAATGCTTTTGAGCTGAGTTGAGCAGAGCTATAAGCTGGAATGCAGTTCACCTGGTAATATGCAGTTAAGTCCTTGTAGCTACAATAATTTGGAATTGGACATTAAAATAGGATCATTCAAATCATGACTGGCTTGTCATAAAGTGAATCATCTCTATGTTATTTACTTTTAGTGGGTTGTGATGTAATATGCAGACCAACCAGGACACCAGTGTTAATGCTTCTCGTCAGACTTGTCTTGTATGTGCAGCACACTCACTTCATTGTGTACCAATGGCTTAAAAATACATTGTTTTTTTCAACTGCAGGATACAGCAGTCGACAAGGGCAAACGTGCAGTAACACCCAAAAGCTACAAAAACACAGAAATTATCAAAATGATCACAAACACCATAAAACACATGCAACGAGAAAATGCGGCGATCATATGAACGCTGCAGGATCAAATACAAATGCAAATGCCAAAAACACACACAAACCTCCAAAACAACTGCATGTAAGAAATGCTGTAACTTCATGGAAATGTTTAACAAAGGCATACAGACAAATATACAATTTAATTGCGCCAACCCATTCATATTTTTAAAGACCGATATCCCTGAGGTATGGCACCTGTGGTACCCCAGCTAACTTCCTGTTACAGCCTGGTTAACTTCCATTTTGTTCCGGTTGAAACGTGTCTTATATATATTGCATTTTCCCTGGAAAGTTTGATGAATCCAGTATCCAGTATTTACCATTTAGGTACAGTACTGGCCAAAAGTTTGGACACACCTTCTCTTTTGATGCATTTTCTTTTTTCCATGACTGTTTTCACTGAAGGCATCAAAACTATGAATGAACACATCTGTACTTAACATAAGTACTTAACAACCCGTTGCTTTTTTTGATGGCTTTATGAGGTAGTCACCGGAAATGGTTTTCACTTCACAGGTGGAATGAAGGTCAGTCAGTCCAGAAAAATAAAAAAACTGTGTTTCCAAGCAAGGAGGAGGTGTGTCTAAACTTTTGGACTTTATTGTATGTCGGTTAAACAGTCTGTGATAATTTTTTATTTCTAGAGCAAAAAAGTAGGTCACACTTAATAACAAAAACTGTCAATCATAAATGGGTTAAACAAAATATAACACAGGAGTATAAAACAAGTAATCGAGACTGATTGTGACTTGTAAAGATATTGTTCCAATAAGAATATTGGAGCAATTGCAAAAAAATCAAACAGTTCAGTTGAATTAATCCGGATTTTCTTATTAATGCACCAGCATTACCAATGTCGCACACAGAAAGCAAATGTACTGTATGAATACTGTTTACATTACAAAGATGAAAGAGTCCCTCCTTTGTGCTCTCCAGGTAAGGAACCTGACCTGGTGGACTCTGACAGAGGAGCCTCCCAGAGAAATTGCACTACAGAAAGTGTCCTGTGTCAGCCGCCGTAGTTCTCCTGGTAGGCACCGATTTTAAATACAGTGAAACCTCCCAGGTTGAATGGGACACTGGTCAACCTCTGATTAGTTTGTCTTAAAAGGCATAGGAAACAATAGATATGTACAAAGTTCTGTACCAGAAATGGACCCAGGCAGTTAATTTTTTTAACATAAGATGTTAACATTCTTAGCTGTCATTCAAGTGTAAAAATAAGTTAAATTGCTGCTAAAATAAATGTGTACTCTCTTTGATGTGCAATGAACACATCAGTGACAAATGGGTAGAGATTGCATGTGTATATTCTTGTCTGCTTCTTTTATTAATATTTTTGTCTTATTGTTGGCTTAACCATATTAAATTAACCATTCAGGACAGAGATATGTGCATAAGGGACGTAGCCAACTGTTTCATTAATTGCAGAGGCCTTAAACACTACAAGCAATGTAACTTTGTGATGTACATACTGTCATTCTTTATTGTTTCCATCACCACAATACCCCTACATCACAATCATCTGCATCACAACTGGTTCATTTTTCTGGTACGCTTTTACGGCATCACAAAGAACATGAAAAAAGCAAAAGAAAAAGCAATGCAATCTTGTGCCATTAATCCTCACCCAACTCCAACAAAAAACTCATCCATCACAGTTCCACCCATACACAAACACACACACGCACACAGATGATGACACTAATCGAGTAACTTCCTCTAAATGTTTGTGTGTGTATGCAGACTCTGAGCCAACAGGTCAGATGACATGCGGTCAGGGCCTCAGATTGTGCGTCTCAGCGGTTCAGAGCTCACAGCAAACATCTCCCAGGGTTCCAAGCGTGAGAGAGAGTGTGTTCTGGTCGAGGTTCTGCTGCATGAATGCCCTCCTGCTGGTCAGTGTTAACATTTTTCTCTATGCATACTTCGCCTGAGTGAATGGACATCCTGCCTCACCCGATCCTGCTGAGCAACAGCCAGTATCTCCGACAGGAACCACAAACTATGGCCCCCTGCCAGAGAGGGGGTGGAGAAGGCAAAATCTTGTTTTTGTCCAAGTGAGGGTTCATGCTTTTTATTTTAATAAACTATCAAAAAGAGTATATTCTTAAACAAAAGTGTGTTTGTCAAAATGAACTAATTAAAACCTTTGCAACAATGTGCCAAAAATGGTATCACTATTAATTTTTATGTAGTAGTAACTTTTTTCTTCATAGATGAATTGTTCAATAGTGAGTTAACTGTTTAATTTGAGTTACTCCTTTTATTTGAATCTGATTTTTAAACCACCTGTAGTATATGGTACATATACAGTAATCCGAATTAAGCAGAGGATTCCTGGTGGCATATCCTTGAGTGTGTTTTTATGTATTACTTGTATGTAGAGTACAACAATCTAATAATTATACACACTATGTTAGCTTTTAAATTTGGGAGTAAATACACCCAGTGTGTGAACTATGTTAAAATGTGAAGATACAGAAGTTAGTGTTGCATGTGTGTGTTTGTTAAAAATGCCATTATTCCAACAAATGTCATGTTAGCTTTTGTTTGAATTTTAATGTTTTTAAAATCTTAATGAAGATTTGTATGTGCTCCTCTGACCTCCATGAAACTTGTTTTTGTAAAATACAGTTTGAGTGCACAGAGCAGGACATTGTGTACAATATTAAACATCCTGGCAAATTTGAATTTGAGTTAATTAGTATTCTTTTTTTAACATAAAGAGATGGTGATCATTTCCTTAGGCCTGTTTTTATGATTAATCACTGTTACTGGCTACAGAGAAAATTACTTAACTACTGTATGTAGTATTTGCCTTTTTAACTTGCTAGCATGCACAAGTAAGAGACAATATCGCAAGTAAAATACAGTTCTTTATTCATATTTCAGAACAAGCTTGATAAAGGATAGCAGCATTTAAAATACACGCCAGTTCACATGAGGGCTGCAACATATGCCTACAATTATGTAACCACATTTACTGTATTTCTTAATTTTTATGCTGCTTTTATGAGTCACCAGAAAAATATGAAACAATCAGATTTCATCATTTAAAAGTCTGTGCAATGCTTAAAATAATAATAATAGTAATAAAAAATAGTAATTATTAGTTGTTCACATTTGTTTACCAATAACAGACATTTTCACCTGATTAAAAAGTGAAACCACTGATACTTCAACAATTACTGTATAGAATTTAAATGGTGTGCTGACATGTGACACGTTGTCAAACTGGGCTCCTTTCACGTCAAGCCACTTGGAACACACGAAAAGGAAGCTGAAACTTGACAATATAATACAGCGGAATATCAGTTGCAGAATACTGATCAATCTCAGATTCGTTTGAATTGCAATGCTATTTGTCTCAAAGGAAACAATGAAACAAGAAAACAATTCGCTGCAGTGTCAAAATGTGCCATCAAAAAATGCTTGCTCATGTGGGGTTTCAGTTGGCCCCCAGTGATCTGTGTGTGTGAAGTGCCATAAAATGACTGCTTTTGTGATTTGGTGCTATACAAATTCATTTGATTTGGAATTGGAATAAAATCTTAATTAACTGTGCAGGGAATGTTTTCAGTAACATAACATTCTTACTCATCATACAAGTGTAAAAGGTAGTTCAACATTAATAGATCCAAATAATAAAACACTTGAGAGTGAATGGTTGTCTATATGTGCCCTGCTATTGCCGGCAACCAGTCAAGGGTGCACCAAGCCTCTTACTCAGAGTCATCTGGGATAGGCTCCAGCATACCTCTGCGACCCTAACGAGGATCACGCGGCATAGAAAATAAATAAGTGACGCCACACATAGTTAATGAAGATTCTTCTCCTGTTAATACCTTTTGCCGGTAAAAATAAATGGGCTGAAAATGGCTCCTGGGCTGCACGTTGGACACCCCTGTGTAAAAGAATTAAATAATTAAATAAAGAACCTCACTCCCTGATGCCTTAAAGACCCACTCTACATGATGATTTGACAGTGCGGACTTTTAGCTCGTCGTCTAGTGCTGCTCAAAACTCATTTAGTGGGGGTTGGTGGACCCAGATTGGTGCAGGATGACTACAGTTAGACCTACTTGCAAATTTCTATTCTATTGTTTGATCAAACAATAGTTCACTCACTGGAGGGAGCCATGGTGTTTGAGTGGCAGAGACAGAGCGGGGGTTTGATATGATGTGTTGTCAGTGGTACAGCGGTTGGACGCATTGTGGTGGAAATACCCCAACTCGCCCGTGACAGCGTCCTCTCCAGCACCGTGAGCTGGAGCAGTCCAGGAGGTCAATTATGTCACCACGCAGGAAGTGGAGGTGGGCGGTGTGCGACGGGGTGTAGTCGCACAGGGCATGAGCCAGTCGAGGTTTCTACACAAAGACAGAGGTGGTGTCAAACTGGTGTGTTTCTTGCCATGTGATAAGACTATAAGTGGACAGTCATACCCCCAAAACCTGTTCCAGCAGCTGCATGGAGGATGACTCTCTCAGAGGGTGAGAGCCTTGGAGGCGGGCTGAAGGGAGGGACTCCAGAGAGGTGCTTTTATAAGGGTTGGGATAAGGGTTACATCCAAAGTGGGACCCAGAGCGAGAGGATATGTTTGAGGGATGGTGTCTGAGGCAGACCACCTTCTCCACTGCGATGCTGTGAGTCCTGTAGAAGTCCACCAAGCGGTTCAGGGAGCAAAAGGTCTCATCCCAGATGCAGTACTGACCTCCCCCTTCGAGTACTCAGAAATGTTCCACCCGGTCGCCATAGCTGAGACAAAGAAATGTGCGACAACGTGAAGACAAGAGAAGATGTATATACTTCTTGTTCCTTCCTCTGATGGATGGCAACATGTGGGCGGAGGTCTGAAGTCACTTCTAATCCAGGTGTCAACACTGATGCACATAAAGGCAGACAAACATCAGCCTTCTTCAAACAAGTCTCTTGCAGTTGCTAGTTGTCTCCTACAAGATAGTGTGCATCTGATTGTGTAATATCATTTGTCAGTCTGCAGCAGCATAAACGGTCAATTATTTTAATGGCTGAATTATGTTCCATGCAGAAATACACTGACATCATTGTTAGTGTGTGCAGCAGCTTTAAAAAGTTAATCCTATTCAAGGTGTTTAGATAAATTAGTCTGTGTAAAGTTGATTTTGTTTGTTGACACAAATGAAGCCGACTTGTAATTATCTGGGCTATAACAACAGAATGCGTCTGAATCGCCCTCTATATTCCATTGTTTCACTGTCACAGACATTGCTATTAGACAACTTCGGATTCTTGCCATATTTACTACAATGTTTGAAACAAAATAGCCAGGATAAAACAGCTCCACGTGTGTTGTGCACACCAACAAGAAGGAATACTTTTGAACAGTTGCAGCACCCCAGGTAAGAACTAACTCCACTACCTAATTAGATGTTGTCTATACACCATGTTTACAAGCTAACGGTGTTATACTTGGAACACGTTCAACAATCAGCTAGTAATGTGTGCAGCAAATCACCAAATGTCATACAGTATTACCAGTGAAGCCAGTGACATAATATAATGACTGTTATTATCATAACTAAGTGGAAGTGTGGCTCCTCCTCTCCAGAACCACTGAATAGACCTCACTAGGAAGGTTGAGAAGTGTGATCCCACGACAGTTGGACCACACCTTTCGGTCTCCCTTCCTTAAAAACGAGGACCTCCACCTGGTCTGTCAATCCAGAGGCGCTGCCGCCAATGTCCATGCGATGCTGCAGAGTCGTGTCAACAAAGAACCGCCCACAGCATCCAGGGCCTTAGGGAACATAGGGGGGTACACCACTGGGGCCCCGCCACCAATCTCAGCCCTAAAGATTGGCAACTTAGCCCCAAAGATAAGAAAGCCCACCGTGGAGTTCCCAGGCACTGCTTCCTGAAGACATATCGGTGGAATTGAGGAGGTCAATGAGTATAATACATTTGGACATATTGGCAAGTTTACACTAACGTTGAAAGTACTCCAAGCTTCTCGCGCAAGAAGCATTCACGCCAAGATCTGCATGCAAGTTGTGGGAGAGTGTACACTCCACTTAAACCTAAACTATGAGACGTCGTATTATTTTCTAAGCCACACTACTTCACAATAATGAAATTACACTTTTTGTCGGCTTTGTCAGTAACTATAAAACACGCCAAGTGCACAGTATATGAACTCTTGGACATTTTTGCTTTAAAATGTGTGAGAGGAGCAGGTTAGAAAATCACAATCTATTTGAGGCACGCTGTAAAATAGTTGTCCCCCTATTCATTTATTTTTGCATAGCAAATGACCACTGTGGTTCATAATAATGCAATAATGCAAGTACTTACCGATTGAGCTTACGGTCAGCAGGTGGTGCACTATTACTGCATTACGAATGAGACTAGGGAACCATGACCAAACCATAGGTGTGATAAAGCTAACAAAAAGTATAGTTTTCTTAGCATGAAGTACTGTGCCTTATAAAATAGTACGGCATCTCATAGTTCAGGTTTTCGTGGAGTTTGCACGCTCCCGTGACGTGCATACCAATCTCGATGTGCATGTAAATACCAGTCAGAAGAAACAGATGTATTACAGGAGTGCGTCACATATTTTAATTTGGCCTCGGATGTCAATAAAACCGTGGCCTTACAAGATCAAGAGTCCGCTCTATTCCTAGATGAGTGCTAGATGATGTCATTATGCAAACTTTGCAGTCCTACAGCCCCCAGCTCAGCTGGCAGTGCTAAGTGGTGTGTGCCCATTCCTGTTCTTGTCAAGTTCTGTAAAGTATTTTATGCCTGAGCTCCAATCTCTTCCACTCTCAAAGCCATAATCCAATCCTTACTGATGATCTTGTCAAACAAACTCTGGCGCACAGGACTCCATCCTTCTCCAAATTTGTCTCTGAGGTGGAAATATTGAACATTTGTTTTCTCTCTCTCATCGCTGCCATATTATTTAGTATTTACAGTGGCCACATCTGTCTCAGCTCCATGTTGGGAGACTTTGTGACCAAGATATTTGACAGATGTTGAATTTACACGGGAGACAGTTTTCAGCCCATATTCTTCCATGCAAGCCTCATCTGGCGAGAAGATCAACAAATGGCTAAAGATCAACAAATTTGCCGGCACATCAGGGTACTGCCAGAGGATGACCGCTGAGTGGCAACTGGCTTGGCAGTATACAGCGCTCTGATTTGCCGAAACAAGGCACAGTATATTATCACAAAATCCCTTTTTTTCCTTTATGCAAGTTCCCGATGTCACCTGTTATTTTACTGTCACTTTGCAACAGAACACCTTCAGCGTAAATGAACTTTTTTTTTTCAAAGTGGTTACCTTAAACAGCTACAAAAACTGGGTACAAAACTGTGTGCGATGTTGTTTGGTTTAGAGACAGTGCCGCTGAGAGAAAAACAGGAGGCAGAGCTGGAGGTAGCAGAGATGAAGATGCTGAGGTTCTTTTTGGGTCTGACCAGGATGGACAGGATCAGGAATGTGCACATCAAAGAGGACAGCACATGTTAGAGGTTTTGGAGATAAAGTCAGAGAGGCCAGATTGAGATGGTTCGGACAAGTCCAGAGGAGAGATAGGAGAGGAGAGACAAAGTTAGGTGGAAGCAATGAATTCGCTGTGGCAACCCCTGAAAGGATAAGCCGAAGGAAAAGAAGAAGGTTACCTTAAACATCTACAGCAGGTTTTCTTTCCAGCCTGTCACTAAAGCAGGTGCTTTAGTTGATGAGCTCCTTCCCTCAAATTGAAAGAGGTGTTGGTCATTAAAATCACCTGTTGTAGGCTCTTGGGCCCTCCATGGCACAAGTTTCAGACCCCTGATCTACAGAGTTCCTACTGTTATGGTCTATAGTAGCCATGTGTGTACCCTGGGTTACACACACATGACCTCTTCTAGTGCAGGCAGATGTTGTGCCTTTAAACATTCTCACATGCACAACATAATGTACCCTACATGTACGCCTCTGACGTGTCAATTGCATAACGTACCTATGTTTAATTAATTACAAGACCTTTGTGCTCTTATGTAATGGCCCTGATTACTGAACACATTTCATTTTCCCTCAATGATTAAATAGGCCCAACGTCACTTTGGTGACCCAAATTATAACGCCTTCTCCTCCTTCTCCACAGACACACACACACACTGTCCGTGTGGATGTTATATTTTTAGTTAAAAAGGATTCTTGGGGAAGATATTTTGATATACGCCCACGCTAACTGACACATACACACATAGGGATGCTGCAAGTTGCTAATGTGCTGTGGCATGGAAAAAAATAGAACAGAGTGCCTTTCTATTTTACGAAACACTTTTATAACCCCTCAGATTTACATTCACTCATGCAGACACTGAGGAAATGCAAACATTGGTAGTAACATGGCCACAATACTGTGCACAGTAATAACATTATAATTTGTAGGCTGATGATTATGTCTGAGCTTACCTAACAGAGACCGAGAACTCTCCGGGAGCTGACTCGCTTTCCCTCACCACAAACACACCGCTGTCCTGCCAGTGCAAACGCCGCTCCGCCTCCAGTCTCGACACCCGTCCTGCAAACCACCTACAGAAAGCAACAACATGCAGGCTGACAAACAGGCAGGCGAGGATGGTACAGTACGTTCACGGGCCGCTTTGTTAAGTAATATATATATATTTCATATTACAAAGTAAATTTGTGAATTTTTAGGTCCACTCATTATATTGAAAATAAAATACATTAAATAGAAATAAATATTAGGTATACTCATAATGTTTCTTCTTTTTTGTGTATTGGAAAGTCCATCCATCCATCCATCTTCTGTAATGCTTATCCTCACTAGGGTCACGAGGGTATGCTGGAGCCTATCCCAGCTGTCTTTGGGCCGGTTGGGATTGGAAATTTAAATTTATTTCAATTTAAAGCACTGAAATGATTTTGAGAGGATGATGGCACCATAATTAAACCTGCACTGCTAAAAATACAACATTTTAACCTTTAAAAATAATGTCATATATGTTCAACTGAATTACTTCATTGCGATATTTTTAAAAATTTTTATTAAAAAAAAAAAAAAAAAAAAAAAAAAAATAATTAATAATTTAGAACAAAACATAAATTTAAAAAAATTTTAAAATTAAATTTAATTTTTAGAAAAAAAAAAACACAAATGGTTCCTGCGGTGGACTTTGGGCACCCCTGTTATAATGTATGATGTACCTTATTTTCATTTGATTATTCATCACTGAATAGTTAAGGAAATAATCACATACTTCCATTACTTTGTAGTTACTCAACTTGGCCAGTCAATGACACACAGTAAGTTATTCAACAGTAAATGAGTATAGAATGTTTCTTACGGATGTGGAAGAAGGGAAATATAATTCACTGGCACGTAGCCTCGTTTGCCTTCAACCTCTGCTGTGAACCAGCAAGAATCCTCCTCCATTTCTGTCACCTAAGAACAACACACACTATTTGCATTGTCATTTTGACCCCATGGTACATTCTAGCCTTACCTTGACAATGTCCCCTTTTTGAAAACTGATCTCATCCGCTTCGGATGCTGTGAAGGAGAAAAGTGCCACTGCTTCCATTTTGGAGCCAAAAGAGGAGCAATGAACCACCAGCAGCACTCTTCGCTTCATCAACGACGAGAGATGAAAGCAGGGTGAGGAGAGTGCAGTGAGGTGGGAAAAAGTGGATTGTGGGATGAGATAATCTGTGTGTGTGTTTGTGCTGCTGCTTATTAATTAATGAGGAGACTCTCTCTATGCGTGTCACCCTGTTCTTCCATGTGACTGACTTTGTGTGTGTGTATGAACACGTGAACATGACTGCCTCCTGTGACTCAAGCTCACGTCCGCACACGGACATCAACATGATGCTTCAAATAATAAAATAAAATTTAAAAAAATTATAGTACAAAAATAAAATATTAAAAATCAATTGCATTAAACAAAAAACATTAATCAATATAACTATATAAAAATTAAAATATTACAATACATTTAAAAATTTTTACCAAATCAATATAGCAGGACATTGTATTTAGCATACAGTACATTTCTGCCAAACAAGTGGTCACATGCTAGTCCGTAAAATCACCAGGCCCACTTGAACACAGATATAAAATGTAATTACAAATCTGAAATGCTCTAAGAAAAAGACCGTCATTAAAATATAGTTGTGTATTTATTACCAATTGTGTAGAAAAACAACCAAAATATTGGAAACAGCTTCCAGTATGATGACCCACAGGTACACACCACTTAGTAAATCTAGTTGTAAACTATACTATACGATAATACTTCTCTGACATAATCAAAACTAAGCATTATTATATTTGTAAAGGCGTGTCCATAAATAGATAGCCACACGTAAAATCTGCCTCCCACTATCCAACAGAGGACACAAGTGTCCTGATTTGCATTTCATTACTTACATTATGTAACACTGAGATTAATTTAATTAGACAAGAAAAGGGTGATTATGTGAATTTCTAGCATTTCAATGTTACAAAAGACAACACCAAATTATTATACACCATTGTTTCATGTTTGACGTGATTTGGGTCATTAAAAATTCAACTAATTTAATTTTTAATGCTGTATAGTGTAAAACAATTCCATTTTGTGCTGTTTGTTGATTTCAATGTTGTTCAATTTTTTAAACAAATTGCAAATAGAAAAAATCTGTTTAATCTGTATAATCTGATCTGGAGTCAAGCCAAACCCTTTCCAAAATGGATATTCTGTTGCATCGTTATCATTACACTTTCCCTGCAGGCCATTACTGGCTCAATTCTGTGGTGGCAAAACAAACAAACAAAAAAAAAAAACACAAAAAGCCTAAGAGAAAGGAACAACCCATTTGTAGAGTTAATCCTTGCGATAAGCGCTCGGCCACCATTGGGCATGAACAGTACTGAAAAAATTAGGACACAACGAATGTGAAATCCAAATGTGTTTTCCTGGTGGTATGTGTTTGATTGTGTAGGCTAACTGCTGCACACTGAAAATTTGTAAAAACATTCAACCGACTGTGTTCCCTGTGCTATTTTTTTTTGACTCCACATGGTGGCACTGTTATTCAACCCCATGTTCTTTGCCCATCTCCTTTGCAGGGGCAATGGCAGAACAGGCAGCACTCATTAACCATTTGTCTAATGGCAATAACATTTTTAAGATATCTGTGTCACTTATAGAGTTGCACAATTCTGCAATGAAAATGTGAATCACAATTTTCTTGCACAGAGTTGAGATTAAGAATGAAATTGAGACACGTGTGTATTGCAAGAACCCAAAGAGGGCACCACAGATGACATTTATAAATCAGTCTGTGAGTCAGTAGCAGTCCACTATAACCTCTTGACCTTTGTCTGTGTCTCTGTGAGCTGCACAGGTGCTCAAGATGTCCTGCAGTAGAGACAGGAAAGAGTTGTGAACATAGTCACTGCTTTGGCTCAGAAGAACAGAACGTTCCTCTAAGCCCAAACAGGTCAACACCTTGCACACACTAACACACTGGCCTTCATCTTCCTCACTAGATGTCCTCTTGATGATCTTTCTGATCTCTTTCCCCCAGTCACATTGAGGCAGCTTGCAGGACACACTGGGTGCCATGGCAGTCCTCTCATCTGTGGTCCCTGCCAACAGAGGGCAGACTGTGTCTCTGATGGTTATCAGGAGGCGACTAGCCTTCAGTCCAACAGGTCGATCCCAGTCAACCAGACCGCTTAACAACGCAGAGATGACACCTTGATCCACTAAAAAACTTAACGCAGACTCTAAAGTGGCATCCTCTCCATTAGTGCGTGTGTGAAATGCATACGTCCGATCAGGAAGTGCGGCGTAGGGGGGTCCACTGCTGTTCTCTTGGACCCGACAATTGTTGTACCCTGGGTGGCCTGAAAGGGCGCTGTCAAGCAGCAGCTCAGCCAGTTCCAAAGTGTTGACCTTGACCTCCCAGTCCAGATCCACGCTGCCTTGCAATAGGACGGTGCGCACAGAGTCCAAGAGAAGAGAGGACGTTGACAAAGGTGGTGAGGAGCATGAGGAGAACCAAGAAATGAAGTACTGAACTACAGCACGCCTGGCAAAGCCCTCTGTGTCCTCACTGAGAATGTCCAGCAGCTGACTCACAATGTTGGCCTGGATGGACACAAATTACTAATTAGGATTTATAAGAAAGTGGATTTTATTTAAAATTTGATATGGGCGCTAGCATTTGCCACCAGTTTTTTCAAGCCGCCTGGGAACCGCCTTAACTGACTTCACAAGGAACTGTGGGATGGAAGACTTAACTTCTTGTTTTTGCCCTTCAAGTTCTTCCAAAGTCGTTGGTTTGGTAGGTTAGACTTGCCCATACATCGTGGAACGTACACAAATAAATTGAGAAAAATATTACAATATATGAATAATTCATAAGTATTTTAAAATAGGGAGGTACTTCTTAATCACCCTGTACAAGAGATGTACTTTGAAAAAGCTGCTTACAATATATTTAATAATAAAATAAGGTTTGCTGAAAATTAAAAACAAAACTCAATATTGTTTACAGCTAAAGTATGGGTGCAATTCAGTAGGACTAACTGATGTTTTGGGGGGCAATTTTGGACACACAGCTTGTGACTGCTGATCTTTTTCATTGGGAATGAATGATGATGTAAATCTCTTTGTGGTAAACAATTCAATACAAAACTATAATGACTACATCAAATTGTATTTTAAGGGATATTAATATTAAAAATATGGGCAAATTCTTTTCTTTAAAAATAATATACAGTTAGAAATCCCCCAGTTTTTTTCATGTTTTTTATGCTTCACGTAGCCAGTGATTTGTCCCACTGTCTGATTAACCTTGAACGCACCTTCTTTGTTCTCATATGCTGCACGACGACTATACTGTATTTTTTACCCTTTTTCTTTCACTTTGTATTTGGTTCCAAATGCTGCAATGTGCGAATGCATAAGGGTAAGAGCTGATGACCCTGTGCATATTTGTGGTACACAACCTTTCTGAAAAATTAATTCCAGGTGTCTGGTGGTTTTGTATTCCTTTAGCGCTTTAAATTTTATGCTGTTCCTGTTATTGTTTAGCACAATACAAACTAAATAAGATAAATTAGATCGCTATAATGTACGTATGATTGCTTTAATGCTACTGTCAGTGGCATAGCATTAGCTAGCGTCAATAATAGCGCTCATCCGCTCAGCAGGTCACTAGCAACTCTTGACCTAAATTTTAGCTAGCAGTTGAAAGCAAAACAAAAGACGGTCTACCACTTCCTCACAAAACGGGAGGATAACTTATTTTCACTATGTCATGTTGCGCATGCCATTGCTGACTGGCAGTGTGAAGGTCATGTATTACGATGTCATGTCTCATCAATGCATAATGTACCGACTCCTTGTGGCCATAATACTGCATATAAACTGTTGTTTCCATATTTGTTTTACAAATAATGGGCCATAGTCAACCATGAAACATGTGATAGTGTGAGAGAGCAATGTTCGAACCCTCATGTAGCAAGGGACGAATGTACAGTATAAAGACATTTGAAAACTGTAGAAAATATTTCTGCCAACCTCGTCACAATGGAGCGCTGCCCCCTGCTGCCAGCTGGGCGCAAGAGTCCCCGCCAGTGCAGCGATAGCGCTGGCTCTCACATAACTCTCAGGATCCTGCAGTGCCGCCTTGAGGAGGGGAGTAGTACTGCCTGCATTCAGCAGCTCTTCAGACAGCTGGTCAGTTGATTTCAGGGAGAGGACATTTGCAAGCTGTGCCAAAAACTCCACGCTTGAGTCTCTTACCTCCCAGCGTGGGTCACACACACGCTTCTTTACTGTCACCATGACATCTAAAATAAAATTGATAAAGTGGATAATTAATAACGCAGTATATGCTAGCATATATATATTACATATATTGCTAGGTCGGGTGCAAAGAGAGCTGGGTGGCGGCCGGAGACAGAGGCCTTGGCAGTCCGATCCTCAGTTACAGAAGCTAGTTGTCGGTACGTGGAATGTCACCTCTCTGGCGGGGAAGGAGCTGGAGCTGGTGCGTGAGGTGGAGAAATTCCGGCTAGATATAGTCGGACTCACCTCAACGCACGGCAAGGGCTCTGGAACCAGTCCTCTCGAGAGGGGTTGGACTTCATTCCACTCTGGTGTCGGCAATGAGAGGCGACGAGCAGGGGTGGCAATTCTTGTTGCCTCCTGGCTCCAAGCCTGCACATTGGAGTTTAACCCGGTAAACGAGAGGGTAGTTTCCCTACGTCTTCGGGTGGGGGAATGGGTCCTGACTGTTGTTTGCGCTTATGCGCCAAACGGAAGTTCAGAATACCCGCCCTTTTTGGAGTCCTTAGAGGAAGTACTAGAGAGTGCTCCCTCGGGGAATTCCCTTGTTCTGCTGGGTGACTTTAACGCTCATGTTGGCAGCGACAGAGAGACCTGGAGAGGTGTGATTGGGAGGAACGCCCCCCCTGATCGTAACCCGAGCGGTGTCTTGTTATTGGATTTCTGTGCTTGTCACCGATTGTCTATAACGAACACCATGTTCAAGCATAAGGGTGTCCAAGCGTGCACTTGGCACCAGGACACCCCGGGCCGCAGTTCGATGATTGACTTTGTGGTTGTGTCGTCGGACTTGCGACCACATGTTTTGGACACTCGGGTGAGGAGAGGGGCAGAGCTGTCAACTGATCACCACCTAGTGGTGAGTTGGTTCCGATGGTGGGGGAGGATGCCAGTGTGGTGGTCCCGCTTTTCAAGAAGGGGGACTGGAGGGTGTGTTCTAACTATCGTGGGATCATACTCCTCAGCCTTTCCGGTAAGGTCTATTCAGGGGTTCTGGAGAGGAGGATCCGGCGGATAGTCGAATCTCGGATTCAGGAAGAGCAGTGTGGTTTTCGTCCTAGTCGTGGAACTGTGGACCAACTCTATACTCTCGGCAAGGTCCTTGAGGGTGCATGGGAGTCTGCCCAACCAGTCTACATGTGTTTTGTGGACTTGGAGAAGGCATTCGACCGTGTTCCTCGCAAAATACTGTGGGGAGTGCTCCGGGAATATGGGGTATCGGACCACCTAATCCAGGCGGTTCGTTCCCTGTATGACCGGTGTCAGAGTTTGGTTCGCATTGCCGGCAATAAGTCGGACCCGTTTCCAGTGAGGGTTGGACTCCGCCAGGGCTGCCCTTTGTCACCGATTCTGTTCACTACTTTCATGGACAGAATTTCTAGGCGCAGCCAGGGCGTTGAGGGGTTTCAGTTTGGTGGCCGCAGGATTCGATCTCTGCTTTTTGCAGATGATGTGGTCCTGTTGGCTTCATCGAGCAGTGACCTTCAACTCTCACTGGATCGGTTCGCAGCTGAGTGTGAAGCGGCTGGAATGAGAATCAGCACCTCCAAGTCCGAGTCCATGGTTCTCGCCCGGGAAAGGGTGGAGTGCCATCTCCGGGTCGGGGATGAGGTCCTGCCTCAAGTGGAGGAGTTTAAGTACCTCGGGGTCTTGTTCACGAGTGATGGAAGGATGGAACGCGAGATGGACAGGCGGATTGGTGCAGCGTCTGCAGTGATGCGGACTCTGCACCGATCTGTCGTGGTGAAAAGAGAGCTGAGCCAAAAGGCAAAGCTCTCGATTTACCGGTCGATCTACGTTCCTACCCTCACCTATGGTCATGAGCTTTGGGTAGTGACCGAAACGACAAGATTGCGAGTACAAGCTGCCGAAATGAGTTTTCTCCGCAGGGTGGCTGGGCTCTCCCTTAGAGATAGGGTGAGAAGCACTGTCATCTGGGAGAGACTCGGAGTAGAACCGCTGCTCCTCCGCATTGAGAGGAGTCAGATGAGATGGCTCGGGCATCTGGTTAGGATGCCTCCCGAACGCCTTCCTGGGGAGGTGTTCAGGGCACGTCCAACCGGTAGGAGGCCACAGGGAAGACCCAGGACACGTTGGAGAGACTTTGTCTCTCAGCTGGCCTTGGAACGCCTCAGCATCCGCTGGGAAGAGCTAGACGAAGTGGCCGGGGAGAGGGAACCTCTGGGCTTCCCTGCTTAGGTTGCTGCCCCCGCGACCCGACCTCGGATAAGCGGAAGAAAATGGATGGATGGGTGGATGGATATTGCTAGGTGTGCTTGCAGCATTTGACCCCTACCTTCTCTGAGTTGCTGTGAAATTGACGGGAAGTCTGTGCAAAGATTTATCCATTTTATTAAGGCCTTGTAGGACTTGTGCAGAACCTAAGAAATAGACACACAAACTGTAAGTTTGACAAAAACATTGAACCACTTCCTGTTTGATAATGTTTTTATTGCGAGTCATTTAAAAAAATTGAAAAAAACTTACAGTGGGATCCGAATCAGGGTCTCTCATATAGAGTATCAGAACTTGAAACACCTCATTCACTGTGGTGTTAGCTCCTGAAACACATGCCACAAAAAAGTCAGCTTTTAAAGAAGAAGTTATGGTTGTGATATAAATGTATTTACTATGGATGCTCTAATCTTGAGTTTTGCTGCCAATTCCCACACCGATCGTCCATGAAATCGGCCAATACCGATCAGATGGAAATAACTGTAAACTTTTCTAGTTATTTATGAGTGGTATTGGTCAGGGGTGCCTGTTGTACCTTTTACACCCTGGCAAATACGTATTTATTAAAAAATAAAAAGGAGTTGGCCAATGTGATTACTTTTCCATGTGGTCCAGAATTCCTGGCAACAGCTTAATTACATATTCTATTTTCTTTTTCAAAAGAAGAACATATATTACTTGTGAAACTTGGATGCCTTCTTTGAAGTGACTTTCGACTTTGGTGAGAATACACTGTCTGATGGAGCTCTCTGATACTGACCGGTGGCCGATCATCAGAGCATCCCTAATATTGAGTATTGTGGTTGTAGTTTGAAGATGTGCATCATACAGAGAGGGGTATGAAATGTGTTGCCCTTCTGTGTTACCCAAAATATTTAATATGTACCGAATTAGGTGTCAGGTTTCAAAGATACTTGCTGGTAGATATATAAGTTTTCATCTTAGAGGAAAGAACAATCACCTGGGCTGCTGCTGAGGGAAGCCAGAGCCTCCAACGCACATTTTTTTACTTTGCAACTGCCAACGATACACCTGAAAGCCTCATCACTACAGCCATCGGGAGACGAGATGTCACCATTGCATTGTCTTAGCAGTGACACAACAGCAAGGACGATTAAAGCCGGGGGACATGGGAGGACATCCGGAGGCTGTGGGAAAAGAGAGAAAATTTTATGACCTTCTAAATACAGTTTTTTACAGTATTAGAGTCATCTAGACATAAAACAAAACCTCCATAGTTACTTGTATTAGCCACTATAGTAGACACAATAACAGAAAATAAAACATTTAAGACATAAATAACACCTTTGCTTGTGTGTGTTGCAGGTGTGTGGAGGACATCTCGGTTTCAAAGTTTAGTTTTAGCATGGAGTGGTCTACAGCCGCAACAGTAGCCCATATTATTGTTATAATAATAATAATTATTATTGTGCCTGTTAATAATAATAATAATAATAATAATAATTCAAACCTTTAATAAAAGCTTCTTGTTCTGGCGATCAAGTCTGATGCTTGTGCGCCTCACCGAGCATTACAGTAACATTACTGACAACTAGTGACTGACGTCTTTGCCTCTTCTGAATGCCTTATATTTGTATTTTAGTTCATTTAGCCACCAGTCCAGGGTGTACCTCTGTCAAGTCAGCTGGGATAGGCTTCAGCATACCCTCGCAATTCTAGTGTGGATAAGTGGCATAGCAGATGGATGGATGGAGTTAATTTAGCCATTTTTATGCTTGAAAATGCTTAACTTCTGCAAAACATACATAACACTTGCTTCTTCTTTTTTTCCTTTCGGCTTATCCCTTCAGGGGTCGCCACAGCAAATCAATTGCCTCCATCTAACCCTGTCTTCTGTATCCTCTTCTCTTGCGCCAACTACCTTCATGTCCTCTTTCACTACATCCATAAACCTCCTCAGTGGTCTTCCTCTAGACCTCCTGCCTGGGAATTCAAAACTCAGCATCCTTCTACCAATATATTCACTATCTCTCCTCTGGACTTGTCCGACCCATCTCAATCTGGCCTCTCTGACTTTATCTCCAAAACCTCTAACATGTACTGTCCCTCTGATGTGCTCATTCCTGATCCTGTCCATCCTGGTCACACCCAAAGAGAACCTCAGCATCTTCATCTCTGCTACCTCCAGCTCTGCCTCCTGTCTTTTCCTTAGCGGCACTGTCTCTAAACCAAACAACATCGCTGGTCTCACCACAGTTTTGTACACCTTTCCTTTCATTTTAGCTGAAACTCTTCTATCACACATCACACCCGACACTTTTCTCCACCCATTCCAGCCTGCCTGCACACGCTTTTTCACCTCTTTTCCACACTCTCCATTGCTCTGGACTGTTGACCCTAAGTACTTAAAATCCTCCACCTTCTTTATCTCTTCTCCCTGTAACCTCACTCTTCCACTTGGGTCCCTCTCATTTACACACATGTACTCCGTCTTGCTGCGGCTGACCTTCATTCCTCTCCTTTCCAGGGCAAACCTCCACCCCTCAAGCTTCTCCTCCACCTGTTCCCTGCTCTCATTACATATCACAATGTCATCTGCAAACATCATAGTCCACGGAGATTCCTGTCTAACCTCGTCCGTCAGCCTGTCCATCACCATAGCAAACAAGAAGGGGCTCAGAGCTGATCCCTGATGTAGTCCTACCTTCACTCGGAACTCCTCTGTCACACCTGCAGCACACCTCACTACTGTCTTACAGTCCTCGTACATGTCCTGCACCGCTCTAACATACTTCTCTGCCACTCCAGACTTCCTCATACAATACCACAGTTCCTCTCTGGGCACCCTGTCATAAGCTTTCTCCAGATCTACAAAAACACAATGCAGCTCCCTCTGACCTTCCCTGTACTTCTCAATCAACATCCTCAAAGCAAATACTGCATCTGTTGTACTCTTTTTTGGCATAAAACCGTACTGCTGCTCACAAATGCTCACGTTTGCCCTTAGTCTAGCTTCAACTACTCTTTCCCATAACTTCATTGTATGGCTCATCAGCTTTATTCTCTGTAGTTGCCATAATTCTGCACATCTCCCTTGTTCTTAAAAATGAGCACCAGCACAATTCTCCTCCATTCCTCAGGCATCTTCTCATTATCTTAGATCTTATTAAACAACCCGGTCAGGAACTCTACTGCCACCTCTCCTAGACACTTCCATACCTCCACAGGTATATCATCAGGACTGAGCACCTTTCCATTCTTCATCCTCTTCAATGCAATACATAACACTTGCTTAAGTATGCAAATTGTGTAATAATAATTGGCTGTATTCAACCACAAAATAGAATAATTTATTCATTCATATTTATTTTTGAAAAAATGTGGGAATGAAGCCGCAAAATTGCGCAATGTGGCGGGGAATGACTGTGATGTACAAGTCTCACCATGAGCGCCATTTGCGGTGCGTTTCTCAAGCAGACACAGACCATGGAGATGAATGAGGTTTTACTCTTCAGCTGAGCCGACATTAGTAGGTGATGCCTGTCTTCTGCAGGAACTGAAAATATTGTTGTTAAAAAAGATGACATACCAAATATTTTTGGTACAACGCTAATGAGGATAAGCGGCATAGAAAATGAATGAATGAATGAATAAAACTACATGTATTGTGGCTGCATCTCAGGGCTACAAGTCAATGTTAGAAAACAATAATAAAATGCATTATAAATAATAAATAAATCAGAAATTGTATTTTTAGGACAAATTTAGGGGTACCTAAATATGCTTGTACCTGTGCCCAGAAGGGAGTTGTCAGTACAAATGTGAATAGGTAGCAGGAGGATTTTCACTGCCTGGGTTGTGTTGACAGCATCACTGGATAAGCAAACATAATAGGGTCATACTTTTCCAGGAGACACAGTAAACTCCAGGACAGGCCAAAGGTTTGGACACAACTTCTCTGCCACTTGGGTACACATTCAAAGTTTTGGCAATTTTCCAACTTCTGCACAACAAAACTGACAGTCCCAACATCATTTATAAGGCAAGGAATTCCACTGAGTAACCCTGAAAAGGCAGACATGTGAAGTAAAAACCATTTCAGGTGATTACCTCATGAAGCTCATCGAGAGAACATCCAGGGTTTACATTGGTATCAAAAAAGCAAAGGGTAGCAACACTTCCCTTTTAATCTAAAATATAAGACATATTTAGAGTTATGTTAAATACATAACACTTATGTTAAGTACATAATTCCACGTCTTCATTCATAGTTGTAATAACTTCAGAAAGAGTCTACAATGTAAATAGTCATGAAAAATAGGAAAATGCATTGAATTAGAAGGTGTGTCCAAACTTTTGTCCTGTACTTTACATATTTTATACAGTACATGCAGCGATAGACGCAAAAGAAGAAAAACACATCTATATCTATGAGGATATCTATATACATATAATACACATACATACATATATACATACATACATGCATGCATGTGTGTGTATATATATATATAGCGCATATATTGTATCCTCAACTGCAGATAGGGGTATGACAGCTGGGATAGGCTCCAGCATATGAGGATAAGCGGCAAAGAAGATGGATAGATGGATGTTCATTACTTGCAGAAAGGTTTTTTTTCCATAATTGTATCAAATATCATCTTATATATTTATTTGTTTCCACAAACAAATGACACTTAAAATAAAATAGATATTGGAATACAAAATATCAACTACTTCAAGTACTTTGTAGAATTTAATCCAAAACCCAAATACTTGTAAAAAGTACAGTATGTCAATAATACTTCCTCAAATAGTTTTCAAGTAAATATGTCTTACAGGTGGTCTTGATGTAGAAGAGTGGCAGCAGCATGAACGAGGTCGCCTGGTTTGTTGACATTCAACATCAAGGACAGAAGACGTCCACCATCATCAAAATCAGAGCTGATGACAAAAAACACATGACCGTTATATAGATGCTCTAATTAACGTCTCTTATTAACCGCGCGTCTCTTATAATCACCGGGTCCTTCTCCTAATGTATATTTTATTAACACTACAAAATTCTAGTATTTCAATTATCCCAGTCAGCATCCAGCAACTTTAGCTACCTCTGCATGCACTTCAAAAGCTGGTTGTGCTATTAAGCCGCTGGTGTATTTTACGGCATGTTACATTTGCCGTACTATTGTTCCAAATGAACTAAATCTGCATGAATCAGCAGTATTTACAACGGTAACAGCATTGGTTCAGTTGCTGCTGTTGCGCAATATACTTGTTAATAAAAGATCATGTGCTCAAAGAGAACTGTGTTTTCCTTTCCCTATTCTCATGCAGACCAAATCATTATTCAAGTTGTAAAAAAGCTGGTCCAATTTCTCTTTACTGTTGGTAAATAAACATCCAGGCTGGCTAAATGGCTAGATAGATAGTATACCTGTATACTGCCATAATGACATCCATGAGAGCTGTTGTGAGGTGACTGTAGCCCAACTCCAACAGATCCTCCAGGGAACCTGCAACTGCCTGGAGCAGCTGGTCTCGAAGAGGAGGAACAGCCCGGTCCAGGATCAGAGCCAGGAGCTTGAGGACCTGCAGACTGCGAGGTACCTCTGTGCAGTCTTTGGGTACCAGTGAGTCTTTTATGTAGTCCGAGGTTTTCTGGACAACATCTGTGTATTGTTCACGAGTGTCCTTGCTGAAGGCAGGGTGCTGTGATGAAATGGATGATTTCATAGGTGCATCATCTTTATAGGTCATGTTACTTGATGAAGGTGAGGCAGCCTGAAAAGTGTGCAAGATGTGGGCCAGTAATAGGCTGGCAGATGAAGCAACAAATAGACTTGCATCTGTCTGGAGCTGTAAGAGGGGCGTGATGGAACCTAGATTGGAAAAAACAACAGCGGTGCAACAGTTCTTATATATTTTTTGCGGTCTTTTTTCCTAAACAAAGAAGTACCTGACAGCACAAAGAAACAAAGCGCCTTTGGGTGAAGCAGCATCCTCCTTAAACCGCCAATCCAGCCAATGCGAATACAGGGATCTTCCCAGAGTCCAGCATCTTGCCAGTGCTGAATGTTAAAGTAGACGTCCAGCGTCAAGCGCTCCTTCTCGAAAAAGGAAAACCATTGGTTATTTGTGTCCAGCAAGGCAGCTTTCACTCAGCTCAAAGCTACCTGCAAGGCTTTGAAGCCATCGTCTGTGGCTGCCATCTGACCGCTGAGCTTGAGAGCAAAGGAGAGGATGCTTGGGTCACAAGCGGTGTTGGACGTCACAGTGGAGAGGAAGTCAAGCAGACATGGGCAGCTCTCAGGAAGTGACACGCCTTTAATAATAGAATAGAGTATATTGAAAATGGTAAAAACCACCCCGCCTCTCACCCGAAGTCAGCTGGGATAGGCTCCGGCATACCGTAATGAGGACAAGCGGCATAAAAGATGGATAGATTGATATTTAATAACTTTCAAACCCTGCAATGTGCGCTTGTCCGATTGGACCTAACGTTGTGTTTGAATTAATTATCTTTCAGGATGTAAAATAAGACTTTTATGAGCACATCAAGTAATAAAGGGACGGCTAACCACACTCGAAGAGTTCCGTGAGGCGGTCCAGAAGTTTCTCCAGGCTGGTGTCATCGGACAAAGGCTTGTCGCAGTCAGCAAGTAGCGCACACACGCTGGGCAGCAGCAACATACACTCTCTATCCATGCTCCTATGTAGACTGCTCAGTTAAACTATTACAATAAATACGACATAACACCCTAATAATGTGATGGTGGACTATATAGTTGCTGATTTTAGATAACAACGTTGTCCTTTCTCGTTGTTCTCGCGGGAAATCTCTTTGTATCTACCGGTGAATTGCTTCCTTCTTGATGATGCGGCGTTACTTTGGATAGCGTCGTTGCAACCGGCGTTATTTCACTAATTTATACCTACATGGACAAGAAAAAAGCCACATGACTGACGTGTACGCGGCCCTCCATTTGCTTTACAGATTTGTTTAAATCTTACTCACACTTCCGGATTTTCAAATTGCTTCCTGTGCCACATTTTCGTCACGTCGTCCATTTTCACATAACCGCACATGGTGCCACACCGGCCGAAGGCCGTCAGTCTCCTAGTCTTTCTTTACTTTAACTTCATGGTCACAAGGAACCCCGTCTGACTAAGCTGTTAAATGCAAGATACGGTGGATATGGTGGACGACCCTGAGTATGAAGAAGAGGAGCCCTCCTTTAGCGACCCGGAGGACTTCGAGGATGACATCGAAGATGAAGGTGAGTGCAAGCAGGAAAAACGCCGGCTTTATGGCCTGCTGCTAGCTTAACTAGCTGCCCTGTAAGGGGGAATAAATACCATACATGGATGGATGGATGGATGGATGCACAGAGAAGCGAAAGCCAGCCATTGACTCCATTGGTACAGTCGACTACCACAGTTTTACATTTACATTTAACACACCTTAAACATTTTATTAATACAAAATTACTTACAAGGTAGCTGCTTAAGGTAGTACGACGCGCCTTTTCTTTTACTCTTACTTTCCCAAGCTAAATGACAAACCGTTTATATTATTCTATTAGTCGTTAATAATATATTGCAATAAAAGGCAGAATTTGCTAATGCCTTACAGAGCTTGTTCGAAGCTATGTATCTATTATTATCAATTGCAGTCTAGTTGTCCGATGTAATTGGTTCCATGAAGCAGTTACCTGCATATTTAATCTGTGGTTGTAAGATTCTGCAGCTACAAATTATGGTTCCTTGTGCATAGATGCTTTTCTGCCATTACTTCCAGTATGTGTCTTAGTGTATTGCATATTCTTAAGTGACTGTCGTAGGTCACCACATACACGTACTGATATGCTTCCAAAAATGTTACCAGTTTTAGTGGTTTGAACATGTTTCTTGTCTCCTTTTACTCAAAGAACTCATGGATGACATCCTGAGGGAGAAACCCCAGGAGGCTGACGGCATCGACTCAGTGGTGGTGGTGGACAACGTCCCTCAGGTTGGCCCCGAACGTTTGGAAAAGCTCAAGAACGTCATCCACAAGATTTTTTCCAAGTTTGGCAAGATCACCACTGACTTTTACCCAGAGACGGATGGCACAACCAAAGGGTATGATGATATTTTGTATTTTAATGATCCAAAAGGAGAAGTGTGAGGAGTAACTTGCTAGGTCCCACTAAACACCAGAACTCCAGTATGTTTGGCAAGTGTAGTTTGGTACACTTACTCTCCTTGGTAATGGCTCAATTTGACAAGTAATAGAATGTCAGTAATGTGATTGCTTCATGCCAGTTCTTAAATGCCACAAAAGGAATAATCAAAATAATCCACAACGGCAAACCCCATGACAATCTCGAAATAAGATTGAAAACAATCCACAAAGTCAGGAACAATGTTGTAATACAGCGGTGTGCAAGTGATGGCACAAGCAAACGGGCCACGAGCACAGCACGAGCAGGGGCCAGGAAAGAGATGGGATATCTGCTGCAACTGAATGGTCGAGTGTGCGTACACTCCCTAACATATTCCTTTTCCAAGCAAACGGGCCACGAGCACAGCACGAGCAAGTGCAGTCCAGCAGGGGACAGGAAAGAGATGGGAAATCTCTTGCAACTGAATGGTCGAGTGTGAGTACACTCCCTAACGTATTCCTTTTCCTTGTAGGTACATCTTCCTGGAGTATGCTTCTCCCACCCAGGCTCTTGAGGCAGTGAAAAACGCTGATGGCTACAAACTGGACAAGCAGCATACGTTTCGGGTCAACCTTTTTACCGACTTTGACAAGTGAGTAAAGTCTTGTAAAAGTAAAATGTGATTCAGTTGATGAACGTTTCTTTATTTTGCAGATACATGAACATCAGTGATGAGTGGGAAACTCCAGAGAAGCAGCCTTTTAAAGACTTTGTAAGTGTAGATTGAGGTCTCTTTGATCTTATAAATGCAATAATTGCTCTCGTCATTTATTAATGATACCCACCACCTTACACAATAGAAATAAACATGTGAAATCCAAAAAGTCAGGAATGTTGCAGCATGGCTGCTCCATTTAATCAACTCAATGCATTGTTTTCAAAAATGTTTTTCTGTTCGTCCAGGGCAACATGCGCCATTGGATTGAGGACGCAGACTGTCGGGACCAGTACAGTGTGATTTACGAAGCTGGTGAAAGGACAGCCATATTCTCCAACGATGCCAAGGATCCAATCATTGCTGAAGAGCGAGCCGTACGTGATTGAACATACATACCATCTTAAAGTAATACAACTGTTTGGCCTTATGCATTATTTGTGTTTGAGCGCAGCGTTGGACTGAGACGTATGTCCGGTGGTCTCCCAAAGGCACCTACCTGGCTACGTTCCACCAACGGGGCATTGCATTGTGGGGCGGAGAGAAGTTCAAGCAGATTCAAAGGTTCAGCCATCAGGGGGTGTCTCTTATTGACTTCTCACCTTGTGAAAGGTAATCAGACGTTCTACTTAACAGTACTAATGTCCATTTTGGCGGAATATGTTTAAATCATTTAGCTACAATTGAAGGGCAACATATTAGGTAATGCTTGCAATGCAAGTCTACACCACTGCAAACTGCAACCACAATAATAAATATACCCTATAGCCACATTATTTTTTCAAGTAGAGGTCGCAGCTCAAATACACACCATACCATATTAATTGCCATATTTAAACAAATGTTTCTTGTCAAATCACTTCCTGAAAACGATTGTACGTGTAAATAGGATTCTAAAATATATTTGCATGAATAAAGACCACACCAATAAATGTCACCTTACCTCAAGTGTGACTGCACATGAATAATGAACAGTGGTTATGGTTCAGTGGTGTTTATTTATTAGGGAACATTGTTTTGACACTGGTTTGTTTGTATGTCTGTATATACCAGATTATGCAGCTGTAACCAATGTGACTGCGTGTGTGTATCTCATTAATGTTTAATGTATATGTTTAAAAAGCCAAACAATTTTTGAAATAGTGTTAAGTTAAATCTTAGAATTTTATTGACTCTCTGTGGTTCTGATGTCAACCAGGTATGTCGTGACCTTCAGCCCACTGATGGACACCAAAGAAGACCCACAGGCCATCATTATCTGGGACATTCTTACCGGACAGAAGAAGAGAGGTTTCCACTGCGAGAGTGCCGCACACTGGCCCATATTTAAGTGAGTGCTCTACCACATTCATTTACATGCATTCATAATTTGTTTTTACATTTGCTTGTCCTGTGGAGCATAAACATTATGATTTGTTTCAGATGGAGCCATGATGGCAAGTTTTTTGCCCGGATGACCGCAGAC
The DNA here is from genome assembly GCA_024372805.1 of Oostethus manadensis. Taxonomy (NCBI): domain Eukaryota; kingdom Metazoa; phylum Chordata; class Actinopteri; order Syngnathiformes; family Syngnathidae; genus Oostethus; species Oostethus manadensis. The sequence continues at coordinate 2,928,528 of QODF01000011.1, forward strand.
ACACTGAGCATCTATGAGACTCCTGTGAGACAACAGAAAAATACCTTTTTTTATTAAAGTAAAGCATTAAAAAGCAACATTAAAATTATCCAATTTTTGCTTTCAGTCTATGGGCCTGCTTGACAAAAAGAGTCTTAAGATCAGTGGAATCAAGTAAGGGGCATTCATTTATATAAAATACTGTGCCCGTGATATTTTATGTTAGAATTTTGACATGAATACTGTATATTTGCGCCTCTACAGGGACTTCTCATGGTCTCCAGGTGACAACATCATTGCGTTCTGGGTACCCGAGGATAAAGATATCCCAGCCAGAGTGACTCTCATGCAGATGCCCTCCCGTCAAGAGATCCGCGTTCGCAATCTCTTCAATGTGGTTGACTGCAAACTGCACTGGCAGAGGAATGGAGATTATCTTTGTGTAAAAGTAGACAGGACTCTTAAAGGAACTCAGGTACACTCATGAATGTAACAAAAAACATGCAATAGGTACATTGCTTAAAAAGTCAGAATATTGAATTCAATTTTTTTTCTCATTCCCAGGGTGTGGTCACTAACTTTGAAATCTTCCGCATGAGAGAGAAACAGGTTCCTGTTGATGTGGTGGAGATGAAAGGTAAAAAAAGTGTAGATATTTACGTAGTAACTATGCTTTTAAAGGAAATACAATGTGTGTGTTGTGATTCTGTTCTGACAGAAAGCATCATAGCATTTGCATGGGAACCCAATGGAAGCAAGTTTGCTGTTCTCCATGGAGAATCACCCAGAATCAACGCTTCCTTCTACCATGTCAAAAACAACGGCAAGATTGAAATCATAAGTAAGTGGCTCCGCGCACTTATTAGAACATCCTGACCCTCAAAACCGCCACTAAGTGTGACTTTGATGGCTTTGACAGAGATGTTTGACAAGCAGCAGGCCAACAGCATTTTCTGGAGCCCTCAAGGACAGTTTATGGTTCTGGCTGGACTCAGGAGGTCAGTTTTGTGGATGTATTTGTGACACTAGCATAAAAAGGCATTGATGAAAAAGCTTTACTGACGCATTGTATTAGAGCATAGATCCCGATTCTACTTATAGTCTGAGGCTCAATGTACTGTGTGTTAATGTTTTTTAATGTGATGTGTATTAATGTTTATCATGGTGTGTAATATTTAGCTCCTTCTTTGGGTTTCATATATAGTATGAATGGAGCGCTTGCCTTTGTTGACACATCAGACTGCACCATGATGAACATAGCTGAGCACTACATGGCCTCTGACGTGGAATGGGACCCAACCGGGCGCTACGTTGTTACCTCAGTCTCCTGGTGGAGCCACAAGGTTTTAGCAATGTTCTACCAGCTTTCTGATGTCTACCACCAATCAGTCCATGTTGGAACTTCTACCATTCTTATCTCGACTTTCTCTTTTGTCTTTTAGGTGGACAATGCGTACTGGCTATGGACATTCCAGGGTCGTCTTCTTCAGAAGAACAACAAGGACCGCTTTTGTCAGCTGTTGTGGAGACCCAGACCACCAACATTGCTCAGTGGAGACCAAATTAAGGTAGTACTTTGCTAACCAACTCGTTTTTATAGTAGGGACCGTTTTTTTGTGTAGAGCAACTATACCTCTGTTTTGCATACTAGTTGAGCACTGACTGGGTAGTCCAGTCGACAATTCAGCACTCTACTACCATGGATAACACCTGGATGACTGAAAGCCTACACAACATTTGTTTAGCATGCACACGATTATTGGTGAACTACATAATGGTTTTCTGCCATTTTGTGTTGCTCTTTGTTAATGCAAATTTGTGTGTCTATAAAGAGCCTGTGATGACAATCCAAAGCAAAAGATTTTCTGACACCTCGTATGAGAGCAGCACTGCAGCTCCTGATTATCTCTTTAAACTGAGGCTCGCTCATGTTTCTGGTCAGAACTAAAGATTCTGAGTTAGACCCAGTATTGTATGAAAGTATATGTTCATTGCAGATGATCAAGAAGGATTTGAAGAAATACTCCAAGATCTTTGAGCAGAAGGACCGTTTGAGCCAGTCCAAGGCTTCAAAGGTTAGATTTTTAAAGACATTTAAAACACATTAAAATGTAGATTGTATGTTTCAGTTTAGACAATTGTAAAGCTTTTGTTTGTGACAAGTCACAGTCACTTTTAATGTGTGTGAGTAGGAGCTGGTGGACAAGCGCAGGGCCATGATGGAAGACTACCGTCGCTATAGGGAGCAGGCCCTGCAGCTCTATCAGGAACAGAAGGACATCCGCCTGGAACTCAGAGGAGGTGCATTTGCAGTCCTTTTAAACATCTTTTTAATTTCCTTTGGAACATCTGTGTGTTGTTGCATGTTCTTCGTGTTTTTGTGTCAATGATTGTCTATATGTGCCCTGTCATTGACTGGTGACCAGTCCAGGCTGTTCCCCACCTTTCACACACAAAAAAAAAACTGTTGCTGTCATAAAATTGCTGACTGTGCAGATAACATTTAAAGTTATATTGTCTGAGTTGTAATGTGAAATGATGACGTGTTTATACTTATGTTTTTTCCAGGAGTGGACACTGACGAGCTGGACAGCAACGTGGACGACTGGGAGGAGGAGACCATTGAATTTTTTATCAACGAAGAAATCATTCCCATTGGTGATCTGTAGCCCCAACAAAGGTAAAACACACACAATCCATCCATCCATCCATTTTTTTCCGCTTATCCAAGGTCGGGTCGCGGGGGCAGCAGGTTAAGCAGGGAAGCCCAGACGTCCTTCTCCCCGGCCACTTCGTCCAGTTCTAACCTGGCAGATGCCGAGGCGTTTCCAGGCCAGCTGAGAGACATAGTCTCTCGAACTTATCCTGGGTCTTCCCCGAGCCCTCCTACCGGTTAAACGTGCCCTGAACACCTCCGGGAGGAATCCTAACCAGATGCCCGATCCACCTCATCTGGCTCTTCTCAATGCGGAGGAGCAGCGGTTCTACTCCGAGTCTCTCGCGGATGACAGTGCTTCTCACCCTATCTCTAAGGGAGAGCCCAGCCACCCTGCGGAGAAAACTCATTTCGGCAGCTTGTACCCGCGATCTTGTCCTTTCGGTCACTACCCAAAGCTCATGACCATAGGTGAGGGTAGGAACGTAGATCGACCGGTGAATTGAGAGTTTTGCCTTTCGGCTCAGCTCTCTCTTCACCACGACAGACCGGTGAAGAGTCCGCATCACTGCATTCGCTGCACCAATCCGCCTGTCCATCTCACGTTCCATCCTTCCATCACTCGTGAACAAGGCCCCGAGGTAAAAAACTCCTCCACTTGAGGCAGGACCTCATCCCCGACCTGGAGATGGCAACTTCACCCTTTTCCGGGTGAGAACCATGGACTCAGATTTGGAGGTGCTGATTCTCATCCCAGCCGCTTCACACTCAGCTGCGAACCGATCCGGTGACAGATGAAGGTCAATGCTCGATGAAGCCAGCAGGACCATGTCTTCTGCAAAAAGAAGAGACCGAATCCTGTGGCCACCAAACTGAAACCCTTCAACGCCCTGGCTGCGCCTACAAATTCTGTCCATGAAAGTAATGAACAGAATCGGTGACAAAGGGCAGCCCTGGCGGAGTCCAACTCTCACTGGAAACGGGTCCGACTTATTGCTGGCAATGCGAACCAAACTCTGACATCGATCATACAGGGAACGAACGGTCTGGATTAGGTGGTCTATTACCCCATATTCCCGGAGCACTCCCCACAGTATTCCTTGAGGAACACGGTCGAATGACTTCTGTCGAAGTCCACAAAACACATGTAGACTGGTTGGGCAAACTCCCATGCACCCTTAAGGACCCTGCCGAGAGTACAGAGCTGGTCCACAGTTCCACGACAAGGACGTAAACCACACTGCTCCTCCTGAATTTCTGATTCAACTCTCCGGCGGATCCTCCTCTCCAGAACCCCTGAATAGACCTTATCGGGAAGGCTGAGGAGTGTGATCCTACGATAGTTAGAACACACCCTCCCATTGGATATTGTAGCATGGAATATCCGGTTCCCCTTCTTGAAAAGCAGGACCCCCCCACCCCCGGTCTGCCAGTCCAGGGGCACCGACCCCGATGACCACGTGATGCTGCAGAGTCCTGTCACCACGACACGCCCACAGCATCCAGGGCCTTAAGGAACTCCGGGCAGATCTCATCCACCCACCCGGCACGCTTGGACCCGCTATCTTGTCCTTTCGGTCACTACCCAAAGCTCATGACCATAGGTGAGGGTAGGAATGTAGATCGACCTGTAAATTGAGAGCTTTGCCTTTTGGCTCAGGCCTCTCTTCACTACGACAGACCGGTGCAGAGTCTGCATCACCGCAGACACCGCACCAATCTGCCTGTCCACCTCACGTTCCATCCTTCTCTCACTCGTGAACACACAATCATTATGGTAATTTGGGTTTTATGTTGAAAGTATTATTTGAGACTCTACAGTTGGTATTTCATACTCCTCCTGACACAACCACACTGTCTTTTTTTCTTTCACTCAGTCTATCGGTTTTTGTGTGGGAGAACGGGAAAAGAAGCATCATTGACTGGAGAAGGACAACAACCACACAGTGAATTTTGGGTTTCAGTGACAAGCCTCAATATTCACCCTTAGTGACATCATCAGAACACGCCTTGCAGATTGACAGCCACATCAAGGGACACCACATCTCATCCGGCACCAGTTTTTCTTCCTTTTGTGGAACTTGATATTTACTAATACCGCCTTCCTGTTGCTCTCAATAAATTGGAGTTGCAGAACAACTTGAATTATTCCAGGAGTCGTTCCTAACCAGGCCTCATCATGCTAGCGTGTTTTCGGTATGCAGCGCAGAGTGCCATAGCAGTGGGGGGTGCTGGTGTTGTGACTAAACATGTAAATGTGCTGATGTGGCGCTATAGTGGCCTGTATCCTCCTCCTTTCAGACTAGGCTTTCACACAGGGAGGGGTGTGCTGTGGGAATGACTAATAAACAGTCAAAAGTGGTAACAGCGTCTTTGGCTGAGTCTTCATTATTATGGAATCACAGGAACGCCAAAATTAAAAAGAAATACATGTGGAAATATAAAGAGAATCAATAATACAAAAATATTCAAATTTAGTCATGTCAATTTTGTTTTGCTTTTTGTGTGTCTTTTTTTTCCATTTTATCTTTGTCTTTTCCATTTGCTTTTCCTCTTTGCATTTACCGGATGTCTGACGCTAACTGGTAAAAGCAATATCAGTTTATGGTCCTTCTGCCAGGGTGACTGCTCAATAGCTGATCACACGATCCTTGCAGGGACTATGTAGTAGCTATGTTTAAATATACCTCTTAGCATGTGTGACGGACAGGAAGTAACATCACTATCACACCACCATGCATATACCTAGCGCGACGATCTATCACGATAAAGTTTATATTGGAGCTGCATGTATGGGACTAGTAATTTAAATATGTACAAACTACCGCTCTTGTGATTTTCATCTTTCATATAATTGGCAAATATTCAGGAATAGGGGGGATATTCTGCTTTACAAGTAATTTAGATTATTCTATTTCATATCTAGAAGTACACAGAACACTCAGTACAGAGTACAAGTACAGTGTTGGATGTCTATCTTAAAACTTCACCTAATAGAACAGCACATGTTTAAACTACTAAATATAATCATGATCAGGATGTAGCTCCATGACAGCCAGACATTTAGTTGCACCATGGAACATGCATTATTACCGTCTGAGTTCTAAAGCCTGGACAAAAGTGATGGTATGCTTACCGTACTATTTTGTTGCACAACCTTTTGAGGCAATCACTGCAATCAAATGATTTCTGTAACTATCAATGAGACTTCTGCACCTCTCAGCAGGTATTTTGACGCACTCCTCATGAGCAAACTGCTCCAGTTTTCTCAAGTTTGAAGGGGGGCTTTTCCAGACATGTTTCAGCTCCTTCCAAAGATGCTCAATCGGATTTAGATCAGAGTTCATGGATGGCCACTTTAGAATAGCCATTTTGGGTGTATATCATTGCCCTATTGCAAGGCCCGTGAACTGCGACTGACACCAAGCTTTCTGACACTGGCCGGCATATTTTTCTCTAGATTCCTTGATGGTCTTGAGATTTAATTGCACCCTGCACAGATTCAAGGCACCCTGTGCCAGATGCAGAAAAGCAGCCCCTGAACATAACAGAGCCTCCTCCATGTTTTGCAGTAGGGACAGTGTTCTTTTCTTTATAACCTTCATTTTTCTGTCTGTGAACATAGAACTGATGTGCCTTGGCAAAAACTTCAATTTTTGTCTTACCAGAAGCTTTGTGGTTTGTCAAGATGTAGTTTGGCAGATTCCAATATGGCTTTTTCATGATTTGTTTTCAACAATGGTGTCCTCCTTGGTCATCTCCCATGAAGTCCACTTTGGCTCAAACAACGACAAATGGTGCGATCTGACACTGATGTTCCTTGCGCTTGAAGTTCACCTTAAATATCTTTAGAAGTTTTTTTGGGCTCTTTTCTTACCATTTGTATTATCTGTCTCTTTGATTTGTCATCAATTTTCCTCCTTCGGCCACGTCCAGGGAGGTTGGCTACAGTCCCATGGATCTTACATTTCTGAATAATATATAGAACTGTAGTCACATGAACACCAACTGCCTGGAGATGGTCTTAGAGCCTTTACCTTTAAGATGCTTGTCTATAATTTTCTTTTTAATTTCCCAAAAGAACTCATGCCTTTGCTTCCTCTGGTCCATGTTGAGTGTGGTACACACCGTGTCACCAAACAGCACAGTGACTACCTCTAGCCCTATATACTGTATAGGCCTGACTGAATAATAGATTGTAGGAGACCTATGATGCTAATTAGAGGACACACCTGGATTAACATGTTCCTTTGGTTACATTATTTTCTGTCTTTTCTAGGGGTACCAACAATTTTGTCCGTGTGTGTATATTGTGGGAATCCATTTTGGTAGATTATTTTACTTTATAGCTGTATCTATCTAGTTTACATGTACTTTGGTGGTAGCTATTAGATTAGTGTGCTGGTTTAGTAAACCCTAACCTGACTAAATTGCTTTTTCTACATTTGGTTGGCATTTTGTTATTGCCACTAGAGGCCACTGTAGATATTTCATTCATTCATTTTCTGTACCGTTTATCCTCATTAGGGTCACGGGGATGCTGGAGCCTATCTCAGCAGACTTTCGGCAAGAGGCGGGGTACACCCTGGACTGGTCGCCAGTCAATCGCAGGGCACATACAGACAAACAAACATTCACACTCACATTCATACCAATGGACAATTTAGAGTCGCCAATTAACCTAACATGCATGTTTTTGGAATGTGGGAGGAAACCGGAGTACCCGGAGAAAACCCACACACGCACGGGGAGAACATGCAAACTCCACACAGAGATGCCCAACGGAGATTTGAACCCAGGTCTTCCAGATATCCTGACTGTGTGGCCAATGTGCTAACCACTCAGCCACCGTGCGGCTGTAGATATTTCAAAGTGTTTAAATTGGGGACATGATGTGGTTTTTGTCTGAACAAACCATAATTTTCATTTTGCAACCTGCATATGGCTTCTCCCCATTTACGATAATTCCGGGAGGAGGCCTGTTAGTTCCTGCAAATAAGGTTCCAACCCTTGCTAAACAGCACTTGCTAAACATACTTTACTGTTTATACTTTTACTGAGCTTGCCTTGTAGTGTGATGAACTATTGTTTTGCACTTGATCAATAACTGTAGGCCCTGCTGAAAACAGGCACATGGCTCAGTGGTGTGCACAAAACAAAGTCAACTGTACTTCATTTTCAAAAATATGTTTTGATAGCACATGCAGAATTCCTGCAAGTACATTTGTGATACAGTATATAGATTGTTTTTTTTTGTTTTAGTTCAAATATGTATGTGACAATCAATCAATTAAATAACATTATCAATACAATTCTGAGAAAAATGTATGATGCTGTGATTACAGTTTTTCTCCATGTTCCTGGGTTCGAATCTCCATTGGACATCTCTGTGTGGTGTCTGCAATGTCTGCTTGTGTGTGCGTGCGTGGGTTTCCTCCGGATACTTCGGATTCTTCCAACATCCCAAAAACATGCATGTTAGGCTAATTGGCGACTCTAAATTGTCCATAGGTATGAATGTGAGTGTGAATGTTTGTTTGTCTATATGTGCCCTGCGATTGACTGGCGACCAGTCCAGGGTGTGCCCCGCCTCTCGCCCAAAGTCTGCTGGGATAGGCTCTAGCGTCCCCGTGACCCTAATGAGGATAAGCGGTATAGAAAATGGATGGATGGATGGATGGAAATTGTCCATAGGTATGAATGTGAGTGTGAGTTATTGTTTGTCTGCCCTATGATTGGCTGGGGATCAGTCCGCGTGTATTTCTCTTCTCGCCCGAAGTCAGATGGGATAGGCTCCAGCATACCCCGGCAAGCCTAGTGAGGATAAGCGGCATAGAAAATGGATGAATGGTGGGTAGTACAGTATATTAAAGACTAATTTTGAGAATCGAACGGACTATTGTGCATGAGGAAGCTTATAAAATGACATTATTCCGACATGTTTTGAAGAGAAAGACAGACATAAAAACAGATTAAAAGAGACAGCTCATTACTGCACGTATGGGAGTTACTTATTCCGCCTATTAAGTAAAAAAACGTATCCAAAAAGATCTCAACGCTCCATAGCGGGCATATTAATCCAAGCTACAGTGACATTGTTATAAATGTTACTAACATTTTTTTACTGACAGTTTCCAAAATTCCAAATAAGTGCAGTTTTTCTTTGACACATAATTATCGAGTATACATTTCTTAATCTGATTTCCTCCAAAGCTGTAAAATGAAAAAAAAGCCTAGTAGGGCCTACCTTGGAAATAATATGATTATGTTTTCCAATTAACTAGCATACTTGGGCTTTTCCAGCATTTCTATTCTGCACACAGTCGGCCATACTGCATGTACAGTATGTCATATACCACGTGCTAGTTTGTGGTTTCTCATAAGCCTAAATTTAGATGGAACGCTTGTGTATGTGTGTATGTGTGGGGGGGTTGGGATAAGTCTCGCGAGATGTTTTCTCCTGTGGCTCCCCACTCTTCAACCTCCCACTTTTCCCCGCAAGCCTGCATACCCGCCGCCGGGCCGGGCTCATCAGCAGGCGGAACCGCGCTCAGGCGGCGAAACACCGGCACCATGGAGCTCATCTGCCGGGTAAGTGTATACATTTTTCCTCTTCTCTTCCATTGATATACATCACAAACCGGGTTGAGTTGCCGCCGCGAGGCTGGCGGTGTGGAGGGAGTGAATTGAAACACAAGCGCGCTTTTCTTCAGTCTTTCAACGCCAGCTTGGATGAAAGGATAGGTGGCTTGACTTGGCCTTTTTTCTCGGCTGCTGGACGAAAGAAGTGTTTTCATGCATGAACGGCCACACTGCGGTCTGTCGGTGAGACGTTTAGGGTTGTTCTCCGATGCACAATAAGCGTCAGTGTGCGCTGTCGCTTATCCATTTAGATCATCTTTCAATACGAACTCACGTTTCTCGACACCTCCGTGGACGTTCTTCACAAGAAGTCAACGTGGAGTGTCTGCACATTAAATCCGAGTGGGAAAAGCCAACAATTGTCCCTCCCTTCGGAGGCAAGCTCTGCTTTTTTCACTACATTTTCTTCCACATACCAAAATACGTAGACTGGCTCCATGGAAGGCGATCCACCCTCTCACCTCCGTTTGTTCACATCTCCGTGACAGACGAGGGCCCACAGTGGAAGCAGTGCGGTTCCCACGGCCTTAGGAGAGAGCCTCCAAAAGACAAAAGACTCACTGTGCTGCCCGGCTCACTTATTAAGCAACATCGTCCCTGCATTGTCTCTTAGTTAGGCTTTGTTTGGATGCAGTGCATGCTGGCCGTAGCACCTTTTGTAATTCAGCATTAGGTACACAGCGCACTCAACCAATAATATAGCATACTCATGTAAATGAACACATTTTAACAGCAGTTTTCCTCATATGTTTGCAGTTGGTATGGTTCCCAAACAGTCGCGTACCCCTTTAGACATTTGACCTGAATCCATGCACCCCCTACTCCCGCACACTTAAAAACATACACCTTTTTATCTTAATTAACTTGAAATATTGACCGTATTTAATTCATTTTATAGTAATTCTGGGTCAAAAATGTGCATTTCGCATGGTCACATTTTGATAAATTTTCACCTGAGCACGGATAGATGAATAAGTAATCCACATCTCTTTTAGAAACATTGAACATACCTAAGTGGTTAATTAATTTTATGGGGTCAAAATGTTGTATTTTGCATGGTCACATTTGGATAAGGTTTGACATGAGCACTGAAAAAAATCTTACATATCTCCGCGACCGTGATGAGGACAAGCAGCATAGAAAATGGATAGATTGATGCTACTCATCTTTTTTTCCAGTCTGATTTTGGCATCCTTGCGTTAGAATGGCCTGAACTTGAGGTTCAGTTTTTTTGTCCACTCACGGTGGCTTTGTTTCATTCATTCATTCGTTTTCTATACCGCTTATCCTCATTGGGGTCGCGGGTATGCTGGAGCCTATCCCAGCTGACTCGGGCGGGAGGCGGGGTACACCCTGGACTGGTCGCCAGTCAATCACAGGGCAGACATACAAACATTCACACTCTTATGGACAATTTAGAGTGGCCAATTAACCTAACATGCAAGTTTTTGGAATGTGGGAGGAAACCAGAGTACCCGGAGAAAACCCACACACGCATGGGGAGAACATGCAAACTCCACACAGAGAATCCCAACGGAGATTCGAACCCTGAACCTCCTGGCTGTGAGGCCAACATCCCACCTATTCATCCACTGTGCGGCACATTGCTTTGTTTGCGTAATAATTTTATTTAGTATATTAATATAATACCAAATTGGATGGAAAAATGTAGCAATCATGATATAGCAGTTTCTAAAACACAAAAATACATACAACCAACAATAAAGCCTAATTTTTAGGACAATCCCCACTCATTGTTTTCACCGCTGCGCCGTATGGGGATTGGAACACCAATATAAATGAAAGCTTTAGGATTAAACACACTTAATTTACAAAGTAATCATGAAACTTACTTATTTCTTCTTTTGATGCACATAGAGCAATGAACAACTTTGAGCAGACTCCTTTCTGCTCTGTTCTCCTTGCGCCATGAGGCGTTCAGGCGCACTCGTAATTCTGACCGTTAGGTGATAAATTGTTTTTGAATTTTATTCACGTACCCCCTATTATAATTTGCGTACCTTTGGAGGTACGTGTACCCGACTTTGCAAACTTAGGGTATAGTTGATTTATCTGGAACATGCTTAATACTGTAAGTTACAATAACAAGGCTAACGTAATAATAATAATGTAATAATAGGGGTTATATTTGCTCAATGCAACATGTCTGAAAATGAGTATGAGAAGCACACCTTTAATCTTACCCCAGGTAATGCAGTTTTAGGACAATTCAAACTAACACCCCAATTATACACATTGTTACATTAATTTAAAAAACTGAGCATTATTATTGTTCCGTGGAATTTGGCTTAGGGCCGCACGGTGGTTGACTGGGTAGCATGTTGGCCTCACAGTCAGGAGGTTCAGAGTTCGAATCTCCGTTGAGCATCTCTGTGTGGAGTTTGCATGTTCTCCCCGTGCGTGTGTAGCTTTTCTCCAGGTGTTCCGGTGTCTTCCCACATTCCAAAAACATGCATATTTGGTTAATTGGCGACTCTAAATTGTCCATAGGTATGAATGTGAGTGTGAATGTTTGTTTGTCTATATGTGCCCTGCGATTGACAGGCGAACAGTCCAGGGTGTACCCCGCCTCTCGCCCAAAGCCAGCCCGGATAGCCTCCAGCATCCCCGCAACCCTAATGAGGATACGCGGTATAGAAAATGGATGGATGAATGGAATTTGGCTTATTTGAAAATATGTTGTTAAAAATAAGGATCACGTGACTATGCATTCTTCAAAGAGTGTGACAATTCTTATGACAACTTTGATGGTCTACGATCTTGTCAGACTTCTCAAGTGCAGGCTATCTTAAGTCCAAAGGAACTTGACAATTATTCATTCATTCATATATCCTTTGAAATCATCTCTTTTATTGCTTATACAGGCATTGATTGCTGTGAATGTGATGATAGTAAATACACCAGACACCTAATTCACAAGATGAGACGATACACAAGATTGGATGTTTGAGATTGAGAAGAAACAAGATTTTAACATTACAGTACAAGAGAAAATTATTTTAAAAATATGACAATTAACTGCTTTCTACTAACTTTTCTGTGTGTATGGTACCAACCCTGTTCCACCCACAAGTTAACCCTGCCACCACTGCTGCCACCCACATGTTCCTTGGAACAGACGTCGCAGCAAGACCGCCACGAACTGCCAAAGTCAAAATTCTTGGTCTCTTTCTTAATTTCCTGGGCAGTATTATTTGGTTGCGAAAATATTGACTCCTGTGGCACGAAATCCTTGAAACAGCCACAAATTTTTTAAGGACAACACATGCAATTGCAGAAATCTTTACTTCTGTAAACACATGGAAATGTGTGTGACGTTGTGCTGTTGCATGCCACTTTCCGGACGCTTTGCAATCACATTACCAGGTCACTTTTTTTTTTGGTAATGTGACCACCCACATAAATCGGAATTTAGAAAGTGTGGGTTTTCTCCGAGTACTGCGGTTTCCTCCCACATTCCAAAAACATGCATGTTAGGTTAATTGGCGACTCTAAATTGTCCATAGGTATGAATATAAATGTGAATAGTGACTGACGACCAGTCCAGGGTGTACCCCACCTCTTGCCCAAGGTCAGCTGGGATAGGCTCCAGCATACCCCGCGACCCCCTCCAACACACACTCACTGCACTGAGAAGCTCCATTAGTGACAGGATGATCCCTCCAAAGTGTGTGAAGGAGAGGTATTGCAGGTCTTTCCTTCCTGCTCCAAATCCTGTGCAATAACAGTGCAATAGTCATGTAATAACCACGTAATAAATTGTGGAATAGCCGTGTAACTACCATATAACAACTGTCCAATAACTGTTCAACATGTACACTGTAAATACTGTATATAACTTAATTAATATTACCTTGTTCTATACCTACACTACTCTTGTGTACTTTCGTACTCCTGGAATTTCTCCTTGCCGGACTAATAAAGGCATATCTTATCTTATCTTTTCTTAATGAGGATAAGCGGCATAGAAAATGGATAGATGGATGGATAAATATCACAATTGGGCATCATACCCTGCATTGTGAACGTAGCCATTGTGACACCCTATTCACTTTACATTTAAGTCATTGTAGTAGTTGTAGTAGTACAACTACAACGCAGTTCTCTGGGGTTAATATTTAGAATTTCAGTATTTCAGTGAGTGCTCTTATATAATCCACCAATTTCTCGTGTCTCTGTATAATCTGATTCTAACATCTGCCACTTTAATCTGCCTCTAAAATGAAGACTTTCCTGCCGAGAAAAAGTGTGTCTAATTTCCACTTAATCTGCCTACTCTTTGACTTGTTGTTTGGCTCAAGAAGGCAAAGTCTAAATCACATTTCCTGCTTCTTTCAGTCACAGCTGCTCATCAGGAAGTTTCACCTTCCTTATTAGACGTCCGCCACCATGGAGCTCAGATAACCTGTTCCTCTTTTCTTCTCCAATCTCTGGCGGTTTAACCATGGGAACATGGCGCGATCTGCGTGTGGCATTCATTGTGGGTTCTTTGTTCATGATCCTGCTCATCATCGCCTACTGGGAGGATGTCGGGGGCTTCAGTCTGTATCCTTTGCAAGACCACAAACACGAGCGTTGCTCCCAGACGACAACGGGGCGTACGATCCCGGCCTCCACCCACAACACTGCTTCTTTTGAGGGAATATTCAACACAACATGGGCTCCAACCGGCACAAACAAAAACGTGGCGGGAATAGGGCAACAGGAGGTCAGAAGAGAGGACACAATGGAGTTTGAAGAGCAGAATCAAGTTTCTGTTGGAAGTAGGGAACAGATGGCGAGGAAGCGGAGGATTATGGATGTGTGTTCAGGGAAAGATTTGGTGGAATTTCCCGGGAGGATTCGAGCATTTGAACAGATCCCCAACAGAGAATTGGACCACTTGATAGTTGATGACACTCACCAGATCATCTACTGCTATGTGCCCAAGGTAGAAAATGTTTTTTAAAAATAAATACATTTAGGTCCATATGTATTTGGACATAATAATCCTAAAACATTAATGTGATTGAAATCTACATATTTGTAGAACTAATTGAACCGCCATCATTGTCATGTTCTTCTGTCTGTTCAGGTGGCGTGCACCAACTGGAAGAGAGTGATGGTGGTCCTTTCCCAGTCTCTGGTCTCGCCCATCTCAGGAAAACCTTATACTGACCCAGAGTCGGTTCCCCCGGACCTCGTGCACAACTCCTCGCTTCACCTCACTTTTGCCAAGTATGCCACACAATCACTGATAACTCCACTGGTCACTGTTTTTAATTAATAGTTTAGTTAATTACAGCGCCTTTAAATTACAGTGGGCCATATTTAATGGTCTATGTTTTTTAAGTTTTGATCTACCACAGTATTTACTTTTTCTTTTATTTACGTTTTCTTACATTCTGTTTTCTGTAAGATTTTGTTTTAGGCGAAAATTACTGCTAAAAATCATTCTCAGTTACCATGAGGCCAAACATTGCGTCTAACAAACTAGTCCTGGTTGTAAGTAGTGACCAGGCCAAGCATTCATGTGTTGGTGACTTGAGACACTAGACCAGGGACTCTTTTAATCATATTTAATATATGTGTAACTCTGTGTCTGTGTCCTTTCTTCCTGTTGGAGCAGAACTTATCACACATTGTGCTCCCAGCACTGATGAGGCATTCAAGCGCACTGTGTAACTCTAAGTGATAGAGTAGGCTTTCAAGCAGTCTCTCTGCTTCTCTTTTTATTGAAGACTGCTGCAAAACAATCCATCATGAAGCCAAAGAAAATTGTAAATTACAACTTACTCTTGTGGGGTTGTGGAGTCATGACAGCGTGATGTGTTGTGCCGTGCTGTCACGCGCATGCATGTGAGTGCATCAGTCGATGTAAACAAAGTTGTGTGATTACACAGTCATTCGTATCTTTCTTGGACAGAATATGAGTGCCAGCAATTTGGTAAATAGGGTGCAAAAAACAACTGAATTCAAGAGAGAAGTCATAGCAAAGTACCGAGCTGACATCTCTCCTGCCCTCTTTGCTCGCCATTCATTGTCCAGTCCTTGATAACGGTAAAAGTGATGTTAAATGTCCATTTATTCCTTTCATTCGTCATTTATAAGCATTTGTATTGTTTTTTGCATGTAAAACTATCATTGTTTGATATTAAATGTATTTTGTGTTAACATTTTTGGGTGTTCACAAAAAAAGGAAACTTTTGTAGTTCTTGCAACGTTAGACTGGAATGTTATATGCATCCCAGGATTGTCCTTTGCGGCGCATTGGAGTCAGCAACTTTACGACCAGATATTTGAAGTCATGCATCATGTCTGTGCATGATCAGTGTTCTCGTGTACTGTCATGTATTCCATTTTCTTGGTATTAAGAGAAAGACCGAACCTAGATAAAGCATTCTCAAGAGAGGTTAGCAGATTCCGAGCATTCTCAAAAGTGTCAAAAGTGAATGGAATCATCAACAGTGGGCAAATCGGTGAAATCCATTGCTGTCATGAGTCAAGTGATGTAAACGATATTGAGCAGACAGCAGTGATAGGCATTTTTAATGTTAAGTTTGGCTATGTTTTCTTTTAATTGTACACAAATAAGGGAAAAATTCAAAAAGGCCTACATAGTCCAGTGTTTAAACTATTTCAACGCAGGCATACACATGCACTCATACATCTGTTGAATTCTGTTGTTGGAACTGGTACAATTTATAAAAGATTGTAATTTTAAAATTTTATTAGCTCTCTAATTATTTTGCAACTCCAGAGTACTTTTCTTTACTGGGGGAGAAGGCAAAAAGGCTCTTTTGATGGTAAAGGTTGCAGATCCCCTTTCAAACCCGACTGAAAGATATTTGAAAAACACAACCCAGAGCTTGAATACTTCATCATTTTATTTTCTAATCATGATAATAATATGTGTTTGATTAATATTCATTATAACAAACGTCAGGTTGTCAATTAAATAATGATATAAAGTTTAAGTTTACCAGACAGAGCTAATATGTCTCTAGTGCTCAATTTCTACCTCCACAATTTATCCAAAAATAAGATCGACTTTCGTTGAATATGTCAGATATATGATCAATAGCAACATTTATCAACCATGTACAGCCTTTATTTGTGTGTATAGTGTCACTGCCTTGTGCGTCACTCCCTTTCCACAAATTATGGACTTTTCTTTTGTTGTGCTTTGAAATAACACACAAACAGTTGGCAGCAGACGTGCTGTCACTCAATCTTTGTTTTGTTTGTTATGCCGCTGCAGTTTCTTCCAAATATGACACTTTTTCCCAGGATTTTAGCCTTCATTCCATGAAAGCTTGCTTCTTCATCCTCATCGTCTTCCTACCAACCGTGGTTCCAATGCAATCAAGTCTCTTCAATTTGGACGCCATATTCATAAGTCACTTTGACTTTTACAGTAGTCAGATTTCAAGGCACATTTTTAAAGATGAGGGCCCTGGTCTAGGCAAGTGAGAAGAATGAGAGGTTCTGGGTATAAACCCTGGACAAGCCGTTGCTTTTCTGGATTATGTGTTCTGTATTGTGGTCTTTGCATTTATTTTGCATTTTGCATTATTTTGAGTCATTCTAGTTATTTAAATTTTGCATGGTGGATTTTATTAATACTAATACTGGTAGGAGCATCAATTATACAACAACACAGAGCGCTGACACTATTTAAATTAACCTGGAATTAGCTGTTTACTGCACACAAGTATGGTACAAATTGCCTAATGTGGCTGTACCCTTTCATCAGTATTTCTAAACTATAACATACTGCTTGGTGGACATGTCGATTTTGAGTTCATACTGCACCACTTTATAGACCAGGTGGCTAGATAATGAGAGATGCAGTTCGCCAAAGGCCTACCTAAGTTACTACCTAAGTTAAACCTAAGTTACGAGTTCTGCACAAAGAACAAGTTCTGCACAAAAATTCAGACATATACGAATGTCTAGTAATGTGCGTGTGAAGCAGACGGCGTGTTTTTTTTCATTATTCATTATTTACTGAGGTGACGCTTGTTTGACGAGGAGTGGAAAGAGCAGGGGGAGCTTGTTGCTGTAACACAGACTGATCTTTCTTTACCACTCTGCAGCAACACTCCGTGTTTGCATGACTTAATTTAACCTCCGTTACCTCTATCTGACTCCTCCATGTCAGATTTGGTCTTGTTCTTCCTTTTTATGAAACCAAACATCGACTAAATGTGGATTTGGTGAAATACCTTTTGCGTGTGTGTTTACCAGGTTTTGGCGCCATTATGGCTCTCTTTCCCGCCACCTGATGGCGCTCAAGCTCCAGCACTACACCAAGTTCCTGTTTGTACGAGACCCCTTTGTCCGGCTCATCTCAGCCTTCAGGAACAAGTTTGGAAGGTGTGAGTGTTAACTGGAGAGAGATAGTCCAGCTTTTGAGTTACAAGTTGTCTACTTACTGTCAGGCCCAATGAGGACTTCTACCGCCAGTTTGGGACAGTCATCCTGCATCGCTATGGCAACATTTCAGGGAGTTTGCCAGAAACTGCGGCTGAGGCGTTTGCAGCTGGGATCAAACCGACCTTCCAGCAGTTCATCTCATACCTGCTGGATGAAGAGACGGAGAGGGAGAGCATCTTCAATGAACACTGGCGTCAGGTACAACACAGGTCAACACATTACATTAGAGTGGAGCAAACACCTCCCTGTGTTTTTGAATGACCAGACTAGTGGAATAGTGACATCATGCTGAACACAGGATGGCCTTGTTTCCATTTTACTACTTCATACTACTGCTATAAAGTGTACACTGTTCTAGTTTAGACTTTATTTGGGCGGGTGAAGTACTCAAAATAATGTATATGGAAAGAAAGCAAGGGTATTCACTTACAAGAATAAAGTACTACTACTCACATTGTCTGAGAGATATACAGTACATACATAGATATTGTTGTTCATTCGCGAAGTGTACTTCTGTTTCCGGGTCATGAGGCCACTTAGCAGTTGCTAAAGAGTTGGCCCACCCTGTGTAATATAATACTGTATTATATTATATAAGTATAATGTACCGCTTATCCTCATTAGGGTCACGGGGATGCTGGAGCCTATCCCAAAGCCAGCTGGGATAGGCTCCAGCATCCCCGTGACCCTAATGAGGATAAGCGGTACAGAAAGTATAATGTAATAAAATAAAATAAAACTAATGTGATTAATCGTGATCAAATATTATAATCGACTGACAGCCCTAACTCAAATAAAACCCACCACCCAGCTCACTCTACAACAGACCCTCTGGCCCCTACTATGAATGGTGAGCTCATTGGAGGGGGAACCTATGTTTGCCTCTTCGGGCCTGGCCACCAGAAGCTCACCATTTTTCCCCACCTCCAGGGAAAATGAAAATAATATTACATATATTATATATTACAATATTATTCTAATGTAAAAAACTGAATAAACGGCTTACTGCCTGTACTTTCCAAAACAATTGCCCCCAGATACTTTACTAGGTAATAACCTCCTTGCCTGTGTCTATCAAAGTGAGTATTATGAAATTATCACATTATAAAGATAGAACATTTAATTGTACTGTACAGGTGTACCTAATGACTTCAGCCTAACACAAAACAGTAGTTGTGTAAATGCAGCAGTTGGACAAACATACAGTATAACATGACAAGTCAATGACTTGTGGACATATAAATCACACCGCTGCATGCTCAATAAACCGAATAACAATTGTTCTCTAAATTATGTTTTAGGTTTACCGCCTCTGCCATCCGTGCCAAGTAAAGTACGACTTCATTGGTCGTCTGGAAACCTTGGAAACAGACGCAATGCAGCTGCTAAAGCTTCTGCAAGTGGAACATCTTCTTCACTTTCCCTCTGGAGCGCGAAACCAGACTGCGGCTAGCTGGGAAAGGGACTGGTTTTCCCAGATTCCCATTTCTATGAGGACAGAACTGTACAAGCTTTATCAAGCAGATTTTGAGCTGTTTGGCTACCCCAAACCTGACAGCGTGCTGCACGAGTAGGCCACACTCACCTAAAAGACAATTAAAGACCAAGTCTATGATGCTGTTTGTTGGTGCATATACCTCAAAAGAAAAGAAGTGCCTGCCAGGATTATTTAATTCTGTACATTTTTGCCTCTGGCTTTTAAAAACTCATTCCATTTTCCTCTGTTCCATGTTAAAGCACTTTGAATCATTTATTGATAAATTATGGTGGAGGACACATGTCATATCTATGAAAAGACATATTTTACAGTCTAATAAACTGTATGCAGCAATTTGTCTTTTGGATAGTTTATATGTGAAGAAGGAAAACTGACATCACGGTCGTAGTTAAAAACAGGAGCTTTGTGTCTCTAAACACTTTTTCTTTGGTTTACAACATATAAAAAAGTACCACATCTTACATTCAGGGGCACTGCTTGGCGCCCCAGCCCAGTTGGGGGCACCCAAGGGCTGACAAACTTTGAACTTGCTTTGCTAACAACAAGACCTGGATAACAAGTGACATCAAGGACCTTCTGAACCTGAAGAAAAAAAGCTTCAAAGACGGTGACAAAAAAGCACTGAAACGGGTATAGAAAGAGTCCAGTTAAGGGCTGCAAAAGAGCAGTACAGAAAGGAAAATGACAAGCCTAAAAACACAGGATGCACAACAACAACATGAAGGGCATGAAGACCATCATGGGCTGCAGCACATTGATGGGGACGTAAGAAAGACAAACATGCCAAATCTTTTTTAACAGGTTTGATCAGCCCATTTCACACACAGCAGCCCCCCACACAAATCACCAGCACAGAAGAGGACCCCTCTTCTCCACCTATCCCCCTCATACAACCCACAATAACAGCAGCTCAAGTAAGTACAGAGCTAAGGAGGCTGCGCTCCAGCAAAGCTGTATGTCCTGATGGAGTATCACCTAAACCTCTGAAAAGCCGTGCGTGGCAGCTGGTAGACCTTCTACAGCGCATCTTCAAACTGAGCTTGGGTTTGGGTAAAGTTCCACAGCTGTGGAAGACGTCCTGCATCGTTCCAGTCCCAAAGAGACCACATCCTGGTGAACTGAATGACTTAATGCTGGTAGCCCTGACGTGCCATGTGATGAAGACCATGAAGCGGCTGCTGCTTTATCACCTAAGGCCACAGATCCACCATGCATTTGACCCTCTGCAGTTTGCATACCGGGAGAAAGTGGGAGTTGAGGACGCCATAATTTTTTTGCTCCACCGATCTCTCGCTCACCTGGACAGAGACAGTGGTGCTGCGAGGATTACATTTTTGGACTTCTCCAGTGCCTATAGCACCATCCAGCCTCAGCTCCTCGGGGAAAAACTGACACGGATGTCAGCAGGATAACACCTGGTGGCATGCATCACAGACTACCTGACTGGCAGACCTCAGTACGTGCGACTGGGGAACTACAAGTCTGACACTGTGAACAGGAGCACCACAGAGGACTGTGCTCTCTCCTGTTCTATTTACTCTATACACGTCCGATTTTCAGTACAACTCTGAGCTCTGCCATGTACAGAAGTACGTGGACGACACGGCCATCGTGGGATGTATCAGGAATGAACAGGAGGATGAGTACAGAACTTCTACAGCCAGGATCCAAGACTTTGTCAACTGGTGTGACGCAAAACACCTGCACCTTAACACCACCAAGACCAGGGAAATGGTGGTGGACTTTAGGATAAACAGGACACGTTCAGAACCTGTTCTCATTAAAGGGGACTGTGTGGAGGTGGTTCACACCTACAAATACCTGGGAGTGCATCTGGATGATAAACTGGACTGGACTGCCAATATGGATGCTCTGTGCAGAAAAGGACAGAGCCATTTGTATCTCCTAAAAAGGCTGGCGTCCTTCAACGTATGCAAGAAGCTGCTACAGATCTTCTACCAGACTGTGGTAGCTAGTGCCCTCCTGTATGCACTAGTGTGCTGGAGGAGCAGCTTGAAGAAGAAGGACGCCACACTGCGACAGAAACTGGTGAGGAAGGCCGGCTCTGTCATTGGGAGTGAGCTGGACAGCCCGACATCTGTGGCAGAGCAAAGGATACTGAAGAGGCTCCTTTCCATCATGGACAGTCAGCATCATCCAATGCACAGTATCATCTCCCAACAGAAGAGCTTTCAGTGGCAGATAACTATCACTGTCCTGCTCCTGTGAATTTTTGCCTAGGGCAGCAACACACTCTAGAATCATCTTTATTTATATCTGTGTCTCTATATTTATATGAGTAGGAAAAAGATTTTTTCTGATCGTTTTGTCATAGAGTGGACCCTAAATGTTCAGTCTTTTGCATAAAGTTAACTTAGCCAACTACACAAATAGGGGCCGATTGTTTGTGAAATGCATTGTGGAGCTCAATGTAAGGTTACAAAAGGGAGAAAGACAGTCTCCACCGCTTTCCATTGCACTTGACGCACTGTTGTGTTGCCCTGCTGTCTGGTTCCACGTGTTCCAGATACTTCCGAATACACACGCCTTCTGCTCCTCTTCGACTCTCCCATTGGCTGAGCGTCACGCAACTCAAAGAACGGGTCCCGCCCTGCTGTGTGACGTCACTCTTTTGCCCCAACACGGAAATGCCGATTATTGACCGTTACGTTGCTGGTGAGATTAATTTAGAGACTTTTAGCGTTGTCTCTAAAACATAAAAATGTCCGACTCTTGTAATGCTAAACGGCCCGTTTGAGCTGGCATCGACGTATGGACTACTAGATATGGAGTAGGAACTCGACCTTTGATTTTTAGTGGCGTTCGTAGCTGCCAAGAGGGGAGGGTGTCATGAGAGCCTTTGGCTGCTTGCTGCTATGCCTTCTCCTGCTGTCATGGAAAGTCACACTGTCACAGGTGAACCTTGTGTTTACATTATTTGTTCTTAGCGCCACTAATATCGTGTGTTTGTTTGTTATTGTTTATGTTAGTGTGTAGTGGAGAGCCCACTAGGGGCGTTCCACTGTCGCTATTTCAGGCTTCACTTGAAAGTTGCCACGGCAGGAACTTGGGACGGTTTAAAACCAGACCATTTATAACAGAAGCTGTTAAATACAGAACTTGCCTCATTTTGTTTTTCATAGCCGATACTTTTGTTGATAACACTTGCTATCCGGTTATCAGTGTACACACAAGTGTAACGTTTTAGCAAGGAGGGGTGTGCGTAAGGATATCCGGCTACAGAGGAACTCTGTACACACCCACACCCACACCCACGCACACTGATAAGTCTCTTTTTGATGGACATCAGGTCGGAAGTGTCAAAGCAGCCACCCTCCCAGAATCCCTTCTGTTTGTTTCCACACTGGACGGAAGTCTGCACGCAGTCTCCAAGCAGACGGGAGACATCAAATGGACCCTAAGAGAAGGTTTGTGCAAGAAGGTAGTTTTGCACGTGGCGGCTTTTATATACCAGGTGGAGCTCAATAAATTAGTCAACCTTTTCATGATATTCTAATTGATTGAGCAGCACCTGTACACTACTCCCATAAAGTTAGACTTTTGGGTGAAAATTTCAGGATTAACCATTAACTTAAGATCCTTGTTAGACAACAGTTTTTGCATAAAGTACCGAAACTCTGGTCAGTTGGACATGCACATTCAAAAGATTATTGATGAAATGAAAGCCACTCTGTGTAACGTGTTTCCTGCCCAAAGGGTGCCAACATTTGAATGTACTTGCAAGCATTATATCTCGCCTCTTCCTGCTTTGAGCTAATCAATCTACGCCGCTGTAACCCATGCACTTGCACTAGTTGTGTTTGTTGTCAGCTAAT
Source organism: Oostethus manadensis (assembly GCA_024372805.1). Taxonomy (NCBI): domain Eukaryota; kingdom Metazoa; phylum Chordata; class Actinopteri; order Syngnathiformes; family Syngnathidae; genus Oostethus; species Oostethus manadensis. The sequence goes on from QODF01000011.1 coordinate 2,951,578, forward strand.
GATAGCAATCTGACAAAGTTTAGCAACTAATGTTAGCTGTCATTAAATATATAGTATATTGTAAGAACAACATGATTGAGACTGCTTTTGTGTGTATGTTCTTGAATACCAACAGTGGTGAGTGACAGCCATGAATGTCACTTATTTTATTCAGGCCGAATGAAAATGTACGACAATTCTTATGCAATTTAATTCAGAATTGTGAAGAATATAGACATTTTTCACAAGTCTGTTCTTTCAAGCCACTGTAACAAACGTATCAGCAGTGATGTTTTTATATTTGTTATTATTTAAAAAAAACATTTAATTTAGAGCGATTTGCATATAGTTCCTTTAACAAATTATATTTAAAGGTTATAACTGATTTTAGGATCATCCTGAAATTTCACCCCAAAAGGTAAATGTATAATATTTATGATCATTTTATATTATACTTGTGCTTGTTTTTCCAGACCCTGTTATTCAAGTGCCTGTCTACTTAACTGAGTGCGTAACGCACGCACACGCACACACACGCACACACACGCACACACACGCACACACAATATTTATTTACTTGTTTAATTAACATTAATATTAATGATAATAATGAATTTATAATGAATGATGAATTACACTTTATCAAAGCCTCTCAAAGTGGTTACACTGAGGTCATCGTAATCCATTCACACCACACTTGGTGATGGTAAGCCACTATGTAGCCACAGCTGCCCTGGGGCAGACTGATGGAAAGTGAGGCTGCCAGTGTGCGCCATCAAACCCTCCGACCACCACCGACACACACATCACTTTCATACTAGGTAATGTGGGTGAAGTGCCTTGCCTAAGGGCACAAGGAAAGTTTATTTCCTCCCTTACTGGTGAACGGATAGGAGACCTCAGAGGAACTTGGTGTTCCTCTGAGGTCTCCCATCCGAGTACTGACCAGGCTCTGCCCTGCGTAGCTTCTGAGATCTGACAGAATCAGGCTTTGACAGGCAGGTTTGATTTTGTAGCGATTGTCATGGTACACGAAAGTGCTTCACAATGAAGTAAACCCATTATTCATTTAATCCACTGGTGGTGGTAATGTACATATGTAGCTTCAGCCGCTTTATTTATATATATATATATATATATATAAGATCAATATGTATATAGATAAGACACTTGTACCAAGCGTCTTTCCAAAGGACAACATGGAAAACAATAAAATGCCTTTAATATACATGTATGTATATGTGTGTGTATATATA
>QODF01000011.1:2953016-2984629 GCA_024372805.1 Oostethus manadensis
TGTATATACGTATATGTGTATATATGTGTATATATATATGTATGTATACGTATGTATATACGTATATGTGTATATATGTATATATATATATGTATGTATACGTATGTATATACGTATATGTGTATATATGTATATATATATATGTATGTGTATATATGTATATGTATGTATGTATGTGTATATATGTATATGTATGTATGTATGTATGTGTATATATGTATATGTATGTATGTATGTGTATATATGTATATGTATATATATGTATGTATGTGTATATATGTATATGTATGTATGTATGTGTATATATGTATATGTATATATATGTATGTATGTGTATATATGTATATGTATATATATGTATGTATGTATATATATGTGTATGTATGTATATGTGTATATATATATAAATACCTTCTGTGTGGTTTTAGGCCAGGTTTTCTCCCCGATCCCAATGATGGCAGCTTATACATACTCGGTGGGAAGCACAAAGAAGGCCTAATGGTGAGGTATAAGGTCTAATGTTAGAATATATAATCATGTTCAATTTCTTACTTCATGATTGTGATCTTTCTCCAGAAACTTCCATTCACTATCCCAGAGCTGGTTCAGTCAGCTCCATGCAGGAGTTCTGATGGTGTCCTCTATACAGGTAAAGTGCACATACCCCGCATCCACCCATCCGTCCATCCAACTCAAACCATACTTTTCTGAATTCATACATCAGTCCACCCAACCAACACAACCATCCACCACTGAAACCCACCATCCATCCATACATCATGATTCCATACAACATATTGCAACATAATTATTTACAACTATACCGTTCAACAATACAATTGCCCACCAAACCAAACCTATTCATAAAAGGGGTTGGACAGGTGTATCCTATCCATCTATACACCCATTCACCCCCAACACACCATAGGCATTGACTGACTCACCCACCAAATTCATCCATCTGTCATTCATCCACACAACCACAGTCTACATATTCAGGGTAACAGAAAATCTGTAGCCTGTCCCAGCTGGTGGGGTACACCACTGGTCAATACTCACATTCTCACCTATGGACAAGTTAGAGTCTCCACTAACATGCACGTTTTTTTACCGTGGGAGGAAAAAGGGAGTGATGTGGCTCTTATCTGGATTGATGAAACTCCTACTGGGTACCGTTGACAGACTCCCTGCTCACCCAAGACGCACACACCAACAAGTCTCTCAGTAAAATGTCCTTGTATGTTGCCAATTTGGAATTTAATAAAAATTGGATATAATATTCAGTCCAAATTACAAGTTTTTTGGCAGAATTTAACTCTCTTTTGGACAGGATGAGCCAGGATCGGAGGCAGAGTCTTTGACAGCAGCAGGTGAAAATATTTGAGTGTCACCAGGCTGGCATAGTCTTAAGTACCAAAAAAGCATCCAATAAAGCCAAATTAGGGTGTGTCTTTTTTTTAGATAACTACTCTGATGGTTGTTAACACTCCCTGCACAAATACCCCTTTTATGGTGTTCCTACAGCACTTTTATGTTTAATATTTGACCCTACCATTGTGTAATCAAATCTCTGATTGACACCCTGAGTCTGTCTAACCACCCATTGGCCCCTCAACTGTGTCCGCCTAGATCAGCTGTTGTGGGCTGCAACTTGACATCAAAGATGATAGTAAATGCGGCATGCAAGGTCTAAGTCAGGGGTGTCAAACTTGTTCTTACCAAGCTGGTCACTAAAGAGGGTGGTTTTAATGATCTACATTAAATACTGTGTTTAGTGCTAATGACCTTCACAGAATCACAAATAAGACTGGACGACCACATTTCATGTTTTATCATCACAGCTGATTGTGGAAGTAAAGTCATATCTCCTCTTGTGTGGAAGTAAAGTGTAGTTTTAGTTTGTTATATTTCAACTGCTTCAGTACTGTAATTCTAATGACACACTCTAATGACCACAAGAGAGCATGGTTGATTGCCCTCCTTGAGACACACACAAGTAAAATTGAACAGAATGTGCCACCACCAATTTCTCTTAGGTTGTGAATGTCTCAACTTAAAAACAAAAGAAGCAAAACAAAGGGGATAAACAAACTAGGTCTTATTTCACCCTATTTCACTAAAAACACACCAAGCACAAAGTCATGCCTCCCATCCAAAGCTCAGTGTAGACGGGCGGCTGCACTGACCAAAACAATTTGTTATGTGAACCCCATCAAACTTTCATTGGAATTAGTTCTGCAAAAGATAACTACTTGATAGCCCCACCTACATTTTGAGCCTTTAGGATCTAGAGAAAATGCAAAAAGTTAAGCTGCAAGCCACCTTTTTGCTGCATATGCCTGATGTTTGCACCATACCTGCAGCGGTTTTATGGGAGAGGGGATTCGGATAGGCTTACTGTCATAGCTTTACTGTTTGTCAGACATCTAAACCTGTTTACACTTATGTTGCACTAAAACAGTTTCACTCTTTTTGCAGCATTGCTGCTTGTATTCTTGTTACAATTTGCTACAAAAATTCTACCCCTTGTTAAAATTTGCTACAAAAATTCTACCCATTTTCTATACCGCTTTTCCTCATTGGATCACGTGTAAGCTGGGACCTATCCCAGCTGAATGCAGCCAAATATACGCTATGAAATTATTTATTTATTTGGTTCACCCTACCACCGTATTGAGATATTTGCGTTATCGTGAGCCATCTATCATGTCGTATTGTGAGGTATCCTGATATTCCCAGCCCTACTCCCAATACTTGATGTGGCCCAGCCTCACCCAGATGCTACCTCCAGAAGGTACATTGAGTTTGAGAGCCCTGATGTAGTCTTTTTTAAAATTCGTTCCTGTATTTGAGTCGTTCCTGTATTTGTGTAAAATAAAAAAGCATAGCCAACTTTAACATAAAAAAACCCCATCAGAGTTCACATATCTGCATATCAGTGATGTCTGCTCAGTATTGTTTACGTCTCTTGACTTATCACATGCAATTAAATATGTTTGCAATGAATTAATAAATTAATGCACTGAATGTCTTTCATCTTCTGAATGTTTTATTTTTTTCATTCACATACTCTTAAAATAGTCAATGTTTTATCATTCAGGGTTCACTGTTCAAGGTTGTGTATCACACAAAAACTGTACACATTTTTGTCGCAGTTATCTGTCATCTTAAGTTGCTAGTTACGTAGCCATGTTTATATACAGTACCCCTAAAATTTGAAATGTTTCATCTTCTAACAAATGCAAATATGAAAAAGTGTCTTACTTTCTGAACTAGATAAAGTCTTTAAAATCCTCCTGGGGGAAAGATTACACATTTTTATGTAGTTTTCACCACGTGAATTAAGACTAAACAGTATTAGGTTCTTTAAATTGAAGAAAAAAATCAATAATCAGTTTTTACGAGACGTTTGAGGACCCCTAGAAATCTCAGAGCCATAGGCAATGGCTTGTGTTTGCCTAATGGTAGGTGCGCCCCTGCGTGTATCAAATATATAGTCTGGCCCCCTGGCCAATTTTGTTAATTCATTGCAGCCTGCAAGTCAAAAAGTTTGCTCACCCCTGATCTACTGTATGTTGGCAGTCTAGGCCAGTGTACTTAAGTTTGGAGCTTGCATCCACCTCTAGAAACTTCTTCTCTGTTCAACCTTCCAAAGTAGTTCCGAAATCGATCTTTTCTGGCCATTTGCAGTTGGTAATGCTAATGGTGATGGTTGAATTTTGTTTCAACATACATACAAATGACATTGGAATACATCACATAATACAATTGACAGTTCCACATGTCCAAAAGGAGTACCCGAATCAGTTTTACCTAATTTCAATACATTTGTACACTTTGCTCTTAGCAAGTTTAAAATACATAAGTAAGTTAATGTGACAATGTGGTAAAATAGTAGTCAAAGTTCTTGTCACAGTAAATAAATTACATAGCAATCATAATAAATAGAACTAACCATAGTTGGATTGTGTGTGAGTACAGACAATCTATTCACACAGGAATAAAGAGTTATTAGGTGTTGTAGTAATTAGACATAGCGTTGTATGTACAGTAGTTCAGGACTCTTACTTATATTTTGTAAACAACAACTGCTTGTACTGTTTGTTGAAATCACTCATTTTAGAGCATTGTTTTAGTTTTAGGCCTTTTTTTTCCTCCCTGAGCCACCACATTATCGTGGTGGAGGAGTTTGCCAATGATCCTAGGAGCTAGGTTGTCGGTGGCTGTCATGCCCCTGGTAAGGTCAACCATGACAAACAAGTCCTAGGGGAGGGACCAGACAGACAGTGGCTCAAAAGACCCTAATGATGAATAACACAATTGGACTTCGTTTTCCCTCGCCCGGACGCGGGTCACCGGGGTCCCCCTCTGGAGCCAGGCCTGGGGGTGAGGCACGTCTGCGTGCGTCTGGTGGCCGGGCCTGCACCCATGGGGCCCGGTCGGACACTGCCCGAAAATGTAACATGGGTCCCCCCCACCCATGAGCTCACCACTCGTAGGAAGGGCCAAAGGGGTCGGGCGCTAAGTGAGCTGGGTGGCGGCCGGAGGCCGAGGCCTTGACGGTCTGATCCTCGGCTACAGAAGCTAGTTGTCGGTACGTGGAATGTCACCTCTCTGGCAGGGAAGGAGCCTGCCGGTGTCAGAGTTTGGTTCGCATTGCCGGCAATAAGTCGGACCCGTTTCCAGTGAGGGTTGGACTCCGCCAGGGCTGCCCTTTGTCACCGATTCTGTTCATTACTTTCATGGACAGGATTTCTAGGCGCAGCCAGAGCGTTGAGGGGTTTCAGTTTGGTGGCCGCAGGATTCGGTCTCTGCTTTTTGCAAATGATGTGGTCATGTTGGCTTCATTGAGCAGTGACCTTTAACTCTCACCGGATCGGTTTGCAGCTGGGTGTGACGCGGCTGGGATGAGAATCAGCACCTCCAAATCCGAGTCCATGGTTCTTGCCCGGAAAAGGATGGAGGGCCATCTCCGGGTCGGGGATGAGATCCTGCCTCAATTGGAGGAGTTTTAAAAACCACGAGCAAGGGAAGGATGGAACGCGAGATGGACAGGCGGATCTGCAGTGATGCGACATCTGCAGTGATGCGGACACCGGTCTGTCGTGGTGAAGAGCTGTGCCAAAAGGCAAAGCTCTCAATTTACCGGTCGATCTACGTTCCTACCCTCACCTTTGGGTAGTGACCGAAAGGACAAGATCGCGGGTACAAGCGGCCGAAATGAGTTTTCTCCGCAGGGTGGCTGAGCTCTCCCTTAGAGAGAGGGTGAGAAGCACTGTCATCTGGGAGAGACTTGGAGTAGAACCGCTGCTCCTCCGCATTGAGAGGAGCCAGATGAGGTGTCTCGGGCTTCTGGTTAGGATGCCTCCCAGACGCCTTCCTGGGAAGGTGTTCAGGGCACGTCCAACCGGTAGGAGGCCTCGGGGTAGACTCAGGACACGCTGGAGAGACTATGTCTCTCAGCTGGCCTGGGAACGCCTCGGCATGCGCCGGGAAGAGCTGGACGAAGTGGCCGGGGAACGGGACATCTGGGCTTCCCTGCTTAGGCTGCTGTCCTCGTGACCAGACCTCAAATAAGCGGAAAAAAATGGATGGATGGATGTTTTAGTTTTACTCAATCCGTTTTTAGCGTTATTCTCGATTTTGGGGTACTTGGCAGTTGGGTACTTTACAGAAAAAGCTAAGTGATGGTTTTGAAAATGTCTTTCAATGTTACATTTTCAGTTTTTTGCTAATTTCTCTCCACATATCAAGCACACAGGTGGGTAAGCAAGCACCATGGGGCAAAGGAATATGTCCATTCAGAATTGAACTCCTTTTCTGATATTTTTCTTTTTAGAGACATATTCATAGTTATAGATATCTTACCAGGGGGGGAGCACACTCGATATCTTTTTTGTGTCTCACTGACTGAGCACACTGGCCTTCCCCCTTCCTTTGCTCATCCAGTCAACAGTCAGAATGCAGTGTAGAGGCATTCACACACTTGTGGTGAGTCGAATATTTTAAACTCTTTTCGAAAATTTCAGATGACATCTTTTAAAAGCGACTGTTCCATAAATTTTAGCGAGGCAAAAATCTGACACTGAGCGTCCGCACTCTGCTGTGAGAGTCAGTGTAGACGCCCTTAAAAATGCGCTATCTACATGCCAATTTGCTGTTTGGAAGGCATCTGCGGAAAAAAAATTTCTTACTCGCAATCATAAACGTAAAAGTCTGGAATGGACAGTGTGCTTTGGTCAGATGAGATCAAGATGGCAATAAGTGGGTCTGGCGTAACACAAAAAATGAGTATGCGGAAAAGCACCTCATACCCACGGTGACGTATGGGAGAGGATCGATGATGCTGTGGGCCTGTTTCTCTTCCAAAGGCCCTGGGAACCTTGTTAGGGTGCCTCATAAACACTTTGAAAAACCAGGACATTTTAAAACAAACTCTGATACCCTCCGCCCAAAAGCTGAAGATGGGTCTTCACTGGGTCTTCGCGCAAGATCCATCCATTTTCTATACTGCTTATCCTAATGAGCTTAAACATGTGGCCAAATCTACACAGAAATGGTTCACCAGACATAGAATCAAGCTCCTCCCATGTCCAGCTCAGTCACCAGATCTCAACCCCATTGAAAAAAGGAGAGGACCCAGGTCACAATGATTTAGAGAGATTGTGCAAACAGGAATGAGAGAAGATCTCTCTTTCTGCATTCTCCCATCTTGTCAAACATTTTAGGAGATGAATATGTGCTGTTTTGTTGGCAAAGTGGTGTTGTACAAAGTATTTACACCAGGGGTGTTCATAATTGTGGCTCAATTGATTTGATGTAAGAGAATTATTTCCTAATGTGGGATTTTTTTCCCCACCGAATAAATTCATTTGAATTAAAGGTCCTATGTTAAAAGAAAAAAAAGAAGCTAATTAACACATCATAACTAGGGGTGCCAATTATTATGGAGGGTGAATGGTTGTGTGTCTACCCTGCTATTGACTGGCAACCAGTCCGGGGTGTACCCCGCCTCCCACCCAAAGTCAGCTGGGATAGGCTCCAGCATAACAGCGACCCTAATGAGCATAAGCGGCATAGAAAATGGATGGAAGTTGAAGTCCTTTTGGAATTAAGCCAGTTTGCACTTGAAAAAGCTGAGAAGATCATATCAACTCAACTTCAGTAGATTTTCTTGTTTCATTTCACACTTAAAACTATTTACAGGAGCTTGTCAGTTTAGGTTGATAACCTTTGAATCAAAAGAGGAACAGCGTCAATTTACCACTCAGACTAACCACAGTTGTATTTTGAAGCAACAATAGTTGTTACATACCAGTGGTCTCTCCAGTCTTCTCTTGATACAATCATTTAAGTATTTGTATATTTTTGTTGTACACTAAATTGACCAATTATTTACTCACATGTGTGTACACTTATCCAGCATCATATAATGCATGTTATAGATATGTGATAGGTATGTTGCACTACATGTTTATGTTTCTGCTCATAAAAAATAGTTAACTATTAGTCAAAGATACCATAATTGAACACAAAATGATGACTGCCAAGACTTTTGGGAAAATATCTTGTGGACTGACAAGACAAAAGTTGAACTTTTTGGAAGGTGTGTGTCCCGTTACATCTGGCATAAAAGTAACACAGTATTTCATAAAAATAACATCATACCAACAGTAAAATATGGTGGTGGTAGTGTGATGGTCTGGGGTTGTTTTGCTGCTTCAGGACCTGGAAGGCTTGCAGTGATAGATGGAAGCATGAATTCTACTGTCTACCAAAAAATCCTGAAGGAGAATGTCCGGCCATCTGTTCGTCAACTCAAGCTAAAGCGATCTTGGGTGCTGCAGCAGGACAATGACCCAAAACACACCAACAAATCCACCTCTGAATGGCTGAAGAAAAACAAAATGAAGACTTTGGAGTGGCCTAGTCAAAGTCCTGACCTAAATCCTATTGTGATGCTGTGGCATGACCTTAAGAAGGCGGTTCATGCTAGAAAACCCTCAAATAAAGCTGAATTACTACAATTCTGCAAAGATGAGTGGGCCACAATTCTTCCAGAGCGCTGTAAAAGACTTGTTGCAAGTTATGGCAAACGTTTGATTGCAGTTATTGCTGCTAAGGGTGGCCCAACCAGTTATTAGGTGCAGGGGCAATTACTTTTTCACATAGGGCTATGTGGGTTTGGATTTTTTTCGCGCTGAATAATAAAAACTTTCATTTAAAAACTGCAGTTTGTGTTTACTTGTGCTATCTTTGACTAATATTAAAATGTGTTTGATGATCAGAAACATTTTGTGTGACAAACATGCAAAAGAATAAAAAGTCAGGAAGGGGGCAAATAGTTTTTCACACCACTGTAGTCTAGCCCCCTGGCCAATTTTGTTAATTCAATGCGGTCTCCAAGTCAAAAAGTTTGCCCACCCTTTCTAGCTGCTTGTGCTGGTACATTTAAGACTTTAAGACTCAGGACTAGTGACTTAACGGGTGCCAAAATACAAAACAAATCATGTTTTCAAGTTTGGTTCCAGCTAAAAGCAACATTGTGCTGGAAAAATTGTTGAGACACCTGACCATTTTACATACAAGAAGTAAAAATGAAAGAAAATGTGGGGATGCTACCACCCCCTTTGTACCTATAACATTTCTGGAACTGTCTAATCCAAATCTAGGCGTTAGCTTTGAAGTCAGGGTTTTGCTTTGTGAACTACAGAAGAGCCACCCCCACACTGTTTCTGGAGTTGTCCAAAATGTGTTGTTAAAATGAATGAGAATAACTGGATGTAACCCATTCCTGTTGAAGATATTCACCAGGAGCCATGTCTCAATACATTTAAAGTCATGTAACACAAGAATGTGTTTTTACAGGGAAAAAGCAGGATTTGTGGTTTGTGGTAGATCCTGAGACAGGTGAGAAACAAGCCAGTCTAACCACATCTTCGTCTGATTCCATCTGTCCCAACACTAACTTGCTCTACATTGGACGCACAGGTATGATGCTCTGGATCACAGTAGCACATGCACACATTTAACAGTAGTTTGTGTTTCTGCTCTGCAGAGTATGTAGTTACAATGTTCGATACCAAGACACAGGAGGTGCGATGGAACGCCACATACAATGACTACTCTGCTCCGTCTTACGATGAGAAACTAGACTATAGTAAGTGTTAAACATACAGATTTACGTAACTTGCTTAGCTTGTCCGCTTATCTGAGAAACACAAGTTTAAATCATGTTATATATGATCATATCACCAATGTGCACACTTGTTTGCTTTTTCCATTCCAGAGATGGCTCATCTTTTGTCAAGTGGAGATGGCCTTGTTGTTACTGTTGACAGAGAGTCGGGTAAGCATCTTGTTTATTTAAAACCATTCTTTACTTCCATTTCTGTCTATTAATAACATCAGAAGTGTCCTCCAGGCGACGTTCTGTGGAGTCAGGACTACGGCTCTCCTGTTGTGGGGGTATATCTGTACCTGGGCGACTCGCTAAGACACGCCCCCCACCTGTCGCTTGCCATGGAAACACTACGCTTCCTCACCTTCTCTTCGGCAGGCGACCAGACCGATGCCCACGCCACTCTCAAATGGAGCTATCAATTTGTGAAGGAACAAGCCAGCGCACACACGCAACTTGTGTAAGATACAGGCGCACACACATTCTGAACAATATGAGATTTAATTGTTAAATATTGGTGTAACAATTTGTCAGAAAACCTGTCCTATTCACATCTTGCTAATGACAGTATTGTTATGTTTAAATCTCTCCGTGGCAGTTAACTTATGTCTTTTTATGTCATAACTCATAACAGAATATATGGGCCTTAACAATAATTAATGGGAATATACCAGAAATGTATATAACAGGGAACTTAAATGTAATGGGGGGAAAACAGAAATTGTGTTCTAATCTTGGTTAAACAACCAGAAGTAAATTATGTTGAATTTCTATCATGCACAAACGATTCTGTACAGCCTTTGAAAAGCTAGATCAATAAGTCAATAGCACAATTTGTATAAATGACAACAAATGATCATTAGAGTATTTCAGTTTTCAAGGTTGCAAAATACTCACACAAACGGCATAATATTTTAATATACTGTATAATAATAATTCCTTGAGGCCTTGTTTTGTCTCTTTAAGGCCGACTCTCTATGTTGGAAAACTGGACGCCCGCCTCTATGCTTCCAGTTCTCTTGTTCATCATGGATTCTCCTTAGTGGTGAGTTTAATTATTTATTTTTTTCCCTGACCATCTAACTTATGTTTTGGCGGTGATGCAACCGGTCTCATGCAACAGTAAAATTATATATCATCTTGTTTTCCATGGCAGCCTCGAGGACTGACGCTCCGCCGGATTGACGGTCCAGAGACAGTTGGCGTGACGGTCAGTGAGCAAGGGGAATGTGAGATCACACCGTCCACTGATGTACGGCTTCCTCCTGGGAGCACAAACAGCCAGAAAAACCACTGGTTGTTAATAGGTACAACCACGGCATCTAATGGGACCAGGCAGTGTACCAGGAACACCAATGATACTTAATTATCAATTAATTATCTAGCTAACAGTGACGTGTAGTGACGATCATGGTTGGTGAGGTACTGACTTTTTTGTTTTTATTGGTTGCTTATTCAGGGGAAAACAAAAAAAGAGGAGAATAAATCTCTTTGGTTAAAAATGTTTTCAAAATGTTTTCAGAGACTTTTTAGACGACAAATGGACTACACAATATTTTAGACAAGACGTTCCAAATCAGTCGTTTCAACAATTTAAAAACATTTACATTGACCTAGCCCATTCCTTTCACGTTCCTTTAAAATAGCCTTAAATTCTCCTATTGTAACAAGATGTAAAGATAAATTAAATTCATTTTCCAGGTCATTCCATACAGAGGGTACAGCGTACCCCGTATGTTGTCTTGCCTAACTGTTATGGCGCAAGGAACAATCAGCAATATATTTCTCTAAGAGCGCAAATCACACTGTTTTTGATATTTTTGCATATATGTGCAGAGGTCAAATAGTAAGAGCCCAATAATACATTTATAAATGAAAGTCAACCAATGAGTCCACCTGCGAACATACAGGGATGGAAACTCAGCAGCACCACATAATATAGTACAATGGTGAACATCATTTCCACAGTCAGTCAAATTCATTCAGCAGAACATAAAAAATATATTGAATGCATTTGATTTTCTGTTAGCTAGTGCAAGCAGAAAAAAAATGTTTTCCTCTGTGGAAGGATATCCGTGACATGCACTTTCCAGTATTCTTTTTTTAAATTTTTTCTTAAAATCATGGCTGTGCCTCACCTGCCTCCCCTGACTGCACGTCACTGATAGCTATCGATCTGTCCATTATATAAATTTATTTTTGGTCATGGCTTGCAGGTCATCACGAGCTCCCACCCGTAGCCCACACCACCATTCTGAGGGATTTTCCAGTCAGCCTGCAGCGCTCTGGTGAAGCCGTCATCCCACCTCGATCTCCTGCCTCCCCATCGTCGCACCCATCCAACTATCACCAGCATCATGTGAATGATCATTCACTTCATTCAAGGCACATGCTAATCTGTAGCTGCATTTTGCCTAATCCTATTATGTCCTTCAGATGGGGCCAGTTGGTCAGAGTGATGGCAAAGGGGGAGGTGTTGACTCGAGGACGTCGGCAACATCCCAAAAACCGGCTCCTGTGATTCCAAGCTATGTGACGCAAGACCGCCTGACTCTGACTGTCATGACCTTGTTGCTGGGTGGATGGCTGGCCTTTGCTCTTGTGTATCCTGTGGTGAGTGTGTGTTTGTTGGGTTGGTACTTTTTGTGTTGTAAAGGCCGCAGTGGCCTAATGGTTAGGGCACTGGCCTCCTAAGGATTGTGGGTTTGAGTCCCATCTCATTTCCCTCACTGGACAAATAAAGTGGTACCTAAGCTTTTGTTAACGTTTCCAAGGGTCCATCACAATTATTAAACAATTATTCCATAGGAAATCGTGTAAATTTAATTTGTTCTAGACACTGAAAAATGGTAAGTTTGAAATAAAACTATTGTAGCCTGTCCAACCTGGTTGGGACCAGGTTATGATTTTAGCCCAAGTTATCATGGCGATACAGCTGCTTTAAAAGAGAATGACTTTGTGTGAGTTGGGTTTCTATTATCTTGTTCATATCTCTTGTTGTCATTAGGATTTTGCGCTGCAGAACAGGAACCTGCTGCAAACCAGTTTTTAAAATCAAGTCACGCCCCATTAATTTTAACACAACTGTTGCTTTAAATTTGTCTTAATTAATAAATAAGATACAATGAACTAGTTTGTTCAGTGCAAAGTTTTTGGAGATAATTTTTGTCAAAAACCTGGATGTATGAAAACCAAGAGACCGCTGTTTACACTTCTTCACATTCACTTTATTATTTTTTTTATGGTATCTTGCAGCAAACAGCCAAGCAGATGACAGCTAAGCAGCAACAGTGGCAGCCGCACCAAGAGAAGCTGTTTGAATCTCGAACTCAGCACACCCAAACTGCAACCCTGATTTCTGTGAACTCAACCTTTTCGACTGAAACAAACCATTTAAGTGGTAAGGAAAATGTTTACCACCTGCTGTCAGAGGTGGGGTACCTAAAGGCTGGACCTAGACACAGTGTTGATTAGGAAAAATAGACAAAGAGAGCATTTTCTTTAACGTAACATGTCATCTTCCTGCAATAAACAGCTACTTATTAATGTTATTAATAAAATTAATCTCTTATGTACCTGCCTGTGTATTATGCGTTGCTTGCATCACACCCCACAAAATAGAGAAAACTAGAGAAACTGGATTGTGGTGATTTGTTCTGAACTGGACTATTCAACAAAGCCTAAACATAAATGCTGCATATTGTTTCGGTGTCTGCCCAGACTCCCAGCATGCACCAGTAGACACTCCCCTTAGTGCTTGTTCTGACAACAGTAGGACCTCAAGTGTGGATAATAACACGGCAGGACATCAAACCACAGCAGGTAACAACCTAGCTGGTTGCTACTGCGTTATTGTTTTTCTGTCCCTTCTTTTGATTATTAATTGCTGCTCACATTTTTAGCTGGAAACAATGAGGAGATACATGTGGGTAAAATCTCCTTCTCTACATCTCAAGTCCTCGGACACGGCAGCTCTGGAACCTTTGTCTTCAGGTACTCTATGTATTCATGCATGTGTTTTGAATGTTGCTGTGTAGCATTAATTAGTGTACGTATTGTTTTTAATGAAGGGGCAACTTTGACGGACGCCATGTAGCGGTGAAGCGAATCCTTCCAGAATGTTTTGAGGTTGCAGACCGTGAAGTACAGCTGCTGCGCGAGTCTGACATGCACCCCAATGTCATCAGATACTTCTGTACAGAGCGAGACCGTCTGTTTACATACATTGCCATTGAGTTGTGCGCCGCCACCCTGCAACAGGTTTACATCACTTTTATTAAGCCACTTGTCCTTGAGTTTAATATGACGTCATATGTGTCTTGTTTTGTCTACAGTATGTGGAAGATCCATCTTGCTTTCCAGACCGGAGTCCTATTACGTTGTTGGAGCAGACCATGTGTGGCCTCTCACACCTCCACTCTCTCAATATAGGTTTGAGACAAAAACACATACATCTGTGTCTACTTATGTAGAGGCATATGAAAATTGCAGTGTAAAAAAAATGACATCCAAACTGGCACATTTATTTATTTATTTAATCGCACTCCCGCTTATCCAATTGTGTTAAAAAATATCAACATAGATAGATAGATTAATCCATCATTCATCCATCCATCCATCCATCTTATTCCACTAATCCGAGGTTAGGTCGTGGAGGCAGCAGCCCAAGCAGGGAAGCTCAGACTTCCCTCTCCACACTTCATCCAGCATCACTTGGCGGATCCTGAGGCATTCCCAGGCCAGTTGAGAGACATAGTCTCTCCCACATGTTCTGGGTTTTCCCTGAGGCATCCAAATGGTGGGACGTGCCCTGGAAGGAATCCTGAGCAGATGCTCGAGCCACCTCATCTGGCTCCTCTTAATGTGGAGGAGCAGCCCTTCTTTTAAGTTTCTCCCAGATGACAGTGCTTCTCACTTTATTTCGATTGGAAGGACCAGCCACCCTATGAAGAAAACTCCTTAAAGTATCTCTCATGGCTATAATACAAAAAGACAAAAAATGGGGGCGGGGCTACTTGTGAGTGGCTACACACAGATAGCTGCACAAGCAAGCAAACACTAATATGAATGAAGGCACAAAAGCTGAATTCAACAGCTCCAGTGTGGATGTGCTGCACAGCCTTTCTTCCTGACAGTCAACACTTACTGTGGCATTTGGTCGGCAAAGTGAATACAAAAAAACAGCTCAAAATGGTGGGAACTCACTGTCCGTGTCGTTTTTTGCTTTGCAAAAGAAATGCAACCTTTCAATACCATTCAAAAGCCAACATTTGTTTGAAATGTTTGACAGGCAGTAGGAAGGCCTGGGAGAATGTACATGTACATGTCACAAACTGCAATTCCTGAACTGTCTAACCGAGTGAAAGAAGACGCGTTGAAAGACATCAGAAACATTGCGTTTTACTTCGCCACCACAGATATGTGGTCCAGCTCAATTATGACCCCCTGCATTTGTTTATCAATACACTACATAACTGCGTGTGTGTGTGTAGATTTTATCTGAGTGTTATTTTTCCTTAACTGAGAACCAGCAACTAACTTTTTTTTAATTTTTTTTGGTTGTGATTGTTATTTTTTTATTAAGTGTACTTATTGCTTAAAAAGACTTGAGAGTCCATTTTATTTTCATTGAGTTTTTTTGTTTTAATTTATGTTGTTGGTTTAATTTATTTAAAAGCTCTAGACATTCCAAATACAGTGTTAAAATACACTTGAGAAATTAAGGTTCATTGCTTTACATATGATGTACTCATTATTATGCCATATAATTAATAAAAAAATGGTCTCAAAAATACTGTCCATAATATTGATTTTTTGAGCCTCTCACCAGAAGTCAGCTGGGATAGGCTCCAGCATACCCCCGCAACCCTAGTGAGGATAAGTGGCAGAGAAAATGGATGGATGGATAATATTATCGACAATAATTTGTGGGACAATTATCATGAAGCACAATTTGTTATTGTGACAGGCCAAGTTGCAAGTATGCTTAAGAATGTTAAAAGTCAGGAGACATTTTTCATGCAGTTTGGTTAAGCAACTTAATAGTTTTTGAAATGAAGGATCTCCTATACCTCACTGTTAGACTGCGCAGAGAAATCAGCCTCCCACTTTGGCTGCTGCTCTGCGCTGGCAGGGTATGATGCAGGGGGTGGTTGGTGTTCATTTTGCATTGCAAATTTTTTCTCATTTTTCCCTCCACCACAGTGTCCACTGTCCAGTGTGTTCAACCCTCTCCCCAATACTCTACCTGCTGTCTTACACCCTAGAGGCAAATTGAGCCAGAATGCCGTCGAAATGAAGATTATTGGTTTATTCTTGGATATTCAAAGTATTATAGTATAAGTAAGATATTCAAAAAATCTTAGTGCATTTAAAATATCAGGGCCCATTTTTGTGACTGGCCTGAATGTTTTTAGCATGTTAAAAACCTTTTGAAGTGAATTTGAAATGGAAAAATATTGAATGGCATTTGAAAGGTATTCTACATTACGACTGCAATTGAAATGTTTCTCTAATATTCTAAATACAATATTCATTCTGCTAGATCATACTGATATGTGCTTAGTGTGGCGTGGGCTTGAATCAGCGGGTTCAGCCGTATGGTGTCTCTCGTTGTAAAATTGCCAGTTAGTTAACCAGTGCTGTCAACTGCATACCACCCAACGTGTGACGTTCTAACCCAAAAGTTTCTTTCTGGCAGAGATTTTTTAAAATTTTAAAAAAAGAAATAAAATTAATTAATTTTTTATATTTGTAATAATTTGTTGGCCAATGAGAAGTCATTAGACAGAAGGCTCAAAATATGCGCACTTATTAGTCATATTTTATTATAAATGTACCATCACAATAAAAAAACAAGAAAAAAAAAACGTGAGGTGTGACTTATTGGATATAGTGGAGACCGGATCAAAGAAACCCATCGGTTTTGTCGCCTGCATGCTAAAAACTGAAAAAGTGAGTTTGCAATGGACAAAAGGGTTGAAAATGTTCACCACCTATTTTGTCTCCCTCCATCCATCCATGCAGTCCACCGGGACCTGAAGCCTAGGAACATCCTCCTTACTTTTCCCAGTTCAACGGGTCATGTCCGATCTCTCATATCTGACTTTGGCCTCTGCAAAAAGATCTCAGATGGTCGGAACAGCTTCTCTTTGAACTCAGGAATACCAGGCACTCAAGGTTGGATAGCCCCCGAGCTGTTGAGAAATAATACTGATAGCAAACCGGTGAGTCTCACATAATAATGAGTGATAAAAGTCACGTTTTTAGTACATTTTGGGTTTTTTTTGGTTTGTTTTTTTACACACACATTTTCCTAGACTGCAGCTGTGGACATCTTCTCAGCAGGCTGCATCTTCTACTATGTGATCAGCAGAGGGCAGCACCCTTTTGGTGAAACGTTGATGCAGCAATTTAACATATTGTCAGGAGAATATTCACTCTCATATTTTATGGAGTGTACACATGGTAAGATGCTTTTACCACACATCTTCTTGTTTTCAGGCCTAAAGATGAAGATTTTAGGATTATTAGCTTTTAGATGATTTATTAGAGATTTTATTATGTCACTCTGCAAGTATTATTCCACTACCCTGTGACTTGCATTTTTTATAGGTACTTCCTTCTAGCACAACCAGAAACTATAGAGAATCTGTCCTGTCAATGGCCATCCTACATGGCTTTACAGAGTTAAGATTATTTAGGATGAAATCATCTGGAAATAGGCTATGACAAAGCACACCTATAGGACTGGCAGTTAAATGTTATTTAGCAATGGATTATTTATTTGAATAGATTCAGATTTACTATAAAAAGTAATAGTAATATTTGTAGTAGTAGTGCAGTAGTGAAAAAAATCTATAGAAACTAGGCTTTTTGAGATAATCTGCTGTACTTGTACATGTACCATAAATTGCACAAGATTATTATACATTATACAAGACACCGACTAACTTCATGCAACATTATACCTCTCAGATGACGTAATCGCTCGGGACCTGATTGAGCAGATGATCAGTGCGGAGGCGGAGGCTCGTCCTTCCACCGCCAGCGTGCTCAAGCATCCTTTTTTTTGGAGCCCTGAGAAACAGCTGCTCTTCTTCCAAGTGAGTTGCATCAGTTAACCATTGTTAGTATGTGCCTTTGTCTTTGCAAAGACATTTTGTAACATGTCAACTTTAGGCACATGTGGGGAAAAAAACGTTATGGAATTGTCACCAGATGTTTTTTCAAAAGAAGTCACTACATTAGCTGTCAGCAAGTTTTAAATTGGTTATTTTCTATTGCTAGTGTCACTCAAACATAGGCAAGGAGGTTGTTTGTATTGGTTGTTTGTACGTTTTCACACAATCCACAGTTCTAGTCATTTATAGGGTAATGAAGTATTTATAGTAGGGCTGTCAATTGATAAAAATATATTGCTAATATATGTTATTGATTAATTATATTATCCCTCAAGTCTTTACTGCCATTTCATTGAGAGCTGTGTGTGCTGGCTCACTTCTGCCTTTGTCACACTGACAGAAGCAAGGATTCTAAATGAATAGGACTGTCAGGCATCCACTTTCGTAGTATGCCCTACACAGGTATGAAACATTGCATTGTGAACATGTACTCGACTACTATTATGTTACGTCATTAATTGTGACAATAGAGGGTCCGATAGACCAGGTTTGCCATTTCTCAGGTTTCCAAAAGACAAAGACAGGAATGTGTGACAAAAACATTGTAGATTTATAACATTTTTTAATTTATTTTTATGCACTTATGTGTATGTAAATATACGTACATATATATTCATTGTGCAATAAATAACACATTTATTTCGTCAAAGTGTATGCACTGTAACTTTATTTTACACTCAGCTCAGAGCTAGTGAATACATTGTACACTGTCATGGCTGACTATCTGCTCAGTGGTGTAGTACACTCGGCTCCATTCATTTGCGGCCAAGTCGACAGTCCTATTCATTTACCGTTCTGGGACACAAGCCCCCCAAATAACTGTCCTTGGCTATGCCTGCAGGTAACTAGCAGCTTGTAACCCAAAGTTTAGCTTGCAGTTTTAAAACAAAAAATTAGCCAAGAGACAGGTTACATCTTCTTCTTCTTCTTTTGGCTTATCCATGCTTATCCCATTAGGGGTCGCCACAGCGAATCATTTTGTTCTGTTCTAAAGAGAAAAAAAAACACTTGTACGCTTGTTAGTTGGGACACTTGTATGCCAAGCTATAACTGTATAAATGACAATAAAAAATACCTACTGTGCTCCAGTACCTTCTCTTTTCTCTCTTGCATTTGAGACTCGACATACTCTGTGACAACTCAACTCACAGCGACAGTAGATTAAAAATAACTTTGGTCTTGTCGGGAGAGACACCTGCCTGGGCTTTGAAGCTAAACTTGGCATTCAAAATATCCCGTGCTTCACTAATTATGCTCAATATTTGTTCCCGGTAGTTTGCGTGCAGTTTTTTTTCTCAGCAGAAAACACATTTCATTCACCATAAATCGGTAATAATTTGATATGTGATTCTACATGTAAAATGTACAGCATACATGTATCGCTGTTAGAAAACTCACAAATTTTGTGTTTCATGTCTTTATGCTTCAATAATACAGTAATGCTTTTTCATCTAGAGTGGAGATTTTACACTTCTTTTGGTGGTCTTTGAACGCATCATAGATCTGTGCTGTGAGATGCAAAAGTTTGTTTGCCCATGAAAGCACTAGCTTCAACAATCAATCGAGCTTCAAAACGTGTAGCGAGGTGAACATAAGTAAATATGTCATTGTAAGTTGTTACTGGAATTAACAAAGAGACGAGTGTGCATAATGTAGACACTGCTTGGAGCCGTCTACACCTTCTCTAGCCTGCTAGCCTCGATCACTTACCAAAGGCAACACCATGACTCAGATTCCATCTGTTCATCGGTCATCTTAATTTGTCATTTGTTAGTTGTGAGTACCTATACATTTTTATATTTTAAATGCAATTAATACTGTAAGTGTGTCAGCCATATTTAGGGCTTGGACTGTTTTACAAGTGAACAATGGCAATTGAAGAGCTGAATCTAATCTAATAATTACAAGTCACTTTTATTGCAAATGTTGAAAAGGTCAATATCAAGGTGGCAAGAGGGGTTTGCAGGGAGTTTTAATGGGCATATCTATCACTGTCCATTAGTTGCTATTCCCTGGTGGCCCTGAAATGGAATCCCAGCGGGATTGGGGGATATACTGTATACTTGTAAATCCTTAATCCGTAATTATAGTGATTCAACATTTTCCCCTAAATTGTATTTTTGGTGTAGATTGTTTAAAAAAGTTACCAAGAATGTCAAAAATATTTGTCATAACCTGCACACTAAAAATGTAATAAAATGAACACTAGGAATACTGTGTTTGTATGAAAAATGAAAAGCTGTAATGTCCAACCATCTTTTAACAAATCTGTTTCAGTGTAAGCATGCTACCAGCATTTTTAAAATGAACATTTAACATGTTTCAGTGCTTGTAAGCTGTAGTAGCTAAAGTGAGGTACATTTCCACCGGAACTCAGAATGTAATCTGCATCCCTAGTCTTTCTGATTCCTTCATTGCTGTGCATGTTTGCATCTGTACAAAGGATGTGAGCGACCGCATTGACAAGGAACCAGCTGACAGTGACATTGTGATTAAACTGGAGAGTGGGGGGAGATACGTGGTCCGGACCAACTGGAGGATGCACATATCCTTGCCCCTGCAGATAGGTAGGATACTCATCTGTATACAGTGCAAATTCCAAGGTCAAAAGCATGTGAAGATGTACAATTTGAAAGATTTTGTTTTGTTAAAAAATACTTTAAAAGCAAATCACACAAGACTTTCTCAGTAAGAATTAGTGAGCATCTAATCATCAATTTTGCTTATTTTGCTTGAGCTTTTTTTGTGATTTCACTACAGTAGTGGCAAAGACGAACATTGTAACCGTAACCACAGAAGTGGTAATGACACATACAAAACTTAGATACATTGATCTCTGTCCTGGCTGCTCAGTACAATATAGGTAAAGTTACAGTAAGTCATCAATGTACCACCATTTATTTCCTTGTTGAGATGGTCATAATCATATGATCATTTTGACATAAGGAAATTGACATATATAGAAAGACACACAATTAGCATTTAATAAATGTTTTATGATGGAGATAGTTGGAATATTTTAACAGGGTTATGTTTGACTTTGGTGGTTCCACTGTACATTTCTGTCTTCCTGGCGTGTTGCAGACTTAAGGCGCTTCCGGACTTACAAAGGCAACTCAGTGCGAGACATGCTGAGAGCCATGAGAAATAAGGTCAGCCTGATCCTCTTGTTCACTTCCTTCTTTTCAACCTCCTGTTGCCTTACAACCTGTGCTTGTGTTTTACAGAAGCACCACTACCATGAGCTGCCCCCTGATGTTCAGCAGACCCTCGGCGAACTGCCCGAAGGCTTTGTTGGCTACTTCACGTCCCGCTTTCCCAGGTTACTGATGCACACGCACACTGCCCTGCACATCTGTGCCCACGAGAGACTGTTTCAGCCCTACTATCTGCACCGCACTGCCAAATAGCGGTCACAGGGCAATAACTGACTGTGACTACTCCTAACTATTGCTTTTGTAAAGCTGTTACTGTTTTACTCAATACAATGATTTTAAAGTGACTTTCATTAAAATTTACTGTTACACAAAAAGAATACAATAATTTAAGGATCCATTACACTAACTTTTAGTTAATTTGCTGCAACAATGGTGTCAAGACAACCAATTCATAATGGCTACATGAAAGGCAGTTCATAAGGTTTTAAAAGGTCTTTTCAAGGTTGTTTTTAGACAATGCTTTGTTTCTATGCATACCTTAAGGTAGCAACACTGACTGACAAACTGACTGATGACACACAATTAAATGCATTTACAGTACATTTATAACCACTGTGCTATGACAATAATTGAAACGACACATTTGATCTGCCACTCCTCAACTTTTACTCCTTATAAATCTCAAACTCTGGTTTTGCATGAACTTCTGCTCCTGTTACTACGGAATAAAGGCTTGTTTTAAGTTGTGCAGTAGGAAGAATGTTGAAATTTTCTTGTTTTTGGCAGGTCACACTTAGGGAAGTGAATACATTTTGACTTTGAGTGTACCAAAAATGGATCAATTATTAATATCATCATTATTATTTTATAGCATTAATAATTATTTACATTATTCTTGTTCTTTTGATTATAATTAAATGTTAGTAATATAAAACATTTATATTTAGATTTGATACAACTTTATTATAGCTATAATTATTATTATTTAAACATGTTATTTATTCAGATTTTATTGCAACTTTGTGCCGAGCTCATGTATGTTTTCAAAGCATGTAACACCTAAATTTAACAAGCTAACAAAAGTGATGTTTTCATACATTCTTGCACATACATTATCCCACTTATTGTGTTCCATAAAATGAACTCCAAACATTCGCTCCAAGTCTACCTGGGTTTGTATTTCTTGTGCAAAACCTATACTGAAAATGTCCCAATATGACCTTGCAAACAAACTCACTTTTTTTTGTACACCTTTTTTGGTCTGTAAATGTGGTGTTTACTACCCATGTCACTTAATTGACAATTACCCACAAGAAAATAGCCCCCCTGCAAATTGTTTTTTAATACATGAGCTCATGGAAAGATTTTTGTTTTCCACTACATCTGTTATTTGTGTGGAATGCTTGTGGAAATACAATATAATGCTGTAAAACAAACAAACAAAAAAACACCTTCCAAACGCAGAAAAACAGCTGTCAGTTGAACATATTGCATTGCAGTACTTAACATTGACCAGCAGAGGGCAATGTCTAAATTGGTTAGCAAAGCAGCAGAAGCATTTAGGAGACGTTCAATGACATTTAATATTAAGCCTAGGCTTCTCCCGTACAGTATATATGTATTTGTGTGTGTAAACTGATTACCAAGTGAACAATGACCAGTCAAAACTTTGTGGAGCCATCAGTCAGACATCAAAATAGCAGGCTTATTAGACCTATTATTAGCTTATTTGGCTTATAATAGGATATTAGGCTTATTAGGCTTATTATTTTTTTTCGCAGTTTATTAGTCTAGATGATACATGATCTAAAAACATAACTTCATTAAAAAAGATACTTCCGTTTCTCTAATGAATGGTAATCGGACTAGAAAAAAATTGACAAAATCCAACTGGTTATAAAAAACCCATTAAAAACACAATGTATGTACTGTATGTTTGAATGGTGGTGGACTTTTACTGGCAGGGGCGCCAATGTCTTGCTTTTTATTACTGCCAGTGTAATATTTAGTACTAGTGAGTTGTTCATGCAACAGACTGAATATACTGTAGTATACAATTCACTATTTGATGCAAGAGAACATAACAAATGTGCTAAAGGTCATCTTTTACAGTCTTCACTGTAATTTTAATTGTACAATTAAAACATGTTTTAACGTTTATGAAAGACTTAAAAAAAACTTTACATATACAGTACATTAAATTATAAATCTGCCAACAAGCAAATACAGTTGAAAATGGAATTACTGTGTGGAAAAATTATGTGTTTGAATTTCTCTCACCACAAAAATATTTGTTCTATTTTGGTGCTCTCCCACAACTGCCCACTGATAGGCAAAAGGCTGCATCCACAAGCACGGTGAAGGTGGTAGTAGACCAAACCATTTCATGTAGCTGGGTATAGGGTAGTGGTTATCAAGTTTTCTGTCATGCCCCACCCCCAGGGGACAAATGTTTTCACGCCCCCTCCCCCAAATCCTTCCTCAAATACGTTGAAAGGAAGAATATTTTGTACTGTACAGACTGGACTCAAAACTGAAACAAGGAAAATGCAACAAAATGGAGAGCTGTGAAGCACACAAGCATACTCAAGAGTCAAATTGCATGATGAGTATAATAAATCTGTACATGTTGGAAGTTCTGCACTAACATTGAAAGTATTCCCTCCCTCTCACGACCCCCCCGATAGTTCAAATCCATCCCCTCGGGGGGGCCCCCTCGCTATTTGAGAAGCACTGGGGGTGGTCAACAAATATGGAACCTTACGTTTGGTCAATGTGGATATTTAACTGTTACTACCAAATACAAGATATTGTTTTAATCCTTTACTGACGAAAAAAAAAATCCCAACCAGGTAGCAAAATGATTTTAACCTATTTATTGGGACCCCTTTCAGCCAGGGGACCATTAAATTTGGACTCCCGCCCTCCCCCACTTTACTCCTGTCCTGCACACTGGAAACATGCAGCAGGGTATATGTCTTTACTTCAAGTTTGTGCTGCTGTTTGGAGTTGAGTTGGCAATGCGTAGAGTAATGAGTATGTTGAGCATTAAAAAAATGAAGACATAATGAAGAGTGACCTTTGCATCTTTTTCAATACACAATTTTGATATTTAAACACACATCAATATGGCATCTCACAAAATTGGGTGTAACCCTCACTTCAGCAACCATTTGTCTTCTTATGGGAAAATACTAAATAAATGTAACATGAATGCATTTTAGTATAGGCAGTGTACAGCCTGAATAGATTTATCCATCCATCCATTTTCTATGCCGCTTATCCTCACTAATTAAACAATCGAGGCTGTGTGTGTTTCATTTCTGCGTAATTATAAAATATTTCATAACATGGTTGCTGAAATGTAAGGGTTGCACTCAGCGTGTGAATACAGACAGTACAAATGAAATTGGTGGCCTCATTTGTCTGGACATGTCATTTGAGTTTCTAATGTGCTTTGAAGTTCACTTTTCACACGACATGATGTGCATGTTTTCAGAGATGACATGAGTTTTTTCAATGACTATTTTTGACAAATGTGCTTCGTCTGACTTGATAAAAGTGGGTCTCGATTTAAGGACCATGGGAAAATGGGGTTCTGGCATGAGACAGGTCAAGAACCACTGTGCTAGAATAGATTAAACCAGGGGTCTCAAACTCAATTTACCTTGGAGCCGCATAAAGCGGAGTCTGGCTGGGGCTGGGCCGCAGCCTCGGTGCACATGCATGCGTGCGCAATTTAAATAATTGTTTTCCTAGCTTCTCAAACTTAGATACATATAACACAAAATAAGATAGACAAGGACACTGGTGTAAACAAGTTGTGTGCAAAACTATCAACGCAATTCTCAATCACCCAATCGGCAACTAAACAGTAAATGAAAGGAACAAGGAGCCGGGTGTAAACAAGTTGTGTAACTTTCCTCGGGTACATCCCTTCTTTGGTAGTCAATTTGTATGGAACGTACTGTACTGTGAACTGTACAGCTGTTTTCTGTATGTAACTACTAATAAATCAATCAACAAATACATACACAAATTAACAACTAATAACTATTTAAATCAGTAATACATTTGTTTTCTGTTACATTTTACACTTCTTTAACATCAGTACATAAGTTTTTTCTGAAAATGGCTTCTCCTGCCTACTTTTTATTTTGTATTTTAATTCACTTGGCGTGTCGTGTTTAGCCGATGCAGGGAGAACCGTGCAGCCCTTTACATGGCCCTGACATCAATTCCACTCCCACGTACCCCGCAAGATGGGGAAAAAAAGCAAGGAATCCGTCAAAGCGATCTGCACTGTGAACCAGACCAGATGTACGTGAGGGTACACCCAACCCAACGGAACTCGCCGTGTGCCACAACCCCCATCCAAACGTCTTTTTTCCCATTTAACATGGGAGCGGATGAGGGCCACGACGCGCGGCGTGCTCAGACCGACTACCCCACCCCCGAAAACCCTCCCCCACACAGATCCGACTGGACACACCAATGAGTTCCCGCGCTTCTGTAATCTCGCCATGCACACATCACTAGAGAGAGATATCTGATAGACGTCGTAACGTCATGCTGGGAAGCAACTTAAAGCCGTTTTGAGCAGCGAGTTGGGACGAATTTCCGCACTTACCTAGCCAGGCACAGAAGAAAACGCACAGTTTTATTCATTGAAAAATGTTTCTCTGCTTGCATCAAGCCCAGTTGATGTCACGCCCCCGAGAGGATTATACCCCACTGTGATTGGTTGGTTCTATTGTAGCGTTGCTGGGAGCACTTCCTGCTTCCCAGCGTCCTTAGCGGGATTCTCTTGCAAACGTCTGTTCATGACACCCTGAGTGAGACGGTCATGTAGAGTATTGACATCCCGCGATTCCGCCGCTGGGCTAAATCATTAACAAATTTAATCATACTAATACCATAAATAAATCCATGCCTTGTAAGATCCGCATTAACATTACATATTCAGATAAAGTTGGTCGCTGGCCGCAAGTTTGAAACCCCTGAATTAAACCATACTCTACACAACTAAGGAACAAAATGTCCTGCTTCAGTAGACGGACCTACACTTACCTCCCTTTCGCTGGACACTGCAGAAGGTTTCAGTTTCTAATGTGTGTGTGTGTGTGTGGAAGAGGAGACAGGAAGAGGGAAGTGGATCTTACACATTTTAGGAACAGGACAGGAAGTATGCTCCTCAGGGGAAAATTGAGCCCCACCCTATCAACCCTCCACCTCTTGTACTTGTTTTTGGCCTTTCTCTTTTTGCTGCTTGCAGAAGTGACGCCAATCTGCTGTGATATCGCCATGCGTGTTGAATGCCATTCTCCTTACTTCCTGCGTGAATAGACGTGATTAGCCCTCATATGTAACGCGGTTTCTTTCTTGGCTGCCCTCTCCTTGTCCTCCTCCGCTCCCTCTTGAGACCTGCAGCATATTCTACATCACAGCTGCTCTGATTAGAAGCCAAAGCAAAGGTCAAACTGCTTGCTCACGGAGCCATTGCCTTGGACTATATGCAGTTGGGCTGGACTCCTACGTGCTTGTGACTTTGTAGGAACAGTTTTGAGAAGGGAGCAGCATGGCGGTGCCCTAGTGCCTAGATTCCTAATGTGGGACAATTGGGGGTACTAATGGGGGTTAATAAACATTGAATACAATTAGCGCCTAACACTCTCAATTACGAGTGTGCCTGAACGCCTCACGGGCAAGGAGAATGGAAGCAGAAGACAGCACACGATGTTAAATTGCCGTGTATCATACTGTATGAACAAAGGTAAGTTTGATGATTATCTGCTCATTAAAGGTTATCAAAACGTGACCATGCAAAATATAAAAATTTGAGCTGAAATTGCTATAAAATTATCAAGTGAATGTATAAAAAAAAGGTTTGGAGGGTACATAGCTTCAGGTCAAATGTCTGGTGTGACAAACTTGCACAGAAACCTGACCTCAACCTAACACAACATCTTTGGGATGAACTAGAACAGAAGTCAGAGCGCTCTGGTTCAACATCGTTGACCTCTGACATGGCCAGTGGACTAAAATTATCACAAACACATGTCTTATAGAAAGTGGAAGCTGTTGTAGCTGCAAAAGAGAGGGCTGATTCTGTATTCTGTTACTATCTAATTTCAGTTGCCATAGGTTTATTTGCTCAAGTTTTTCATGGCCAGTCTATCAACCCGGTCCAGCCAGAGTGACACTGTGTTTCTGCCTGTGTCATCGCTCATTTCTGGTTCCAACAACAACACATAAGCATTCAAACTTACCATAGCATGCTCACAGCATCCCGAGTCAAACATGGCACACGTCAGCACATCGCCGGCGCACAGCCACACGTCGGGTGTCCGGAACGGGTTCATTAGATTACATTATTTTCCATGGGTAAATTTGCTTTGGTTAGAGGCTGTTGTGCTTTGAATCGGACCTTCTGGAATGAATGAATAACGTTAACCAAGGCATCACTGTACTTCCCATCTAATATTAGACTTCAGAAAGAATCACACTCACACAGCTAGCGTACCTGCAGCAAAATAGGCAACAAGAGACATTTTTTTCCTATACAGATGTTTGTGCCAACGTATTACTTTCAATGAAAGTGTTATTTTTATTTTCTTTGTTAATAAAAATGAATAATACATTAATAATCAATATAATTACTATTCAATATTAATATATTGTAATTTTAAGGATTAAAAAATGTTTTCTATGTCGCCTCAACTGCTTCAGTGTGCTTAATCCATTTCACAATCAATACATTTTTAAAACTCAAGTTTGTCAGTTATTGTGTCTGCCTAATGTAAAACAATATTTTAAACATTCATATTAATGGGCCGCACGGTGACCGAGTGGGTAGCATATTGGCCTCATAGTCAGGAGGTTCAGGGTTCGAATCTCCGTTGGGCATGTCTGTGTGGAGTTGGCATTATATATATATACTATATTTATATATACAGTATATATATATAGCATATATATATACAGTATATATATATACTATATATATACAGTATATATATACTATATTTAATATAAATTAATATAAATAAATTTAATATAAATCAATACTATCCTGGCCGCACGATGGAGTTTGCATGTTCTCCCCGTGCGTGTGTGGGTTTTCTCCGGGTACTCCGGTTTCCTCCCACATTCCAAAAACATGCATGTTAGGTTAATTGGCTACTCTAAATTGTCCATAGGTGTGAATGTAAGTGTGAATGATTGTATGTCTGCCCTGCGATTGACTGGCGACCAGACCAGGGGGGATAGGCTTCAGCATATCTGCGACCCTAATAAGGATAAGCGGTATAGAAAATGAATATTCATAATAATATACAAACATGCTATTATTAAAACAGCAGTGTGTCCAAAAATTTGGCTGGTATAGTATCCATCCATCTATCCATTTTCTATGCTGCTTATCCTCATTAGGGTCGCGGGTATGCTGGAGCCTATCCCAGCTGACTTTGGGTGGTAGGCAGGGTACACCCTGGACTGGTCGCCAGTCAATCGCAGGGCAGACATACAATCATTCACACTCACATTCACACCTATGGTGGATTTAGAGTGGCCAATTAACCTAACATGCATGTTTTTAGAATGTGGGAGGAAACTGGAGTACCCACATGCGCACATGGAGAACATGCAAATTCCATCCTGCAGCCAGGATAGTATTGATTTATATAAAATATATAATATATAAATATCTGCCAGCGATTGGTTGGCAACCAGTCCAGGGTGTACCCCGCCTCACACCCAAAGACAGCTGGGATAGGCTCAAGCATAGCCCCATGACAAGTGGCAAAGACATTTGATGGATCAATAAATAATTTTTATTTATATACTATATGTTTTAATAGCGTATTTGTATGTATTTGAATATTTACATTTTCCATCCAACCATTTTCTATGCCGCTTATCCTCATTAGAATCGTGGGTATGTTGGAGCCTATCCCAGATAGCTTCGGGTGTGAGGCGGGGTACACCCTGGCCTAATCGCCAGCTAATGGCAGGGTATTTACATGTTGAATATAGATTTTACTTCCATAATTTGTCAGTGATGTGCATAGCAGTGTAATGATGTTTTGCAGAATGATTTGTGTCCAGAAACAATTTGAGAAAAAATGGATTGCAGTACATGGCAGCATTTTGATGATTAGGTCTCAACTAGTTTTCACAACAAATGTATTGCATTTTTAAAAATCTTTCTATAGTTTGTCAGTGACCATACATGTATCTTAATGACACAATACAGGTTTATACAGGTGTGTACACAAGTGTGTATTGATGATGGAGTTACATTTGGTGGTAGTGCAAATTAAGATTATTTCACTCTGGTGGTTATTTAACTCTGTGATCTACTGAATTTAGTGATTAATCAGGACATTACAAACACAATATTCGATTGAACTTGCTGTGGTCTTTCTTCTGCCTTCACTCTCCACATTGCTGAGCGCCACAACACACAAACTTAAATAAAACAAACAAACCATCATCTCAGCAAACAGCAGTGTATTTCACCACACAACCGAGCCAATAGGGCGCCAGGAAACAACAAACATCCTGTTCCCGTGTTGTAATTTTTCCTCTTCCAGATGTTGTCCCTGTTGTTGTCTTTCAGGACACATTGAGTGCCATGACCACATTTAGTCAGAAAAAGGTGCGCTGCTAAGTGTGTTAGTGGTACAGTTACAGTTAGGAGTGTTACACTTTGTATGGTGCGGCTCACACGCAGTGACAGACACTTTTACAATATATACAGGAAGTATGGAGCAGGAACAAAAGGGCAAAGGGTTAAACACAATCAAAATAAACATAAATTACACAGTTTTAAAACAACATTATGGTGATAATAATTAATGCAGAATCATTGCAGGAATGTGGAAGTGCTCGTTGGGTTGCCTCATTAACCCTTCAGACTGTTTGGACTTATTACTCCGGGTGGGAAAGAGTGGGATGGGTCGCTTGAAAAAAAAACAACACACACCAAAATCTCCCAATTTCCTTCTTTTTTTTTTAACCAATGTATGCCACTTTTTTATGTAAAAGCTGAGTTGGCTTCCCAATTATCTCTGCTCAGTAGAGCGGCTATGCTCTTAGTTGTGCTTTTTATCTGAATGTGTGCGAAAAATCCAGAAGATGCCGAGTGGGATACATAGTGGTCATCTATGATCACGTATTTCTAAGAAAAGCCTTTTGTCTTGTTTATAAATTAATGTCTCAAGTGTGCAGAAGAGGACAGGAGGGTGAAGTCTTAAAAGAACGATTATTCGACACGCCACTAAAAAAGGTCATGTTTGTTTGCTCTTTTGGGTTGAAAAAAAAATTGCAGACAGAAGACCGTAATGTTGGACGTGGTGTCATTAAACACATGTCCTCCATTTTCAGTGTGTAGGGGCGGCACTAGAACCGATGCTTTGCCTGTGCCTTTCACACAGAATACAGTAAAACGGCATTTTGCTGCAACTGTGTGCACTTTCACACAGCAACACAACATCCTGCATTCAGATACAGCGGAAACTCAACAAAAATTATTTTTGTACAGTTTCTCAGGTATTTTACGGTCAAACATTGCGCAAGCTTGTCAGTCTTCATATGCAGTTAAACCAAGGGTGTTCAAAATCAAAAGAAAAATGTCATTTTCATAGCATAATGCTGAAATATTTAAGAAAAAAGACATTATTTTTCTAAAAGCTGTAATGTGAAAAACAAAAAGTATAGTTGTAAATTTGATCAAATTTTTAAAAAGTAAAAACTATATGGTAATGAAGTCAAACTGGCCTGAAGAAATTTTACAAAAAAAGTTCAAATAGTTGGAACAAAAAAAAAAATCAAACAAAAAACAGCAGATAAGGAAAAAAAAAACCCCGTGTTTTACAAGAATAAAGTCGTAATTGAATAAGAAAAAAGGTCAAAATTTTACGAAAATAAAAAATATTGTCATTTTAGTAGCATTTCATCTACTGTACATCACAGAGCTGCGATACATCACAGAGATTTTTCAGTATATGGCCCTCAGTGGAAAAAGTTTGAGCTACTGTAACCATAACCTCAGTGGGGAATGGATGGTGGCTGGATAGCTAGTAGCGAGTAGTGGTTCTTTTAAAGTTAATACACTATAGACAGATTCAGGCCAGGGAATCTTTACTATGTGTGTGTGTGTGTGTGTATGGTTTATTTATTTATAGAACGGACACAAAACAATGTACAACTCTGTGTTTGTATCCTTTCTGCCTCATAGCACTGTACCCCAGCGCTGATGAGGCGTTCAGGCACACTGCGTATTTCCGAGAATTCCATCAACTGTAAGAATGGAACTGGCACAAACCGGACTGGTGACTTTGAATGTACGACTTGGCGGACATGCCCCTTAGTTATCTGCAGCTGTTTCGTATGATGGCGGTGTGAACAAATACAAGACTAAAACGGATCATCATCTCTTTCCTCTCCTGCTTGAAGTTCACTGACAGCACACTTAGGCAAGATTAACACGCAACACAACGGCATATGGCCGGAACCCCCGGTTATGTGTATTTATAAGGAACCAACTCTTCCCTTTCCCAGACTTGTTTTAGTGACCGTGTTAGTCTTATAGACACTTTTAGTGCCCGTTTAAAAAAAACACATGCAAGGATGCAATCAGATGGGTTGGGTCACAGTTCCACAGGTTCTATTAGAACCGCTTAGTGGGTAATTGAAACTGCTCTACAAGTCAGTGTTATTAATACAGCCAATCCAGTCGGGCTTCCACAGGTTTTTTTGCTGTTCAGTCAAAGCTTACTACTGCAGCATGATGTCTTTGAGGTTCTCCTGCAGGATGGTGTCCTTCACGGCGTGAAAGACGAAGCGGATGTTTTCTGTGTCCACCGCGGTGGTGAAGTGGTGGAAGAGCGGCTTCCCTCGATTTCTCCTTTTGCGGCTGAACGACTGCACCAGGAACGCCTACATGGGAAGACACGCCTTGGTAATAGAGGCTGCGTGTGTTTGATTACATAACCTTCACCCTGAGCACACGGAGCAACCAATAACACAATCATTTGTTATCATAATGTATTATTATCATAATTATATTATTATTAACTGTTATTTTAT
>QODF01000011.1:2986642-3049527 GCA_024372805.1 Oostethus manadensis
CCCCCCCCCCCCCAACTTCAAGCCTGCACGTTGGGAGTTTAACCCGGTAAACGAGAGGGTAGTTTCCCTACGCCTTCGGGTGGGGGAATGGGTCCTGACTGTTGTTTGCGCTTATACGCCAAGCGGAAGTTCAGAATACCCGCCCTTTTTGGAGTCCTTAGAGGAAGTACTAGAGAGTGCTCCCTCGAGGGAATTCCCTTGTTCAACTGGGTGACTTCAACGCTCATGTTGGCTGCGACAGTGAGACCTGGAGAGGTGTGATTGGAACGTCTGCTGGGAACGTCTGACAGAGTCCCCTGTCAGAAGGAGTTTCAACTCCCACCTGCGGGAGGGCTTTGACCAAGTTCCAAAGGAGGCAGCGGATATTGAGTCCGAGTGAGCAATGTTTTGTGCCTCCATTGTCGATGCGGCTGATCAGAGCCTGTCGTGGCGGTAATAACAGAATCCGTTGGTGGACACCAGCGGTGAGGGATGCCGTCAAGCTGAAGAAAGAGTTAAGCCGTGGGACTCTGGAGGCAGCTGACAGGTACCGGCAGGCCAAGTGGTCTGCGGCTCTGGCAGTCACTGCGGCAAATACTCGAACATGGGAGGAGTTCGGAGAGGCAATGGAAAATGACTTCCGAATGGCTTCAAAGAGATTCTGGTCCACCATCCGCCGTCTCAGGAAGGGGAAGCAGTGCACAGTCAACACCGTGTATGGTGGGGACGGTGTGCTGCTGAGTTCGACTCGAGATGTTGTTGACCGGTGGACGGAATACTTTGAAGACCTCCTCACTCCCACCAACACATCTTCCAACATGGAAGCAGTGCCCGGGGACTCTGAGGCAGGTTCCCCTATCTCTGGGGCTGAGGTTACTAAGGTGGTCAAAAAGCTCCTTGGTGGCAAAGCCCCGGGTGTGGATGAGATCCGCCCGGAGTTGTTTAAGGCCCTGGATGCTGTGGGCGTGTCCTGGTTGACACGACTCTGCAGCATTGCGTGGACATCAGGGTCGGTGCCCCTGGACTGGCAGACCGGGTTGATGGTCCCGCTTTTCAAGAAGGGGGACCGGAGGGTGTGTTGTAACTATCGTGGGATCAAACTCCTCAGCTTACCCAGTAAGGTCTATTCAGGGGCTCTGGAGAGGAGGATCCGCCGGATAGTCGAATCTCGGATTCAGGAGGAGCAGTGTGGTTTTCTTCATGGTCGTGGAACTGTGGACCAGCTCTATACTGTGTGTGTTTTGTGGACTTGGAGAAGTAATTCCTCAAGGAATACTGTGGGAAGTGCTCCGGGAATATGGGGTATCGGACCACCTAATTCAGGCGGTTCGTTCCCTGTATGACCGGTGTCAGAGTTTGGTTTGCATTGCCGGAAATAAGTCGGACCCCTTTCCAGTGAGAGTTGGACTCCGCCAGGGCTGCCCTTTGTCATCGAATCTGTTCATTACTTTCATGGACAGAATTTGAGGGGTTTCAGTTTGGTGGCCACAGAATTAGGTCTCTGCTTTTTGCAGATGAAGTGGTCCTGCTGGCTGAATCGAGCATTGACCTTCAACTCTCACTGGATCGGTTAGCAGCAGAGTATAAAACGGCTGGGATGAGAATCAGCACCTCCAAATCTCAGTCCATGGTTCTCGCCCGGAAAAGGGTGGAGTGCCATCTCCGGGTCGGGGATTAGGTCCTGCCTCAAGTGGAGGAGTTTAAGTACCTCAGGGTCTTGTTCACAAGTGAGGGAAGGATGGAACGTGAAATGGACAGGCGGATTGGTGCGGCATCTGCAGTGATGCGGACTCTGTACGGTCTGTCGTGGTGAAGAGAGAGCTGAGCTAAAAGGCAAAGCTCTCAATTTATCGGTCGATCTACGTTCCTAAGCTCACCTATGATCATGAGCTTTTGGTAGTGACCGAAAGGACAAGATCGCAGGTACAAGCGGCCGAAATGAGTTTTTTCCGCAGGGTGGCTGGGCTCTCCCTTAGAGATAGGGTGGGAAGTCATCCAGGAGAGACACGTAGTAGAACTGCTGCTCCTCCGCATTGAGAGGAGCCAGATGAGGTGGCTCGGGCATCTGGTTAGGATGCCTTCCCGGACGCCTCCCTGGGGAGGTGTTCAGGGCACGTCCAACCGGTAGGAGGCCTCGGGGAAGACCCAGGACATGGTAGAGAGACTATGTCTTTCAGCTGGCCTGGGAACGCCTCGGCATCCGCCGGGAAGAGCTGAGGAGAGGGACATCTGGTCTTCCCTGCTTAGGCTGCTGCTCCCAAGCCTCAACGTCGGATAAGCGGAAGAAAATGGATGGATGGAAACTCCAGAGGTGTTTGGCTTTTTTAGTGACCCTACATGTAATGGCAACCATAGAACAAGTGGAACTTAATGTCTTGGATGCTCAGTACAATATGGGAAAGTTAGGTTGATAGTAATGAGGGAACAATAATACAAAAGGATCAGTATGTTCAACATTTTGTCATAATGTAAAAATAATGAGTGTTAACTTATTTTTACACTTGTAAAATGTTGAAGGTTTTCTGATAGTCAGTTTGACACTGGAACTGTGGATTTCTATTCCCATGATCTCCTCTGAGAAAATGAGCTTCTAAATAAGAAGAAATCAGAAATTAGACCTTCCCCAGTATGTGTTGACAGCATTTAAAAGAGTCTACTGGTACCTGCACGTCCTCCAGTCTGTGTGGGTCTCCTCTGAACTCTGGAAAGTTCTTGCGGATGTCAGTGGTCCGAATCTTTTCCACTAGCAGGTCTGTTTTGTTGAGGAAGAGGATGATGGAGACATTGAGGAAGAGCTTGTTGTTGACAATGGTCTCGAAGATGTTCATGCTCTCCACCAGGCGGTTTGTACGTCGGTCCTCCATCAAGACCTGAAGAACCAACACACACACACACTCTGTGTGGAAATCTGTGGAGCAATCGAGGATTTAAGCTTGATCATATGAGCTTCATTGGGAGAGGAGACAGTGCTGAGGCAACAGTGACATTTATTTGGAGCACAAAGGTAGCTTTGTGCTTTGAGACTCTGATGTCCATTTTGTAATATAGAGAAAGTCACAAGAGGGGAAAGGTGCCACTGTCTCATCATCCCTTCTAACATTTCCTGATGGCCCCTGGAGTACCTGGTCGTACTCGGATGAGGATACCATGAAGAGGATGGAGGTGATGCCGTCGAAGCACTGAAACCACTTCTGCCTCTGTGACCTCTGCCCGCCCACGTCCACCATCTTGAAGGGGATCTTCTTGATGAAAAAGTCGTGCTCTACAATGCCTTTGGTTGCCTTCCTTGCAAACAAAATATCCTGCCTGCTCGGGGTGTAGCTCTGAAAGGAAGATATATGGCGTGATGTTCTTTTTTTTGATGCCTGCCCTTTTGTGTTCAGTATATGCTGATTTTACGGCAATATGTGAAAGATTTCAATAAGACTCATCAGCGTGACTCACCTGTTGACCAATGCGCTCCAAGTTATCCAGTAAGTATTTGACCGACTCACTCTGCAGACCGGCAAGAAGAGAAAAATGCATTAAAACCGCAGAATGGAAGTGAGTCATCATGTTTCACATTGACCACGGCAAATTCAATTGAAGCATCTGATGCAAATTTTACAATAAAGTACAACAACCTAAAACATGTAACCCACAAATTCGAAACATTTGTTCAATAATTGCATTATTTTTTATCTAATAAGTACTGTAGCCCTTGAAGGACTTCATACAAACGAAACAGCTTCTAATCGGAAACAACCACTTTTAAGTAACAAAACAACCATTCGTCTAATCCTCCTTCAAGACTCAATTTATGCTCCTTATGGTCTGTGCACCCAGATAGCTACAGTGACCTACTTGATAAGATAAACCATGATGACTTGTTTGTGTACTTGCCAGCAACCTGGTAATTATGGTAAACTAAGCAGATAATATTTATAACACAATGAATAGGCAAGGAGTATGGTTTCCCACAAATTAAAAAATGTATATATATATATATGGTACGCATATATATGTCAATCGATTAAAATATTTAATCATGATTAATTACATTGTGCCCATAGTTAACTCAAAATGAATCACATTAATCACAAAACGTTTTTATCCAGAATAAGTAGCGATAACTACATTAAATTTTATGTAAAGGGATTTCAATTTTGGAAATATGGCCCCCCCCCCCAATTTTTTTTTTATGTCCGCTTTGCTTGACAGTTTTCTCACGCTGCAGATGAAAGGTAAGATTTGATGACCTTCCAGAGTGCTAATGTGCATACTTGTGTGGCGGACGTTTCTGGAAAACCATGTCCGGTGTTGGTGGATGGTGGCTCTGTATTCATTTAGTGAGTTTCATTTGTTGTTGTCCATGTCATAGTTATTCTTGTCAATTACACCGCTATAATGTACATACATTATAGCAGTGTAATTGACTGCCAGCCCTTCAATAAAAAAACGTGTACACCGTTTTCGATGACGATGTAATTCCAATCACAGCGACAGGAGATACAAATGGTCTTGTTGTGAGAACCAGGGCTTTGAAGCTACATTTACCAATCAAAGTACCCTTTTCTTTCTCCATTTCTGCTTAAAATTAGTTCCTGCTTGTGGCGCCACAGCGCTCCTTCCTCAAACTACCGTGTTGGCCATTAAAGAAAACTTCCGTTAGCGCTATTAACCCGTTTACTTTGACAGCCTTTATACACACTTTTTTCCAGTCAATTTCCCTCTCATAATTATGACAAAAGTCGAAATATTTGGAAAATGCAATGCAATGCAATACAAAACAAAAACACCAAAAATGGGGAAAAAGCAGAGATATTTTTTTTTTCTTAAAACAGTACAGTATAATGGCCCTTCCAACATACTACAACCATAAATGACAAGTTTTGACCTAAAAGAAGAACATTGAAATGTTCAAATTAACTTTTCACCTCAAATAATCTTCTTTTTGACTACACTAAACTCAGATTTCCTCTCGCTGTACAACACACACACTAATTCGACAGGAAACAGCTGTGTGTGTGCGTGAACAGTAAGTATACATGGGTGAGTGAGCGAGTAAGAAAGAACCGAGCTCCAAATTCACTTTGGCCATACTACACACACACACGCACGCACAACGGCACAGTGTGACAACATACTATAGCTCTTTTTCTTGCTGCAAACTCTGTGGATTGCTCACTTCCTGTCCCGCTGAAGGAACAGATTCATTAAACAAAATTAATCAGTGTCCGCCCGCACATGTTAAGCAACAGCCCAGGGAAACGTGACCCCGTGACCCCACCGCTGACCTGCAATGTCACACCAGTGGAACACACAAAGCCTCATGCTCTGATTGGTTCACAGGACACAGACAAGAGGCAGGCGGAGGGGAATTCCCAGAGATGAAAGGATATGTAGACGGACACACACACAAGTCACTTTGACTTCCATCAGCAGTAATTAAACGTCTTGATTATTGATGCAGTGGAGCCATTGCAGCGAGCTACCACAATAAATCTGGTTTATAAGGTATGGCATGAAGGTTTTAAGACAATTTACTGCAGAATTATAGATGAATAATATACTGCTATGTGTGTGGTTGAGTAAAGTGAGAGGAATGTGTCCGTTGCACATTTGAACAGATTAGTGACTTTATTGCAGCAAAGACCTGAGTAGGCTCACATTATGAGTATGTATACAGGCTGGGCCAAAAGTAGGGTTACAGTTAACACTTAGACATTTCCAAAACACTTAAGACATTTCCAAAACATTTCCAAAATAATAGACATCGACAAATTAAATATTCAAAGTAAAATGTCTAATATGTAAATATAATGTATGGAAATCAATGTCTAAATGTATAAGTGTTAACTGTGACCCTACTTTTGGCCCACCCTGTGTGTGTATGTATGACTGGGTGTGCTACTATTTGTTTGGTTTGACCAACATGCTGTTTGCTCTACAATGAGGACATATTAACTTGTTGAGTCTGCCCAGTAGATAACCCCTAAAAAGTAAATAATTACATCTATACCTCAATTTCAGCTTGTTTTGTATCATTAAAAAAAAGAATGTCAAATAC
The DNA here is from genome assembly GCA_024372805.1 of Oostethus manadensis. Taxonomy (NCBI): domain Eukaryota; kingdom Metazoa; phylum Chordata; class Actinopteri; order Syngnathiformes; family Syngnathidae; genus Oostethus; species Oostethus manadensis. The sequence goes on from QODF01000011.1 coordinate 2,992,671, forward strand.
TTGTGTCAATAGTCTAGAACTGATTAATTAACGGAATAAATTTAATATTATATGTCAATATTAACACGTGGAAATATAATATCAAATATAATACAAATATATAATATTAGTAATATTGCATTAGCATAATATTTCCAACTACGTAATAGCTGGGATAGGCTCCCGCATACCCGCGACCCTAATGAGGATAAGCGGTATAGAAAATGAATGAATAAAAGGATTCCTCATTAATGAATAATTGATTCATTGTGTCTAAAAGCAATTGAGGCCAAATGTACAGCAGTACTTAGTTACAACCAGAAGAGGTGCAGTTGATTCAGTCTCAACTAAGTCTAAAGCAGTGGTTCCCAAACTTTTCACAGTAGCGTATCTGACATGTACAACCTATTCCTGCACAAACCATAAACCACACAATTAAACATCCATCCATCCATTTGCTGTACCGCTATATTATTAAATGTTATGAGATTATATTAAAAAAAATCATGTCTTATTCAACTCCACACATAGGCTACTATTTTAAAACAGAAAAGGTTTTAGAGTTGTTTTCTGTTTGTTGAATGTATTTATACTGTGAATTATTATTATGAATAATATATTACATTCTATTAAGTGTTACAAGCTGTGGTAAGATGTGAACTGTGATCTTGATGCTCTTTTGCTGTGCTTTGGTCTGCGACATTTTAAAATAATGAATGAATACAAAGGCAAATAAACACGCGATCAATAAGGGCATTATTTCAATATGAGGCTTATTACTCCATTAAATATTAGCACATAAAGCACAATTTTATGTACCAAGCAAAAATGCACAGCTAACATTATTCAATCTCACCTCTGTGCATTTATGCACAGCGTTAACATTTGTGAACAAGGATGAGGTGAAGAATAGAAAATTCAGGTTTGTCCGTGGAGCAGCAGAGAAAGTCATAAACGTACAGTTAGTCTCGATCTGCGTCACACATGCTGTCGTCCGCTGAACAAAGAGACACGCTCTCTTCTAGCACACAATATCATTGATCATTGTACTTAGCACAGTACTTAGCTACACATGTGGCGTTCGAGCACATTATGTAGATCTCGGTGTTTGTTAATGTAGTCAAGCCGTTTGAATTTTTATTCACGTACCCCACTTTGGGAACCTAGGCTCTAAAGAAAAAAAAAAAAAGATTCTTCTTTTTGATAGTATTTAACATTTGATCGTTAATTTTCCTTTTTGTCAATCAAAAAGTTCAAAGAACATCAAATGTCCATCATGTAGTGCACACATGAAAATATTAGTAAAAAAATTGACAAATGACTAATTAAAAAGAATGTATAAATATTTTGTCCAATCAAATAACAAGTTTAGGGGTACCCATCGGGGGGCCACATGTGGGAAAAGCTAACAGGAAAAAAATGTAAAAAGTTAAAAGTGATTGTTACAATTTATCACACTAATACTAATAATATTTTTCTTAATATAGATTGGCTTAGAGTGGACTGATTTCAGTGTTAAGAAAAATATCCCTCGTTTATAAATTTTTTCTGTGTGGCCCTCCTTTTTTCTTTGGCATTTGATCGTCCAAAAGACGCAACAACTTAATAAGCATGAACACAAGCGACACACCGGAAGTTACATTAAGTATGAAGACTACAGTGGCAGTAAGGCGCCAGCGTCACCATAAGTTAAATTCTTCTAAGACTTGAGCTGTATAATGACAATATAATTGTTATTAGGTCAAATATCTGAGCGGGAACATCTTTTTCATCACAATCTTTTTCATTTGTCGAAGTTTAGACTGAGTTTTCGTATTGTTTTTATATCATTTAAGTTACACTTTTTGACGCTGACTGGTAGGCATTTAAAGCTGAATCACCCCCAACCCAACTGAAACAGTATGGTAATGGTTTGATAATGGTTTATTTGAACATGCATGCATGCATACACATTACATTGGAATACATCACATTGTGGAATTCAAAAGGAGTAGGAAGAAGCAAATCTTATTTAATCTTACCCCCTTCCGTTTCACTACAATTGCAATACATTTTTTCACTTCCTGTATTCCAAAAGGTACTCTTTACAAGTTTAAAATACATAATAAAATGATAAAGTAATGTGACAATGTGGTAAAATAGTAGTCAAAGTTCTTGTCACCGTTTTTATTTAACATTCATAATAAATAATAAGTATGAAATAGACAGAACAGAAGATAGTTGGATAATGGGTGAGTACAGACAATGTACTCGCAAAAGAATAAAGAGTTAGTAATAAGTGTAGTAGTGATTACACATAGCAGTGACAAATAAAATACAACAGAACATAGTTGGATTATGGGTGAGCAGAGACAATGTATTCACAAAGAATGAAGCGTTAGTAATAAATGTAGTAATGATTAGACACAGCACGAGATATTTAGTTGTTCAGGACTCTTTTTCTTTGTATTTTGTTAAATTGTTTTAGTTCATTCCGTTTTCATAGTTTGATTTCGCATACTGAAATGATAAAGGTTTTTGTGTTGTCCGTAAGTTTAATTTTCCCCTGAGGTCATATTTCTCCTCTCTTGTTGAGAAAAATTGTATAACATTTTTGGGTAGCAGGTTATTGTTTATTGGGTATTTATTTTACTAGAATCTACTAGATCAGCGAATTTTAAGAACTGTGATTTTAGAAATACAGGGTTTGCACTGTATGTGCTCTATAAAAGGCATTATGGGTTATCCTAACTCAGTGATTCCCAAACTTCTTTTGCAGCGCCCCCCCCTTTTTTGAGATAAAATGATTTTCAGCTACTTGGCACTCGACTCCCATCGCCCCAGTGTAATCATGTGCGCGGTGCGTGGTTAGGTTAGTTTCACGTTGGACGCTGGATATTCTGCTCCGTAGTTACTCCTCACCGTACCCGGACTCCTCTGTCATGGTACCGGGAGCTCGCACGGAAAGTGCCGCTCTACAACCACGTCAAATGATTAGTCCAACCCTAAAAGTATTGTAATGGCCGCTAAATAATTTGACGTCAGCAAGCCTGTAATTCAGTTGGCCATTTATTAGCATATGAACGCAGACCACTCACTACTTGAAGCAGACGTTCGAGGCTGGACTGGTAGCCGGCCAATCGCAATGCACACAAACAACCATTCACACCCATTTTTTCCAATTATATTTTTCAATTGAGTAATTTTTATTTTTATTAGGGACGTGACTCACGAAGCTGTGTTACAAAAGCCGAAAAATATTGTTGGTAATGCTGTGTTAATAAGAAGTAATTCAGCAACACTTTGATTGCTTTATTTTTAATGCTTTGATTAGCTATTTTAATAACCATATTCAATTCCACAAATTCATGCTTGTAACATACAGTATGTAAAAGTTTCTTGTTAAAGATAAAAGAAGGATCAATACCAAATTGGACTATTTGGACTAAGACTATAAAAAAAATCACAGCAGAAGTCAAAAAATGTGGATTGGGACATCCAATATAGTATCTATAGTAGTAGTAGTAGTAGTAGTAGTAGTATAGTATCTAATATAGTAAAACCAGAAAGCAACAGTGTTAGTTTTACTTACGTTCAGGGATAATCTGATTTTATCAAACCATTTTTTTAGTGTAGTCATTTTCTATGAGACTCTTCTCACTCTTGTGTGCGTTCTCCAGAACAAAAAGCAGTAGTATTGTCTGCAAATAATACTGGATTTAGGTCTTATGTCACTATATTCATTAATGTATACAATTACTTACTGCTGGCAATGCAAACCAGGTTCCTGCTTTGATTGTACAAGGACCGAATGGCACGTAGTAGCGGACCACCAATCCCGTACTCCCGGAGTACCCCCCACAGGACCCTACAAGGGACACGGTTGAATGCCTTTTCCAAGTCTAAAAAGCTTATGTAAACCGATAAGTCGAGCTCGTTTCCGGTGAACGTTGGCCTCCGCTGCCCTTTGTCACCAATTGTTCATAATTTTCATGAACAGAATTTCTAGGCGCAGTCAAGGCATTGAGGGAGTCCAGCTTGGTGACCTTAGGATCTCGTCTCTGCTATTTGCAAACGATGTCGTCCTTATGGCCTCATCAGGCTGTGACCTTCAGCGTTTACTGGAGCAGTTTGCAGCTAAGTGTGTAGCACCTCCAAATCCGAGGCCATGGTTCTCAGTCGGAAACAGGTGGACTGTACCCTCCAGGTTGGGAGTGAGGTCTTGGAGGAGTTCAAGTATCTCGGGTTCTTGTTCACGAGTGAGGGACGATTGGAGCGCGAGATCGACAGACGGATCGGATCGGTGCAGTGTCAGCAGTAATGCGGTCACTGTACCGGACCGTCGTGGTGAAGAGAGGTGCACTGTGCACTTTCTGCGATAGATTCTGCGATCTACAGTATAGGATTGGTAATATCCTCGGGTCTTTTGATCAGTGCCATGGAAAAAGAACTCTTTGTTCTGTATCCGCATTGGCTGTCTTTGAGTAATTCATTTTTATTAATAAATTTGTGCAACCTGTTGTTGAATAGCTTCTCAATGATTTTGGAAAATTGTAGTAATACCAAGATTGGGCGGTAGTTTGTAAATAGATGTTTAACTCCATTTTGGAAAATTTGAACTACTTGAGCATTTTTTTTTTTCATTTTGTTTGGAAATTTACCAGTGTGGAATGATAAGTTACTGATGTACGTCATTATTATTGTTTCAATTTCTATCCCATTACAGTGTTTTTGCTTTACATTTATTGACAATATCAATAAGTTCCTTTTTAGTCACATCAGTGAGAACTTGGGAGTTTGGGCACCTATCTGCAGATATTTTCTTCCAGTTTTGGTCCAAGGTTAACAAAGTACTTATTCAACTTTTGAACTCTCACTCATTCATGTCATCATTATGAGCATTTCCACCCGTGAAATAATGAGGGTAATCTTCCTGATATGAGGGTACTTTTCCATTCCTGATAATACTGCTTAGACAGCCCCTATATAATGTGTTTTTTTTCTTAAAGGCATTTTGCCATACATGGCTGATTATTCTTCTTTTGCTTATTAAACATTTCTCTCAAAGGACAGTGATTATCCTACTTTCATATAAATATTTACAAAGTCTTCTCCTATTTCTAGGAGAAAATGTGTTTTAAAATCCAAACAGGAATCCAGAATTGCCTCCATATCTTAAGTCGAGTTTGAGTTTGGCATCATCCACTTTCCCACTGCTCTGACTGACTCTCCTCATGTTTGTATAAAAGTGTGCCTGATGTCGCTGGGGACAGAGGATACAGGGACACTAAAGCAGTAACCATTAAGGGGTGTGAATGTGTATGTGTGAAAGCGTTTACAGTCTTACATTTGTTCAAGGCTCACACACATGAAAAGCACAAAATCAAGTCAAAGCTCTAAAGACAACATAGTACATTTGCAGCCTCCCAGCAGCCTACTTTGTGTCCTTCTAGGAGTAAGTTTTGCTGTTTGGCTGCCATATCAAACTTATCAGGGTGTGGTGAGAGGCCTGCAAGTAAACAAAATCCCTGCATGGGTTTGTTGATCTCTCTTCTTCCCATCCCCCTACTTTCCCTGCCTCTCTCTCCCTGCGGTGTCTGTCTGTGGCTCAGGTCCAGCCGTGCCTGGGAAAAGCTGACTGAAAAAAAACCCTCTGCGGGAGAGGAGAGCAAAAAAGAGAGAGAGAGAGACACACACACACACACAGAGTGGAGTGGGAAGAATTGAAACCTTTCATGTTTACAGTATTCGTTATCGTCTTCTTTTCATAACTTTTCAAAAAGCTGTAGTGTACAGCGCTGTGTATTCATTGTGCGAGGAAATGCAAAGAAGCCAAAAACATAACCCAACATGCCATGCCATCATGCCAAGATGAAAAAAGTAATTCAACGGGGAAAAAAAGATGGAAGTGTGTGTCAACATGTGTAGTTTCTAAAGTGTAGTGCCAGAATATGTTCAAAGTTACATACAGCAAACTCTAAAGGGGCCTGAAAAGATGCATAACGTTTTGTTTTTTTTAACACTTTGATTTGGTGCAAGCCAAGTGACCTGGAAGTGAACTTTGATGTGTTCATTTGTTCAAGCCATAAAACCTAGAAGTGAAGTTGGACACTATTCAGACACAAGAGATAGCAGCAGTGCCAGCAGCATAAACGTGTATCATTTGTTTCTTATCTCTTATTGGTCAGTGAGTGGTCCTGTGTGCTCCAGCCTATAAATAACCATGGCCACGTTCAGTAGTTTCCTGCTAAAAAAATGAAGCAGCTTTGTAGTACGTCATATCTGGACTAAATGTCGGGCAGCGGTTGTCTCTCTGCGTATAAGCATCAGCGTGTAGCCGAGGACGTATTTATTTATCGTGACAGACTTCAACCAAGAACACCACACCACCAAAGATAAGCTTCCTCATCATAGCGCAGCCACAAGTGTTACATCACTTCCTTGTGCAACACATTACAAAAGAAGACCATAGTTCATGACAAGTAAAGGCGTAATGGTAACAATAAATCCTCAAACTCTAGCATGAAGAGAACTGCTGTTTTGTAGTCCTGGCCCCCTACAAGAATTATCAAAATACACAATCTCAAGTTTGGAGGTTTTTGCTGACATAACTACACATTGTTTTGAAAAGGTCTCAACTAGGGATGTAACAAGATATTCACTTTACGAGGTGAGACGATACACGAGATTGGGTCTACGAGAACAAAACGAGACAAGCCGAGATTGTGACTATACGCTTGAGAAAAGAACAATGAAAACATATACAACATTTATGACAATATATTGCAGTCGACCAGGGCGCTAGGATTTCCGGAATTGGCCAAACAAAAACAATTTACTGTTAATTGTGGAAATCTCGTGGAAATTGACATAAAGTAAAAGAAATTCTGTCATCGTGAGGAGAAGGAATGTTCCATGTGGGTAAGTACTTCACAGCGGACAGCTCAATTGCGGCAGACGCTCATTACACTAAACCGCCCCCTCCCAAACTAAACATGTTGAATAGACAATAAAAAGTTGGCGGAACAGCCTCTGACGGAGAGCGAATGGAAGCTAGATGAATTAGTTTAGTTTGCTAGCGTGGCTGTGGGTGTGTTTGTGTGAGACTTGGGTTGGATGAGTATATTTTCACTGCATCGTGTTTTACAGCTTTAATGTAAGAAGCGTTATACGGGTTCTGAGTGAAAAAAGGGGGAGAGCACATTTTTTATTGCACCCAGCTTGTCTTAGACATTCAACCGACAGAGAACACACTTCCGGCCTTCAAATTAAGAGCACCGTTTGCCCCATGTCTTCTAGCTGTGTAAACAAAATAAGTGTGTCATAAAAAATATCTTACATATGCAGTTGGACCTGCATTGGTGCATTTTCCTTAATCACAAGCATGGGCATTACAGTTAGTTGAAGATTTTATGACAATGTGCAGAGGCTGACATTCCATTAGAGAAGTTAGAGAAGCTACATCCATTTCTCAATTACTGGGCAAAATTGTTCTTTGATGTATCGCATCAATAAATGTAAAAATTTTTGCTTTTAATTCTTGGACATTTTATTCACCAAACCAAAAAAGCCACACTCTATGCTGGTAAAAAAAAAAGTGCAAAATGTAAAAAAAAGGAACTGTAAAAAATTTTAACAAAAATTTTTTTATTTTTTTTTTTAAATAAAAAGGAATTTGAGGAAAAAATAAAACAGATTTCATAGGGCCCTACTCTCCTAATTAAATTTCCTTTGTATTACACTCTTTGGCACTGGCTGTGTAGCCCCGCCTCCGCCCACCCACCGAGAGATACTGTATGACTGATATAAGGGCTGATGCCCTTACGCACGGCTTGAATCCTCTTCCTTCCTGTGTGAATGCAAAAGATGAGAAAAACAGACACGCATGCACATGACAATATTTGAAGCCGGCAATATAAACAAGTTAATTTTCATTTATTGTGTGATTAGTTCATTTATTAATGTCCCAGGCCAAGTGCCCACAAAACAGTTTTTTTCTGAACACAAATCTTGTCACATTTTAATCTCATGAGACCGTGTGACATGAGCTGTTGTAACACCCCTCGTCACAATTATCTAATATAATTATGCTTTAGCGTCACGGCGCCAGCTTAAGTGAGGCAGACTGGCTCCTCCCCAGCGTAAAAGGGAAATAAAAGCTAATGATAAACTGATTCTTTTCCTTTGGCTAAAAAGCACAAATGTGTTCATTGTTAATGCTGCTGGCGCTGCTGCTATCTCTCGTCTTTGAATAAGTTGTGGGGATTCCATGGCTTGTAACAAATCAAAGTTCACTTTGGGGTCACACAGCTTGTACCAAATCGAAGTTTGACAATCGCCAGTTACCATTTTGTCCATTTTTCAATTGGGCACTAAATTAGAAATCGAAAATGAAGACAAAACATGACAAAAATTTCAGATGAAAAACAAACCATACGGAAACTGGGGTTGACTGTAATAAAATAAATAAATAAATGATACAAATAAGTGGGGCTGGGAGATTAATTCAAAAATAAAGTTTAGAGCTTCTAATTAACATAAAACTGCCGTGTCGATAATACGACCATGATGGACAAAGTAGCGGTGTACATTGTGCTGGAGAAGTGTTATCAGCATAAATGCTACCATAGCCTGGTGATCCACCATGGCTGTTTTGGTTGTGACTCACGCATGCCAACCACTTTGAGCATGTAGATGGAAACAATGGTGTAATTTTCCAAAAGATCTCCTCTACACTACAAACATACAGGTCCATGTAGTGCTTGGTGGTAACATTTAATATTATTTTTTGCTATTACCACAACGCTAATAAGGCCGGTGAAGCGTTTGTTCTCTAGCTGGTTCATATGTCTGCAGGCCTGTGCAGCTGCAGCATACTGACTTTATCACAGAGGGCCTCCAGATAAGACAAGGCAGGCTGACATAAAGCTGTCTACATGATGTCTCGCACACGTACAGTTTGCAAAGGCGAGACGGAAGTGACTTACTGTCTGACTGAATTGTTTTGGCATTGATCAACGGTGTAAAAAGGTAGAAGGTCAAAACATGCAGCTTTTGAGCTGATTGCGTTGCTAGAGTGTCATAAAAAAAGACAAACTAGTTGCCCCCTGCAGGGAACTACAAAGTGCAAAAACAGCTATAACGCAGTCAGTGATCCTTCCACAAAACTCGACTCAACCATTTACTCCCATTAAACATCTGCCTTGTCCATCACAGAAGATCTGTTGGGCCTGACATTGTTACTGGCTGAGCAAAGTGGTTCTCCAGCTCTTTTACAACACACGCAATTTTTTTTTTTACAGAGCATAAAATGTCGGTTTTAGAAGTCTTATTTTTTTCTTGGCAGATATGAGAAAAAATGAGCAATGCTTGGAAAAAGATGGTTGGACTGGACAACCCATACCTAGACATCTGGCTAAAAGTGCTGAGACACACTAAGAAACCTTAAGATGCCTGAATCGCAGTTATTTATCGTAAGACAATTCAGCGATCTTTGTGGGAACCGTGTGGGGGAAATGTCTTTCAGTTCAAGCATGATGGATGGTTGGAGGAGTTTGGTGTGGAAGACAAATACATTTCATTCTACATCAGTGACATGTGACCACATGAAAAAAATCCCACAAACACATTTCATAATCTCAAAGAGTGGATTTGAGTATGACGACCAACTCCATACTGCATTTTTAGGAAACCATGGGCTTTGTTGTTTTAGCAGTGCTATATTACAAATTATAATATAATACAATAAAAGATCATTAAAACAACAAAGCTGATGGTGGGCTCTGCCATTTGCACAGTACAGTATGTTATTTATTTGTTATGGTACTTATTTCTGGACACCAATAAATGCTATCTTAAATTTTTTTTAAAGATTTGGCCCTATCCGATTAGCCTTACATTCACATCATAATAATGTGAAAGTGGCTTGTCATTGCAACTCTATCGAATTTCATACTTTAGCTGGTAAAGTTACGCTTTCAAAACAAAAGCATGCCTATAAAATATCACGGTTACACCACAAAACGAACTCAAGTTGTCAATAACGTCATGTTCTGCTGTTAAATAAGGTTTAAAGGTGTCACACATTTCATGACAAAAAAAAAAGTCCATACACTGAGTTTTGCAAATTTGACGGTGTCATTTAGCCCCTCCACCTGGAACACCTAAACAACAGACACTGTGTATACTATGTATAAATATATTTTGGGAGGGTGCAAGATAAGATTAAAAGTTTTCAAGGGCTTCATCTTTGCTGAGGTTTGGAAATATAGCTACTGAAAAGAGACATCTAATCTACTCCGCATGGAGAAAAGTTCTGAATTGTAGCGTTAATTGAGATCCCTGTGACAAGGGCTGGTGATCAAGTGACTGTCGCACAACACTAGACTCACCAGCTGGAACTCTGAGCGGCGTGCGTAGGCTTCCTGTATGCCGGTGTCGGCCCACAGTGCGCTCAGTGCCATCACATACAGCTGGAACTCGCTGGGTTCCACCCCCACTCCACCCACGCGTCCCTCCCACGACATCACCAGCATTCCTTGCTTCTCGTTTTCACAGCTCTGCCAGCTGATGCCCAGCTTGTCCCGGGCGTCCACCAGTACACGCATGCCCTGCAGAGGGACACACATCAGGAAAAATCAGGACTTAGCATGGCGGAATGAGTGGTGGAATTTTTCATCAAGGAGAGGAAAGGTCTTTTTGCATGTGTTGCCTTCTCGGAAGCATCTGAGTCAAACATTAATTGGAAAGATGGAGGCCAACAACCACTGATATACACACACCCTATACATGTGGCCTTGTGAGGTTTGTTTGTGTGGGAGGTCTCCTGGAATTAAACAAACCAACAGAAGCAATTGGTGTGGCTCTCTTATCGTTAACTAGCAGCCTTAAATTAACAACTTCAAAATCATTTGGGTGCCACACTGGCTTGTAATAAGGAAAATAATGTCTTTGTTGTTGCCACAGTGACCTCAAATAACTTACTTGAGTGGGCTACAAGTGTGATTCCTAGCAACTGTGCTGCGGCGACACATTCATCTGGTGCACCTTATTTGTAAATGATATATTTACCATAAAGAATTAATCTTTGGTCATCTATCTATGCCGGTGACTGGAATATGCCTGTGAATATTCTCATTCAGTCAGGTCATTATATTCTGAGAGCATTCAATCAATCGCAACTGGACTGTTTAGGCTGTTCTTAGACCAGGGGCGGGGCTACCACAAACACTTCATTATTATCAGATTTTTTGGGTGGGGGATCATTTTATCTCCCAAAGGGCGCGCTGCAAAAAAGTCTGGGAACCACTGTCTTAGATTGAATGCCCTGACAATAGTGACTGGAAGAACAATTAAATGCTTTTCCACTACACAGCAACGGTCATCATCATTTCAGAATACATCCCTCAATTAATGCGGGTTATTGGTTCCAGACCAGCCCGTAATAAGTGAATTTCTACAAAGTAAGATTATTCATTTATAAATGGAATATTTTCGTCGTAGGAGTATAGAACCTTCTAAATAGTTTACTCCAATTATTAGAGCCCCTTAGACATTAAATAACACCCCTAGAGTCACATTTACACTTGTATTAACAAATATAGTAAGTATAACAGAAAATAAAATAATGAAATAACATACATTCATATGTTACCATTGTGAGAGTTCTTTGTTGTTTTTTTGGGGATACGGTGGCTACCGGTGGTCTCATCAATGTAATGACATGGCGGCTGAACGACACCACGTCAGGATCGCTGTATATTTATCAGCGTTTTGTTTTTTGTTTTTTTTTAAATCTATACAAGGCTTCTGTCATGCAGGCAGAGGATCAAAACACAGCATCAACAGTTCAACACTTCCTATTTCTCTTCTTCTACAGATTTACTTCCTGAAAGCCAGCTCTAACCCAGCATGCAGATCATCACTGCCTTCTATGGCACACGCTCTAAATTTGTATTTTTTCAAAAAATTTTATTCCTTAAAATGTTTAATTTAGAGCAATGATATGTAAAAATTTATTAAATTAAATATATGCAGATTTTTTACTACTAATGACCCAACGTATTCCACCAAAACAGTGCCAATACAGTGCTAATCATTTATTTTGGAAAAAACGTGATCAAGTGAAGCCACAAAATTCGAACTGCAAAGTGGCTTGGGATGACTAGACTTTTTGTGACATTTTTGTTTGGAGGTGTGCTGTGAGATACTTGGAATACAACAAAACACCACAACAAACAAAATACAACATATACTAGTATGGAAGCTAACACTAATATCACTGCAGAGTCAAGTTAAAGGATGTATGTGCGCCAGAGTTACACATACAGTATGCCAGCAAGTTCTTGAAGCCTCTTCTGCAATAGCCTAAAGCTAATTGTGTTGCTGATTCATGAATGGGTTTGACTGGCCTAAAACACAAGAGGAAGGAAAAAATACAAGGCTCATCTGAAGATACATTTGTTTTGTTTTTTTAATCTCAAGATATGGGTTTAGAGATTGCTATTTCGTGTACATGAACGTGTGCGTGTGTGTTTTTGCAATCAGACTACCCTTACGACCTTCATGACTAAGTAGTGAGCATAAGACGCACAAAAACCTAAACACAGATGGCCATTAGTTGCACTGGTGTCAACCACAAAGACAACCATGTATGACACGCTTTTATGACACACAGCAGGCAGAAACATTGAGTAAAATATAAAAAAATATAACCATGAGCGGCTTTTGAGTCACGTCCCGTGTTACCTAATGCAATAAATATTGTTTTTCTTACTTTTTCTAACTTATTTATGCATTGCTTGTTGTCTTGTTAAAGGTTTGTGTATTTATCTTTGTGATTTACACTTTAACAAGATTTACTTTTTAGGTTTACACAAATGATGCTACTAGCGCATCAACATGTAATGCCCCATTCTCATTGGGCTTTATTTCAACATGTCAAGCTATTTGAAATTGATGGCACACGGGACCTCTCTTGCATAAATGTTATTACTTTTATTGGATGTTTGACATGGCAGCAGGAAGCGCATCTTGTCAGCCTCACTGTGCTAGTTTCCTTTTTTATGTGTCTCTTTTTTTCTTTTTAATTGCCACTTTGGGCCGCACGGTGGATGAGTGGTTAGCACATTGGCCACACATTCAGGAGATCTGGAAGACCTGGGTTCAAATCTCCGTTGGGCATCTCTGTGTGGAGTTTGCATGTTCTCCCCGTGCGTGTGTGGGTTTTCTCCGGGTACTCCGGTTTCCTCCCACATTCCAAAAAACATGCATGTTAGGTTAATTGGCGACCCTAAATTGTCCTGCGAGTGTGAATGTTTGTTTGTCTATATGTGCTCTGTGATTGACTGGCGACCAGTCCAGGGTGTACCCCGCCTCTCGCCCAAAGTTTGCTGGGATAGGCTCCAGTATCCCCGTGACCCTAATGAGGATACGCGGTATAGAAAATGAATGAATTGCCACTTTGCAAAGACAGCCCCTGTATTTGGACTGGATGTGTCTGTTTTCTATCCCTGACAGTAAAGAGGTATTCTGCTGGCTTGTAATGTCTTTTTTTAGGGCCAGATAACATTCTCATCAACTTTCTTCTCAGCACCAAGTTTCTTCTTGTCAAACGTCCAAATTGTCTTTATTTTGTTACAATGGCACAGTAAGTTTTCACTGACTTGTTGTGGTCAGACAAGAGACACTCACTAGTCAGATTACTGAAAAAACTCTGTGTGGCGTTCCTGTTTATATGTCCTATCTCCACTGCGATTATTGGCTATGCGCTGTGTGCTCCCAAAACGGTGGATGGTGCTTATGCTCCTTTCAGCACGGGTAAATGTTTGGCTTTTCCGGTTGACCTGATGTGGGTGAGGTCCTTTGGCCAGATCCAGACAGATGGGGTGTACTTACAGTTTTTACATTTTCTATTATAACACACTAAAATGTCTTGCTTAGCACAATTATTTACAATTACTTAACGCAACACACAGAGCGCCAAACCTCTTCTCAAGTCTCCAAAATTAAAATGGTACTTTTTAAATGTACTGAATACAATCCTCAGCATAAGACAACCATCTGACATCTGTTGAAAACACTGCCATTTAAACTGACAATACATGAGCTTATTAGCACAATATACTGTGTATAGCACCCAGCCACACACTTCAATGCTTAATTGTGCTACTTCAATTAGGAAGAAAGCACTCCAATAAAAAACATACAAACAGTTATGTAATGTAGTGTATTCTGAAACTAATGTAGGTGATCATATTTGAGCTGGACCACATAATGCATCTGTGGTGGTGGAGTAAAATGTTTCTAATGTCCTTCAACACGTCTTTTTCTACTCGGTTATACAGTTCAGGAATTGCTGTTTGTGACATGTACATGTGCATTCTCCCAGGCCTTCCTATTGTCGGTCTAACATTTCCCCAACTGTTGGCTTTTCAACCGTATTAAAAGGTTACATTTTTTTTGCAATGTGGTAAGTAACAATGTCTGAGAGGGCACCATTTTGCGTTGTTTTGTTTATATTTACTTCGCAGACCAAACGGCTCAGTAAGCGTTGACTGTCGGGACGAAGGCTCTGCTACGGCCACCAGCAGCACCGTCTGCGGGCATTCAGCTTTTACTTTGTGTATGACAAAGATGCTAAATGCCGCTGCGTTCATTCCACTATAGAACCGATGCGCGCAGACACATGCAGAGTGAACCCTCTTGTCATCCAGCTTGTGTGGTAGAGACTAGGAAAACAAATATGGACTCATGCACCTGTCAATTTACAGAGGCTGGCAAAAGTAGTTTTTTTCTTTTGCTAAATTATTGCGACAAGCCTAATTATAAAAAAGTAGGTTCATGAGGATAGGCTCCACCATACCCGCGACCCTAATGAAGATAAGCGGCATAGAAAATGAATGAATGAATGAATGAATGAAAATGGATGAATGAATATGTTCATGCACAGTACATAGCCTGTATCAATTCTCTTATTCCATATATCAGCCGATATACCGGTTATCGGCCAATATATCGGGTATCTGTTTTTTTATCGGCCCCCAAATCCTGTATCGGTCGGGCTCTAGTGATAATAGCATGTGAGAAACTGCCTCTGAATGTTCTAGCATCCACACCATTGTTATATTGAGCAAATACCCGAAGAAGTTGTTGTTCAACTTTAGACAGCAAACTAGTTGAGACTGGATGTCCGTTGACAAGAAAACTACACCTCTGTCCAGTGACGCAATGTGTGCACGAGCAGGACCGAAAGTGAAAGCACAAATCAAGAGCCCATCACTAGCGCGGCATGAAAGACAACACATGGTGCTTGACAAAACAAGCCGAGGTGGAGTTTTCTTGAGGTCAAACCATCAAAGAAAGAGCTAAGACACCAAAATCTCTTTCAAGTACTGTATAAAGTTGCACTCACACTGGTGGGTATTATTAGGATTAACATTTCATCTTATTCTCATTATGCATCACTTTTCTGGTTTCACCCTTGGAAGTCCAGGATAGCAAATACTTTTGTTTATAAGTTGGTTTTCTTGCCTTGTTATTTTGACACATCTGGCCTAAAATCACCCTAAAACCTACAATCCAAGTAGGGCAAACTGTGTGTGTGTGTGTTTCCTTACTGTTAAAACTCATGTAAACATGTAACGAATCCTTCCAATAAATAAGAATGCAAATAGACAATGTATACTTCCAAACCTCACGTACAAAGTTAGTTAGTTGAAGCCATTGGCTCCTGAGAGTTAATTGTATTTTTAGAACATGACATGGGCAACTAAAAAAACAAGCTGCGGGTCCCACACCCCTGATTTAAAGTGTGTTTGCCTTTAAGGCAGAAATCACTGCGCCTGGTACCACAACAGCAACGTGCCAAAAAAAGTGATAAAGTACAGCTCAGTTATTTATTTGAGCCCTTCCACAACTCAACAAAACTGCATCGCTTGGTGAAACTTGGGCTATGGGCCCGCTTTATTTCACCATTTGAGGAAGTTTCTGTCATATTGCAGATATTGCTTTGTGTAGGGTTTAAGGGGGTTGTCCGACAGGATGATTGCAATAATTGGGGGCATTGTACTGGTTTGCTGCTTTAACTGGAGCCTCTTATTATCCCGGTGTGCCCTTGGAGCGGATGTTGTCATCCCTCAGGAATAGTCTGGTATTGTTGGCTGGTGAAGGAGGCCCGGCCATGGCAGAAAACAAAAGGACATTTACACACATATGAGCACACACACTCAGCCTTCTGGATACAAATATGCAACAAGCCTGTGTGTGTATGTGTTTGTGTAGCCACAGTGGGCGGAAAAGTAAATATTAGGGCAGTGAAAATGATTTAAATCAACTTTCTGACAAGTATAAAACAAAGTTAGTCTCCATGCTGACGTGCCTTTGCCCCTGGGTGGAACGGATATCTTATAGGGTCACATTCACTTTGTTCTTATGGGCACATATACTTGCTGAGTAAAGCTTTGAAGATGGAATTCTATGTTTACAGCACAATCGGGTCCATGAAACATGCTTCTTACCTTCAATATATTTTCATAAATAGTGTCCCGGAAGTCCAAAAGTGCTTTTCGGTCAAACTCCTGTCCGTTAATGATGCGCATCTGTTTGAGAAAAGTCGACTTCCCGCTTTCTCCGGCCCCGAGCAGCAGGATCTTAACCAGCCGCCTCACAGCCCTCCTTTCCCGGGCTAGCATGGCGTCGATCTCTCGGCTCCTCCGGCGTGCCTCGCGCTCCAGCGCCGCGTCCCTGCCCCGGCTCCTCTCCTTACTGCCGCCCGAGTCCCGGCTGGCCTCGGCCGGCAGCAGACAGCGGGTCAGGGTGCGGACCACTCCCGACATAGTTGGCTTGTGCAGAACCGAATGTTCATTCACCATAGGCCCCACAGCCACTTCTTTGGCCTACATGCAGTCACTCTACGTCATTTAACGTTTCTGTTGGCATTCAAAGCGACAGGGAGTCTACTGGTCTGGGACCGGTAGACAGGACATCTTGGGTGGAGGGCGCCGCAAAAACCCGAGTTAAACAAAAAAGGACTTTGTAAAGTTTGGTAAAACCCCGAGAATTTGGTGTAAAATCCACCCACGGTCCAATCGGCGTCAAGCAACAAGATAAGCCGTGTAGAGGGGAGCAGTACATCCAGCACGGTGCGACTTTCCAAACACAACAGGCAGGCTGACAGCGCGGGTGAACTTGGGTAGTAGTGATGGGAGGGAGCGGATCGATACTGAAATATCGATACCCCCCGATACCAGCTCTTCGTGCTCTAAAATCCGCACTCAGTTTTGAAATGCTTATTGTCCAACCATTTGACACTTAAAGATATTATTGTCAACATTTTTTGAAACCAAATAAACCATTGCTATGATAATCCATCCATCCATTTTCTATACCGCTTATCCTCATTAGGGTCGCGGGTAAGCTGGAGCCTATCCCAGCTGACTTTGGGTGGGAGGCGGGGTACACCCTGGACCGGTCGCCAGTCAATCGCAGGGCACATATAGACAAACAAAGACATAAAACCAGTCACACTCACATTCACACTCTCATGGACAATTTTGAGTCGCCAATTAACCTAACATGCATGTTTTTGGAATGTGGGAGGAAACCGGAGTACCTGGAGAAAACCCACACACGCACGGGGAGAACATGCAAACTCCACACAGAGATGCCCAACGCAGATTCAAACCCTAAACCTCCTGACTGTGAGGCCAACGTGCTACCCAGTCATCCACCGTGCAGCCTGCTATGATAATCTATTGTAATAATAATAATAATAATAATAATAATAATAATAATAATGAAACAGCCCGCTGGTTTTCTCTTGTCTACTTGTCTTTGTCTATTTACTTAAGGGGTCATCCAACTGTCCTTTGATAGTTATTATAAGAAGGCTCATCATTTAACCTTTGTGTGTCACTGATGTGTTTGGCTTTGGGC
The DNA here is from genome assembly GCA_024372805.1 of Oostethus manadensis. Lineage (NCBI taxonomy): Eukaryota > Metazoa > Chordata > Actinopteri > Syngnathiformes > Syngnathidae > Oostethus > Oostethus manadensis. Next base: position 3,010,563 of record QODF01000011.1, read on the forward strand.
ATTGTTTTGTCCCACTGTGTTTAGCGGTCAGTGAACGCTCTGCACTAGTATGCTGTGATGCCGACTGAAAGTTGTTTATGACTTCTCCAACGCAGCCCAGGCAGATGTATTTTTGCTCTTCTTACTTGCGCCTCATCCTTGTTTTCCCACATTAATGCTGTGTGTGAATGCATAAAGTATCACAGAATAAAACCTTATGAATGGCATAGTTTGTCAGGGCTTGTTTCCACTGACTGAAATAAATCTACCGAACAGAGGACAACCTGCCGCGTTCTTTGACTTGAACACACATTTACACCTTTGAGACATCTCATCATGCAGAGAACCTCTCATTCTTAGTTTTAAGTACAAAAAGAATTTTTTCTTTGTGTTTTTATTGGTTATTAGTATCAACAATGTTAACTATTTCTTGTTACATTATGACTTTTGCTCTATTTACCCACTTTTGCTGGGTTTTTCTTTATTTTATTTCTGCAATGAGCCACGTTCCACAAATGGTCCCTACACCACACTTTGGACACCCACAAGGGTTTTGCCAGGAAGGAGAGTATGTCTAGGCTCTGCTTTCTTGGTGATGTTGGTCAAAGGCTGGGTTGCATTTTGGAGGGATTGTTACAGCTTTCAGACGTTCATTGCGAAGACACGTCACCTCTGGGATAAGTGAGAATTTACTGACATGCCGCAGGTATTGTTTTGTCATTTATTCAGTGGTACCTTGGCATAATGTGTCCCAACTAACGAGTGCTGTTAGATGTGAGATGTCTTTCGTTTTGCTTTGAACTGCAACCTAAAATTTAGGCTAGGAGCTGCTAGTTATCAGCAGAGCCGATGAGATCCGTTTGGGGCGCTAGTTAATGCTGTGCCATTGACCCTAGCATTATAGCTACCAGATGTACATTATAGCCAATTTGTCTTATTTAGTATGGATTGTGCAAAAATGTTGTGACAGGACAACATCACATTTAAAGCACTAAATGAATATAGAACCACCATTCACCTGGAGTTTGTTTTTCAGAAAGGTTGTTTACCACAAATACACACGTTTGTACTCAAAAAACACTAACTAAGGTCATCAGATCTTACCTTTATGCATTCCCACGTTGTTTCTGCATTTGAGAGCAAATATAAGGTGTAAGAAAAAGCGTAAAAATACAGTATAGTAGTCTGTGCCATGTGTGGAAACGAAAGTGCGTTCAAGGACTGTCAAAAAGTGGCACAAATTGCCACTCGCATTAAACATAAAAACATGAAAAAAAGGCGGAAATACAAATACAAGCGGCAGAAATGAGTTTCCTTTGTAGGGTGGCTGGACTCATCCTAAGAAATAGGGTGAGGAGCTCGGCCATCCGGGAGGAGCTCAGAGTAGAGCCGCTGCTCCTTCACATCGAGAGGAGCCCTGGTGAGGTGTTTCGGGCATGCCCAGTCGGGAGAAGGCCCCCGTGAAGACCTAGGACACGCTGGAGGGACTATGTCTCACAGCTGGCCTGGGAACGCCTTGGTGTCCTCCCGATGGAGCTGGAAGAGGTCGCTGGGGACCGGGAAGTCTAGACTTCCCTACTGAAGCTGCTTCCCCGCGACCCGGACCTGGATAAGCGGAGGAAAATGGAATGGAATGGTACCCCGCCTCTCACCCAAAGTCAGCTTGGATACCCCCTCCAGCATACCTCAGGACCCATGTGAGGATAAGAGGAATAGAAAACATTTGGAATGATATATATATATATATATGTATATATATATATATACGTATATGTCTGTGTGTGTGTACCTTTGTGATTATTTGTGTATATATACGTATATATATATATATATATATATATATGTATATATATATATATACGTATATGTCTGTGTGTGTGTACCTTTGTGATTATTTGTGTATATATATGTATATATGAAAAATGTTCCCCACCCACCGGGAGCGGTCTTCTTTCTAATCCCTCCAAGCTCAGGTCCTCTACCAGAGGCCTGGGGGCTTGAGGGATTCGCGCAATATCTTTGCTATTCCTTGAACTGCACTTTTCTGGAGCCAGATGCCACTCTTTGGGGGTTTGGGGGTTACTCCCTAGTGCTCCGATGACAACGGCACCACCAACAGGCCATCTCCAGCTCCTTGCTACCCCCTTTGTAGGTGTTTCACACTTCGACCTTGGGGTCTCCGGTCCATACTCTCCACAGATGTACTGTATACATACTGCTAAAAAAAATTAGAGGAACACTTTGAAAACACATCAGATCTAAACGGGGGGAAGTTTGATCTTGAATATCTTTCCTGATAATAAGTAGGGGATGTATTAGTAACAAAATGATGCCACATCATTTGGTAGAAATGAAAATGATCACCCTGTAGAGGGGGGAAATCAAAGACACCCCAAAAATGAAAGTGAAAAAATGATGCAGCAGACTGGTCGATTTTGCCAAAATGTCATTGTAGCAACTCAAAATGATTCTCAGTAGTTTGTGTGGCCCCCACGTGCTTGTACGCATGCCTGACATTGTAGGGGTTTGCTCCTAATGAAACCATGGATGGTGTCCTAGGGGATCTCCTCCCAGATCTGGACCAGGGCATCACTGAGCTCCTGGACAGTCTGAGGAGCACCCTGGCGGCGTTGGATGGACCTAAACATAATGTCCCAGAGGTGTTCTATTGGGTGGAGGCCAGTCAATGATATCAATTCCTTCATCCTCCAGGAACTGCCTGCATACTCTAGCCACATGAGGTGGGGCATTGTCGTGGACCAGGAGGAACCCAGGTCCCACTGCACCAGCGTACGAACAGCAAGGCTCACCAACGCTGACACAACCTAATCCACAAAATACAAAAGTTCAAAGCAAAGAAGACCACATCTGTCCACCTGTCATGTCGAACATGACACCAATGTGACCAACCTGATTAATCACTGTTATTAGTACATTTTAATTTCTACATGGCAAACAGTAGAAAAACCAGTAGGTGCAGTAGATTCTCAGACAACAAACAAGTCCCAGTATTCATGATATGCACGCTCTTAAGACTGTGCAACTGGGCAATTAGTTGACGGGGGTGTGTTCAAAAAATAGTGTGGCACTCAATCAGTGATCAGTGATCAATTTTGTAAAAAAAAAAAAAGGTGTCAATCAGGTGGCCCCTTATATAAGGATGAAGTAAGCACTTGTTGAACATGCATTTCTCTTTGAAAGCCTGAGGAAATTGGGTCGTTTAAGACATTGTTCAGAAGAACAGCGTACTTAAACAACTAAAAAGTTGATTGGAGAGGGGAAAACTTATGAAGAGGTGCAAAACATTTTTGGCTATTCAGCTAAAATGATCTCCAATGCCTTAAAATGGAGAGCAAAACCAGAGACACGTGGCAGAAAACGGAAGACAACTATCAAAATGGATGGAAAAATAACCAGAATGGCAAAGGCTCACCTAATGATCACCTTCAGGATGATCAAAGACGTTCTATTTACAAGAATCCCCTGCAGAGACCCTCTGTTAGGAAAGGATTGTGCAGAAGAGGTTACAATTTGCCAAGGAACACATCAGCTGGCCTAAAAAGAAATGGAGGAACATTTTGTGGACTGATGAGAGTAAAATTGTTCTTTTTGTGTCCAAGATGGGTCTCCATCTTCGCCTCTCTACCTCCAGAAAGTTCATCTCCTGCTTTTTTACTCTTCACTGCGACTTTTTTCCAGGTTTTCACTGAGTGAATATGTTCTGGACTGTTCTCATGTAAAGTGAGCAAAGAACTGGCCTGTTTCCAGTCATTCAATCCCGAGCTTGTTGAATTCATTTCCCATCCATCCATTCATTTTCTATGCCGCTTATCCTCACTAGGTTTAAGGGTGTATGCTGGAGCCTATGCCAGCACAAGAAACCAAATGAACAGCAGTTAACCTAGCTACTAAGTAACTAACTTATTTAGCACATCCATTCCATAATATGGTATACATCAAGTGATGACATAACTCCATTATCTTTTCTTTTCTCTTCGTTCTAAATTGTGCACCCGGCGGCACAGACTTTCTTTTTTCCATGTTTAGTTAACATGAATGAGTGACACTGACTCATCATCCCCCACCTCAGCACCTCATCTAGCAGTCAAGGTGAAACCAACTCACAATAACTCACACATCAAAATGTTTGCAGTGAATTCATATATATTCATCTTGGCCTGCAATATATTCAGTATTAAACAATAATAAGAATAAGAAGGACACATGCTTTATTTTCAAACAGTTACAGCTGTGAGTTTGTCTTTTACTATCTAATTAACCTGAGGGCCAGACCCAGCCAGCGGTGGATTCACCCCTCCTTCCTGACTTGGTTTGATCCACCACCACACCCGAACAGCACGGGGCAGCTGTATCTTGCCTGTAGAGGGGGCCAATTTGCCACACATATCCTGTCCTGACCAAATTGGTGCTGAGCACTAATACGTACGAAAGTTTTGAGACTATGCTGCCCTGGGCAATTGCCTGTGTGGCTCATTGCTAGCACAGCCATAACCCTCGGCTACATCACACAGCACTCCGGCCTGCAATCCCAGTATGAAAAAGTCAAATGCAATTGCAATTGGTGATAATCAATTGTTAAATTTGGCATAATCGATAATATTGCTAGGGGTGTCACAACATTATTTCTTGTTCAGAAAAAACGGTTCTGTGGACACTAGGCCTGGGATGGTAATAAATTAATTAGTCACAATGAATGAAAATTAACTCAATAACTTTGCCCGCCACAATACTGCATATTGCCATGTACATACGTGTCTATTTCCTTGTCCCTCCCCTTAACAGGCAGGCAGGAAGAGGATTCACTTTGTGCATTGGTTTCAGCACTTAGGCACGTTTGTTCCACAGAACAATGGCAAGAACAAAGTGAGGCCTTTTGTCAGTCATACAATCTTTTTGTTTTGGTGGGTGGAGGCGGGGTTGGTAGTATACATACAGCGTGCAGGACGGAGTGTAACGTAGTAGAAATTAAGTAGACTGCAATATAATAATTCATTGTACCTCTCTTAGAAGTAATCTTAAAATGTAATTTTGTTTTATTCTTGTAGACCCAATCTTGTGTATTGTCTCATCTCGTGAACTCTCTCTTGTGACACCCAGAGTTATTGTGGATTTGTTTTTATCGATTGTGTTGACTTCCAGGTGCATCAAGTTTTAGTGAGTTGTGTCTTTAATAATCTTGTTGTCGAGATGATGTCATCTTCAATATTCCCTGATGTCACTTCCTATTCTTAATCCTCCCATTCCTATTCACAATGGTAGCCATTGCTACAGTTGCACCAAAAATTGTGATAGAGATGTATTCATTTGTATTTTGAAGTGGCAGAGTAATGTACAGCGTCCTACTGAATGCCGTATGTAATATTTTGTGCCCCACATGTTGCCGAATAGAGTAACCAAAATATTAGAAGCAGCTCCAAGTATGATGTAGTGCATGTTGTGCAGCCAGCAAATACTGAAGGCTGAATAAAAATTGTGTTGCACTTTTAGGGGTATATTAATTACTAAATGAAACGACATCTTCGCACACCAGTTATCAGGCATGACTAAAGTGTAAAGTGCAAACCTTAACACCATTGTATCCCGATGAGGGTGACCTCACAAAAGTCTCCAATGAAATATCAGTGTCTCACAAACACTGTGACTGTGACTGTATGTTTTATGAGAGTGGGCCAAATGCCTTTGCTTTTTATGTGCAGTTTGTCCTCAGTCGAGGTTGATGTGGTTAAAAGTTTTTTTTCTGGATAAAAAGTCTTTAATCCAAATTCTCTTAACACTTTGCCTGCAACTTAAGAGACTTTCATTATAGCTATAGTGTCCATACAATGGTCCATACAGTGACATTTGTTTATTTATGCAACTCCAGGGTGTAACAGTCATCAATCAGGGTTAGGGCATTTATTGGGGTGGGTGGCATTTATTTGTGCATATGAGTTTTTATGGTTTTTATTCCACATAGATAATGACACGTGATTTAAAATAATAAATAATATGTTACAATGTATTACGTAATGTAATAATGTAAAAATCCATTATTGTATGTGGTTTTAGGATTTGAGGCAATACTTAAGTTAATTGTAGAAATGATGGGTTCCTAATTTATCATGTTTGTGAATAGCAACACACATACACAAAGCAAGACCCTGTAGGAAATTACTGTGTGATAAAATACATGCAAAATATACTGTGAATGTTCAGTATACAAACGAGTAAGATGTTTTAATTTAAACCGCAATAAGTATAATACATTGCAAATAATATGAAAATAATAATTGACAATGTGGAAAATCTTAAATCAAACTGCCAAAACTCTGGCTGGTTTCTGGTTCTTTCATTGCCTGACCACAGAGGGCGCTGTTGGCTAAGGTGTGAAAATAGAGGTAACGAGAGGCACTTTTTTCTTCAAAAATCCTTGAGTGCAGAGAATCAGATTACTAATTAACTAGGACAAGTCAAGCACAGAACATCACGTTCTTTGCTGGCACACGCACAAAAGAACAAGCACTTCTATACCAATGACAGCAAGAGTCACGGCGTAGTGTGTTTCTGCATGTATTAGTGTGTATGAAGCGTCAGGTCGAGCTCAAGATTAAAATTCAACCAAATAGCTGCACCCACATCTTGAGTAGTTCGCCTAAAAGCATTCTCATCAGGCTTGCAACAACAACAACAACACACACACACACACACACACACATGCACAGACACACAGTCTGCGTGTAGACACTAATATAACACTTGCACTTCTGACACGCAACAGTGTGAATGTGATGGCAGCATTGCCTTGCCGTGTGTGTGTGTGTGTGTGTGTGTGTGTTTGCCTGAGTCATTTATATGCTAATGAGTTTGGAAGGCCATGTCAAGTAGAGCTTGTGTCAGAAAAGGAGCAAAAGAAGAAAGAAGAGGTGGAGGAGGAGGAGGTCACAGATGGCAGAGGAGAACCATAAAGACATCCGCCGGCTTTCTTTCCTCCAAAAACTCATCACAATTCTCTTCAGCTTCACTTGAACTATGGTTATCCAGCTCAACCTCTTCTTCTTCTTCCCTGCGATTGTTGCTTCCCTCTAATGAAATATTGTTATTGTCTCAAGGCTGTCTGACTGACTGTATGTTGGCAGCAAACACCAATCATTATGCGGGAGTGGAACGTCAAAGTGGCTTGAGTGACAGGCCCGCACAACAATCAACACAACATCCATCTCCTCTCCGCTGTTAGTCTGTATGTGGCTTGTAATTAACGGGCGACCAGTCCAGGGCGTAGTCCACCTTTTCACCTTTTGCCCGAAGTCTGCTGGGATAGGCTCCAGCTCCAAGTCACCTTGAACAGGATAAGTAGAAAATAGACGGCTGAAGAACAAACACGAATCATAAAATCATCTGAAACAAGGAACTACCTTGCATGCACATTTACTATTACAGTAGCCTGAGGGATATCATCATCAGCCTTCATCCACATCATATGCAATATTTTCCCTTGCCAAACATTGAGAAAAAGAACCGCCTTGTGTGGCGTATCCTCTTTTTCCCTGACTCCACCAAGTTGTCCTCTTCCTCTTCCTGCTCCTGTCTATGAACTCATACTCCTCGCCGTCTTCTGCGTCCTCCTCTGACTCCCTTGTCTCTCCCTGCATTGTTGTTATCCATTGTTCAAGACAGGTAACTTGACCTTTGGCCGATTTATAGGCCAGTGTCAGGTAGTGTTTAAAGTAGCGTTTACCTTCACTGAAGACGTGACGCTTTCGAAAGTCACAAAAGATGTGGTAGTGAGATCAAGGGACACCATCTTCCTGTTTTCCTTTTCGGTTATTTCTTGAATTCAATCGTGTTTATCACCTTCTTCATCAAAGCCTGACACCTGTAACTTTATTCGCCTCCATTTTGGGTTACTGATGTGAGAAACACTATTTCATTCAAGAGGTAATCCAAAACATGAAGGTGGTGTCTGTGTTTGTCTCTCTCACATCAAGAATCACATCTTCGATGAAGGTAAAAGTAACCTTTAATGTTCATCATATATATGCATTTTGAAATGTAAATCTGCATGTAAAGCATTAAATTATAAAACTATAAGAATGTGTTTTGTGTTACCAGTTTTGTCTTGGAATGGATTAATTGGATTATTTGGATTTAGATGATTTCTTATATAAAAATTTATTCAATTAGCGACCATTAGATTGTTAGATTCTGACCTTCTTGAACGGATTAATGACGCTAACCAAGGTTCCACTGTAGTTTCAACCATTCTAAGCTTTTACATTTAATGAACACTCAACATTTCAACCTTTTTCAACCTTCTACATTTGCATTTTTTCATGTGACTATAATTACATTTTACTTTTTTTTTGGGAATAAGCAGTGAGCCGATTTAAAAAGCAGACTTTGGACACCACTGCCCTGCAGTACACCAATGAACCATTTACAGAAGACCTTTTCGGCTGCTGATCATTAAAACCGTTGCCTGTTTTTTTTTTTATACTCTCCGTTCACCGCCATAATTCACCTTATCTTAGAGGCCAGTGAACAATATTATAGCCTTAAGCGCAGCTGAAAAATTGAAAGATATAAGTAAAAGACACAGCAAATCATTGCTTTGCCACGCCATGCAGCTTTTCAACACAAAAGGGGGGAACACACAACGCTGGACCTATTACCTTATTATGTACAGTGTTATTGCATAAAAAGATTTGAAGTGATCGATTTATTTATTTGTATTCTATTTCCTATTTATTTGTCTCATCTATCCTATCTTGCTTTGTTTTATTTTTTATGCTGAATTTCTGTTAGATATCTATCTATCTATCTACTGTATCTAGCTACCTATCTTTCTATTTGTACACAATGTAAAGAGTATAAGCTGAAATGTTCAAAAAGTTTTTTCTTAAATTAAAATGTTTTTTAACAACCTTATTACAGAATAAAAAATACTTAACATCAAATCAAAGTGGCTTTTTCTTTGATTTTTCAGTATGCAGCCCTTGGTGTAAAAGGTTTCGGATACCTTGCCATGAAAATGTAAAAAATAAATCCAAACACATATGTATATCTAGAGTTGGAGATTGGGGGGTAGGAGTGGGGGTGGGGATGCGGGTAGAGTTGGCGGTTTTATTAGCTTTAGTGGTGCATACAAATGTTAGAAGCGTGTTTTACTTAATCATGTTAATCGTGTTTTCGTTAATTCGAAATGTACAAAAATGTCCTTGCGCAGCTCAGGTACATGTTTTGCGGCTCGTGGTTGTACTAACATCCTGCATTATGGTTGGGATAATCCAAACCACCAGCGAAGCGGGTACTGCGGAGACCTGACAGCAGTGTCAAGTAAGATATTTCGTTTGTACGTCTCCATGGTATCAACTATTCCAAAAGTACAAATTTTTAAACTGCAGCTGACTTTGTCAAAGCATGAAATAGAAATGAAAGCCCCACACCTTGCACTCCTCATATGCTCTTTCAGCATGTAAACACAAGCATGTGAAGCGATAACGTTAGAATAGATCAGCACTGTGTGCTACCAAGGCAGAAATAAGCATAAATAAAGTTACCTACCTACTCAGTTACCTTCAAATTTTCCGTTGCGCGGATTATTGGCATTATTGGCTCAACATCTGCTTTTAGATACATAAGATGGTGCCCAACATCTTTCAACAAAACCCGACCAACCTTATCGCTATGAAGGTATTGATGTACCTTGGAGCTTTTAAGATTGTTCATAGCCTCGCCATCTGCCACAATAGAGTTGAGAAAGTAGCTAAAAATGCTACTATAGGTGATGTTTGGCCACTTTTTCAGGTCATCCCCCCATCCCACAATTTTAGTAGGCAACGGAATTGTTACATCGGCTCGTTTAAGACATGACAGCTAGTGTTCCCACGTTTTTATGCAGTTATGGAGCCAACAAAAGAGGATTCAACAGTTGTAATGTATATAAACGCTGGTTCCAGTGTCTACAGGAGGTTTCACTCATAATTCACGCAAATGCTCATGGGGGCTAGGAATGAGGTGGAGGTATATCCATCCATCCATTTTCTATACCGCTTATCCTCATTCGGGTCGCGGGTATGCTGGAGCCTATCCTAGCTGACTTTGGGCGGGAGGCGGGGTACATCCCGAACTGCTCGGCAGTCAACTGCAGGGCAGACAAACAAACATTCACACTCACATTCACATTCTAATGGACAATTTAGAGTCGGCAATTAACCTAACATGCATGTTTTTGGAATGTGGGAGGAAACCGGAGTACCCGGAGAAAACCCACACACGCACGGGGAGAACATGCAAACTCCACACAGAGATGCCAAACGGAGATTCGAACCCTGATCTCCTGACTGTGAGGCCAACATGCTACCCACTCACACACCGTGCGGCCGCCGACGTTACCGAGTGCCCTGACAAGGTTTTAAACACTCTGCGCCTGCACCATGAATTTGCGGTACTACCAGCTGAGTTAGGCAGCTGGCGTGGTTAGATATTTCAAGAAAAAAAAATGGATCTCAGCTTTGGTACAACGTTTCTCCTAAGCTGTTCTGATCTTGTGTTCTTAGTGCACAGCAAATACTTGCAGTGCAACAAAATAAAATCTAATGTAAATCTAACTTGAACTATACAGTAAATCAAATAAACACATAACAAATTATTCTGTACCATTTTGCATTAAATAACTGGCGACAACAAGCGGTAACAACATAAACACAATGACGAACACTGTCCAGCCAATCATGAGAGCGTGTTGGAACGTATTGACTTACGCAGCCAATCAATTTAACACCAGCCAGTTACATAGCTCATGCCGTTGTTTTGGCGCTTACAGAGGTCCTTGCTCAAACGTTTGTGTGTATGCTGTACACTGATATACTGTAGGGGAAAAAGCGTATTAAAGGTTAGTATGAACTTTGATCTCTACTTTTTCCACACAGTTTTGCTGTTTTTTTTTTAAATGTTCCAGATATTTCAACTTTCTTCTTCAATAATCTTTGTACATTTTCTTCTTGGAGTATTATGACATTATTACTTTTTCTACAACTTCAGTTTGTTTTGTTTGTTCCTCATAATAATACAATTAAATTTCCCCTTCCACTATTTCAACTCTATACTACTTCAATGACATTATTTTTTTAATTCATGTAAAATTAAAACTTTTTAAATGTTTGTTATAATACATTCTCTTAATATTTTGACTTTATTTTTGACGAAACTGCGGATTTTTCCATTTTTGCTGTTTTTTATTTTTAGCTTTCTTGTTGAATTGTATTTTTACAATATTTATTTATGTACTATTTGATATAAAATGTATTTATATAAAATATTTATAACAACTATTTATGTAAAATATATCTAGATTTTTCATTAATATGTGTATTAATATTCATACATATTTTTATTTATTGTATTTTATTTTTTATGCTATTTATATTATTTTATTTATATTACATATATACAGTAGTGTGTTAAAAGTGTTTAGCTCCTTCCTGATACCTTATTGAAGTGAAATTTGTTCTTATTGAGAGATAAGAAACATACATGGCACTGCGTGAAAAAGCCTAATAACTGGTTGGGCCACACAACTGCAATCAAGCATTTGCGATTAGCATGGATTCTGTCTATGCTCCAGCTTTATCGGAACAGGACAGCATGCTTTATTTTCTGCCGCTTATGCAGTTCAGTGCCATGGTGAGCTGGAGTCTATCTCACATGATGCGCATCGTGGACTGGTCACCAGAGAGAGATGCACAACCATTCACACTCTCATTTACACCATTACTGAACTCGTGAGTGAACCACTACTATCAGTGACCTTTTATCATCAGTTTCTGTTGAATTTCTCCCAGGACTGGACTTATGGTGCCCGAGGTCGACCATATCAGATGTAGACTATGTACAGTGTTGATGTCGGCAATGTGACCTCACTGCCACCCACCAGAAAGCACTTCGCTTAACGGTGAAAAATTGAGAGTGACAATAATAACTTTGCCCCAGGCTACAATAGACTGCAAGCTCTCAGGTGGATACTGAGGTGGAGTGTTTCAAATGCGATATCAATGGCAGCAGTGTAAGCGGCCAGAAGGGCAGTCATGACCTCGGAACCTCGCTATGATTCAAAGTGTTTCTTGGCTATAACTCTCTGCAAAAACAGCCAGCGTGTCGAAACTCTCTTTTGGCCCATGATTGCTTTGAGCAGTAGTTGGTCATAGCTGCTGAGACTTGGAAACAAGGTGCCAAAAAGAAGCTGAAGACATTTGTCATAAAGTAGTGTTCCAACCCAGTTTAGATGACCACAATATTTTATTACTGTTTATGTAATGGATACTCAACATAAATGTCGTCAGGTTCCAATAATAATGTCAGCTCAAACAGGTAACTGTTTGAAATGGTGTTTCATGTATGATGAAAATTGAAGAAAAATATAATTTCAACTTATGAAGAGTGGATCAGATAAAACGGACTGGTGTTCTGCATAAAAAATAATTGGACCAGATGTTGGGCCTCGATATGGGCTTTTTAACCCATAACCAATATACCGATATTGTCCAGTACTTCATTTCTGATACTTACATAGGCGGCAGCTCCCGCCGGACACTTATTTCAGGTCACATCTTATGCAATGAATAAACACAAAATGCTTTTTTTTTAAATGCCACACAAATATACACTGTGCTAAATAAGACAAATGCTGCAATATGAAATACAACTACAAAAACATTTTGTCTCAACAAAAGTCATTAAAAAACATGACAAATAGTGAACTATTATGACATATTCTCCTATCAACAGCAACTATGCAATTTGGAAAGCTGCAGGTTTTTATGTGGCACAAATATCCAAATACAAACAAAGTTACATTTTTAAATTATAAACTGGTCATAGCTGGATAGTTTTTTTTCCCCCAGTACTCTTGTAATCATTATTTTGCTGCAGGTACGCTATCTGTGAATGACTCTTGAGATGTGATATTGGATTGGAAGAATTAGAAGATTAAAAATGCCTCCCACTGTCACTGCTAATCACTGCTTGACAGGCATTGGAAATTGAACTTACAATCTGACGGCAAAACTTGGATATAATTCCAGGCGAACATACTTGTTACTCTGTGCAGCACGATACAAATTTGTTGAAGTCACTTGCGCTTGTGTTCTGATATCAATACTGGCAGAAAAAAACGATACCGATATGATTTGATATCTCATTTTTATGCCAATTTGGGCGTATTATAGATATTACCAGACATTCCAAGTCACGTTGGACCATATATTCCTGAACACTAATATACAAAACCAATAACACACATACAGAATTTATACGTCTCTGATCCATAACTGAGCGTGATTGTCCCTACTAAGCACAATGCAACACAATTGTAATGCAAACAAGGAATGTGTTTCCACTCAATTGTGACATAGTGGCTAGAGTGATGAGTGGGGCAGTCACTCTGCATGCGCTGGTTCTTATGTGGGACATTTCTATCCTCAGATCGGCTCTGGGCCTTATTCCATTCACACATGCATATGTTTGCACAAGATGTGTTTGTTTTGCCACTATCTGAAAGGGCATCTTTGTTGTTATGCCATCCATTACTCACTCGTTATATGTGTATGCGTGTGTGTGTGTGTACTGAAGGAAACTACCATTTGGGAAAACCAATTACCACAGGCAAATAACATAACCTTGCACTTCGAGATTTAGACAAACAATGAATTTGTAAAGAGCAATTGCAGGGGGATCAAAATGACCTACGCACAGACACCCCCCCCACCCACATTGTACTTCCACCAGTCCTTGATAAATTCCCAATTTCATGATTATGAAATATTACCTTATGAAACTAATGTCAAATAATCCCCAGAACTTTGTTATAAAGTTCACATTATTGTTATGAGTTTACCACAGTGCAGATTTACAACCTATGAAACTGAAGTTTTTAGGACAAATTAGGATGGGGAAGTGAAAATATAAGAGTTAATTAAAATAATACAGTATTTATGGTGTGTAGGACACAGGAGGAGGAAGGGGATGAGGGTAAGAAGAGTGGAAAGGGATGAAGAAGTGTGGAGATTAGCATTTGGAAGGAGAGAAATAAGGGGAGGGTTATCATGTTTTCCTCAGGAACTTTCTCATTTAAAATCTTCATTAGTTCCTTGCTCACTCTTCCATCACAACATACAAGCCTGTGTGTGTGCCTGTGTGCGTGTGTGTCAAAGTGAGTTTGGTAGTCTTAATTATCTTTAACTCTTTCAGTCAGTTTCTATTGGATGTTGCAGAGAGCATCAGCTTCTTACATCGTCTTTTTCATTATTTTCCTTAAACCACTGTCACAACTAGACAGGACTTTTTGGTAAAAAAAAAAAAAAAAGTGTACTTGATCACATCATTAAAAAACAAATTCAAAAAACGTTCTTTGTTTGTCTCTGCATTGCATTAATGAAGTGTGTTTTTGTGGCGTAGTGTTTTGCCGCTTTTCCACTGCTCAGTACCAGCTCTGCTGAACTCTGTGGTCTACTCACCTCAGTTTGACGAGGTCGGTTGTGCACCTCAAATCGGTACAGTAAACAAGAACAACGGAGAGCAAGAGTCCCCTGCATATACACCATGTGGCTGTTTGCCACAGTCAGGAGACACATTTTAACCGAGACGACAGTGAGGGCAGAATAAAAACAACATGGAGACTGTGGAGTATCATACTGCAGCAAAGGCACAGCAACACAGAGCATGCTAACATGAGCATGTGTATTTGTCGTTTCTAGCCATCGATCCTCTATATAAAACCATATACTGTTGTATCTGTATCTACCGTTCTTGGCAGGCAATAGTACTTTGACACTAGGGAAAAGGGGTTACGCAACAGGACTGACCTTGTTTTTGCCGTGTGGCCCTGATTGATTTTGAAATTGAGTACAAAGATTGTGTAGTTACATTCATATTATTGTAAAAAAGTCAGGTTAAAAAAATAGGATGTAGTACACATTGGAATTTGATTAAATGTGGAGAAAATGTAAGCATGTAAGACTCCCATTTTAAGCTCCACAAGGCTTCACTTCTTTTTACACTCAAAAATATTACATTTAATATTAAAAATATGATTCTATGATTTAATTTCCCATTCCACCGTCATTATTTAAAGTTAAAATGACTGTTTTAATTGTTTACTTATTACTCTTATTTCTGTTGGTTATATTTTTACATTTTAATGACAAATTGGAAGAAAATCTCCAACCACATGCTGATGGTGATATCTTAAACAAAAAATTAAAGGATAGGTGGGCTTTTGCCGGGGGCGGCGTTTGCAGTGCTGCTTTTAGAGTGACTTTGCCATGGTTTTCTCTGTGTTTTGGGTTGGCAGTGGCAGCCTCCGGTGAGGGGGCTTGTTTTGTTGGAGGCGTGCGTGCTATTGTGGTGGCCCGGGGGAGCTTCGTAGCTGCAGCTGCTGGGGTGGTTTGGCTGTGGTATGATGTGGGGCGTGGTCTTGCTTGTGGGGGGTGTGGGCTCACGTGATGGGGGTACAGTGGGCATCTTGGGGTGGGGACCATTGGGGGTACAGTCCTTTGTCGGTTGCTTGGGGGTCTGTTGCCGCCCGTCTTTGTGTTTTGCTGTGCTGTTTCCCATATCTGGCTGTGAGCCTGTCAGGGAAGCTGTTATGTTAGGTGGGCAGTGCATGGCAGTGCATGGCGTATTTAGGTGTGAGGGGAGAGGTGGATCATCTGCCTTCCGCAGGTGGATGGAACCCAACGACTGGTTAGCTGCTGATCTTGCCTTTTCGGCTCTTGTACTCCGCCTGGCCTTGGCACTTGGCTTCTCTGCAGCTTTCGGACGTGGCACTACCTCTCCTGAGGATGTCTGTCCCTGATGGTGTCGGCTGGTAAGGCGTGGTGGGTTGCCTTGTTGCTCTGCTCGACCGTTCCTCTGCTCATTCACTTGTTTGCTGGCTTATTCCCTCACCTGCGCCTTTGTCTGCTCAGCTGGGGTTGTCTTGTTGGTGTGGCATAGGCCAAGTGGTGACCTGTTGTCTGATGATGTTTGCTGGTCAGCCTTTTCTGCAGCTTGGGATCTGAGTTGTAGGTCTGGGACCCCAAGGTGGCATAATGCCATGGTGGGTCTTGTCGGAGTGCCACGACGCTACAGTGTCGGTGTATGTGCTTGTTTTTATTTCTTCATTTATTTTGTACTTTTTAATTTTGAACTTATTTGTGTATGTATTTTATGTATTTTTTTTAAGGGTGGCTGGAAGGGGGTTGGCTCCGTGGGTGGTGGTGCGTGGGTTTTTCCCTGGGTTTGGGCCTGATGTGGGGCGGCCCTGAGGCGGAGCCTGGAACCGAACAAGTATTACTGTATTGTATGTACAGTATTATCACTGTGGCTGTTGATATGTTCTTGTTATTACTCTATAGTTGTCATAGACATTTGCTGATGTTGTTGTTTCTTTCTGTCTTGTCTCCCCCTCGTGTCCCCACACTCTCCTCTCTGTTTCCTTTTCTCTTCTTTTCTATCCCCTCCTTTTTGCTGATTTGGCTGCTCCAAATATGCATCATAAATAAACATCAAATAAAATCAAATATAGACAATGCGACAGGAGAATCGTACACTTTTCCCTGACAGACCAAATCTGTTTAGCATGTGAGGGCATCTAGATCAGCAATACTATTTGGCCTATTGGCTGGACAAGACATTTTAAAAAAAGAATGTGGGTGGCCACATTTTGTACATTAAAAATGAAAACAAAACAAAACAATCCAGTGTAGATTGACACATGCAAGGCTATTTGTAAAAAACATCTTCTTATCATTGTGTTATAGGTGACATGAAAATTAGTGTCACATCAAAAACATTGAATAATTGTATTTTTAAAATGATCTGCATGCCAAAAATGTGTGGTATTTTGGATAGCCCGTATCTTAAATCTTCCGCTATGTGGTGCATAAATGTTGCCTGCGTACCTCCTTGTCTGCCACAAGATGAGCAAACAATAGTCAAAGAACACTTGAACATCAGGGCTGTGATTCCATCTTCAAATATTCTGTATGCTTTAAATGGTTTGACACACACACACACACACACACACACACACGCACACAGACAGAGTTGGTTTGTAGATCCTAATCAGACTAATCCTGGATTAAAAGGCTGCTATCAGAAGTTGTCTGTTCATGTTTTATGTGAAGTGTGTATATGTCTCCTTTGGGGGTCTATCTAACTATGAGTCTTCACGAGTACCGTTTGATAGAGAAATTTAAATGCCACATTTCAATATTGCAAGCCCTTTTAGCTCCACTTATCCACTTGAAGTTGTATGTAATCAAATGAATGCTGGGAATTGTCAGCTTCCACTGGATTCTGGTTCACTCGGCATTTTTCTGTTTTATTTATTTTTATTTAATTTTTTACTGTAAATGCATGCAGAGGCATCCCGGAATTCCTTGTTAATAACATTCTTCTTGCACGTTGTTTGGGACGTTTGACCTGTTTGTGTGTGTAACAGCATACCACACACGCATCCACGCACACTTGACCCCTTTTGCCTTTCTGTCACACTAAGGCTGGGCTTTCCTGCATGAGTGAACACACACAATGCAGACGTCTGACTAGCCAGAAGCAAGCACAACAGAACCATCCCTGACCCAAATGCCTGACACCAGCCACACACACACACACACACACACGCACACACACAAACAAAAATAGCCCTTTATACAAGCATATATACCACAATTCAACCTGAACAATTGAGGCTAAATATAGTGCACTACTTGGCTCCAACCAGAAGAGGCGCTGTTGATTAGAAATGAGGCCAGGATTGCTGACCACCCAGTTAACCTGTAGTAAACCTCGCAGACCAAATCTTTTTGATGAACTTATTAACAACGACCATTTGGATAACCATAATAGAATATTTTCCCTCCATTCTTAACCATTATATGTAAGGAATTGATGCCTTTTTTAAACTACAAATGGCAAATCCCTTACAAATACAAAGGACTTGTTGCCAAAATGCCAAAGAAAGAAAAGATCTGCAGACTTGCTTTTCCCAAACAGACATTTTCTGATTTCTGATGGTTGTAGAGGTGGGACTCTGCCGCTATATTAAGATATTTCACAATGACACGACAGAAGTGTGATTTTTAACACCCTACCCTACTTTGCCTGCCTCACAGTGTTGAAAGAAATTGTCATTGTTGGACTAGTAGACGACGGCAGTGGTGTCGTCACACATGTAATTAACTGATCGCTGTGTTCAAGCACACGCAGTTGCAGCAATATCAAACTTCACTAGGTTTTATAAAAAGGCCAATGCATATAAACGACTGCTCTAATATGACAATTTAATGGGCTTTCTGTGTAACGGATGCCAGCCAGCATGACCGTGCGAGTATACGCTGGTAAACCTCACTCCCTGAACTTTACGAGCAGCGCTGGGTGTCGAGTTGCCTGTCTGGGCTCAACACCTAGCATTGTCAACTCTCACTCCGACAGACCTTGGTTTGAACCCACGGCAGAGGCTGACTGAACCAAGCGGGTTACGTTGGTGCCGTGAGTTGTGCGGTTGTGCAGGTGTATGTGGGAGGTGAAACCTCAGTACCTAAACTTTCAAAGCTGCACTGTGCAGCAGTTGACAGGGGCCGACTCAACCCGGCAGCTTACATCTGTAACACAATAACAATCCGATGCAAATACTGTCTTGTACCGATGACGTCTTGGTTGAGCTACAGGTATTTCTTGCTTCATTGAAGCCGGGTGAACAACACCCGGATTGTGACAGTACCCCTCCCTTAAGGACGGATTCCAGACGTCCTAAAAAAGTTCAAAAGTCACAAGCAGACGGGAAGGGCGGTGGGAGGACTGGTGGTGGGCCGCCGGCAAGACCCATCCGGGGGTCGGCCGGAACGGAGACGCAGGCGAGGCCGGCGCCACTGAAACGCCCTGCGCCGTGGGAGGCGCCACAGGAGGCACCGGAGCCGACGCCCTGGGAGGCGCCACACGAGGCACCGGACCCGACGCCCTGGGAGGCGCCACAGGAGGCAACGGACCCGACGCCCTGGGAGGCGCCACAGAAGGCACCGGACCCGACGCCCTGGGAGGCGCCACAGGAGGGACCGGGGCCGACGCCCTGGGAGGAGGGACTGGAAGAACCGGGGCCGACGCCCTGGGAGGCACCTCAGGAGTGGCTGCCGCCGGTGGGAACTGCCGCTGGCGGGCGATCGGCGGAATCTTGCAGCGGGGAGCGGCGCCCGGCAGCATCTGGGCTGCCAGAGCCGGCAAAGGCTGCCGAGGATAATGAGCGGGTGGCGTTCTGCAGCGAGGCGCGGCTAACGGCAGCTGCTGAGCTGCCGAAGCCGACGGCAACTGCCGGGAACGTGGAGTGGGTGGAGTCCTGCAGGGAGGCGCGGCTAACGGCAGCTGCTGAGCTGCTGAAACCGAAGAAAGCTGCCTCGGACGCAGAGTGGGCGGAGCCCTCCAGCTCCTCCGGCGAATACCTTGCCGTCTCCTCCTCCATTGCCTTGAAAAACAGCCTGGCCCAGTCGCCGTCCGGGGAGTCATACTCTGGTCGGGTCATTCTGTTACGTTTTGCTCGTGGCGGCAGGGTGAAACGACCCCGGAAATGAAGCGAGCAGGACGTCAGGCAGGTAAGTGTGGAAAAAAGAGTCTTTTAATAATAAAGCTGCGAGGCAGTGGCAGGAAAAAAACAGGTCCACGGGAAAGCGAAGCACACACGACAATGACCTGACAAATGACTAGCGCACACACCTGAACATAAATAGCAAGGCGAACAAACGAGGAACAGGTGCGTGTAATTAACAAAGAAAAACATGTGAAACTAGGAAAATATCAACACAGGAAAACCCACTCGAACAAAAACCAAAAACTGTCACGAGAACAACACCCGGATTGTGACACTTACAAGGCATGATCTAAAACTGTTACGGTCAAACAATAGTATTAAGATGACATAGCGATACATACCGAGCACACAGGAAACAGGTTGTGTCACGTGCTTATACCTGGTATACAGGAACCTCAGGTTTTCTCTCAATGAATGAATGAATGAATGATTAATCCATTCATTCATTCATTCATACAAATGACAAATGACTCGTGAACATGCTGACGAGCAGAAGTAAGAGGAGCCATACAAATGCTCTTTTACGCTTGTCTGTTACAAACTTAACAATAAAGAGTGGATGTTTAGAGCTGGATACGTGCACACTTGAACTAGAATGTAAAATTCAGGTACAATCAGCATTTCACACACCGGCTTGGCTCACTTTCTATAATGCATCCCTTTTAAAATGTTCCAGACTAGGAAACTTTACATTACTATTCTATTGTAACAGGATCTATACCTTTTTATAGTACTTTGCAATGGCTTCTTTCTTGAATGTATTTGTGATTCTCACCTTTTTAATCCAAGTTCTGGTACTTGCAGGACACGCAGTGCTTTATATGAAAAAGAAAGGAGACAAATGCAGAGTTGTTCATCGTTCTGTGTGTGTTCTATCCATCCATTTTCTATGTCCCCACTAGGGTAAACAAATACAACACCCACACCCACACACAGATAATAAATACTATTAACGGATGTGTTTTTCGTAGCCTGGGATCAGAAATGGCCAATGTCCCAGTTTCTTGTGGAATGCTGCATCATTTCACTAGACTTCTTTACTAAGAGACACTTTACAAATCCCTCACAAGTATGTTAAGGATTGTTACTTAGCGATGCATCCTAGACTAACTTGACTAGCTTTATTATATTGACAGTCCTGCATGTAAGAAACAAAATTATAGCGCTTAAACGGACGATAATTTCTTAGCCCATTTAATTCAATTGAATACAATTAAAACTGATACTATATATTTGTCTGTACTGTATAAACTGATCCTTGAAACAGAAACCAGCAAAATGCAACAAAATGGAGAGCAGTGAAGCAAACAAGTCAAACTGCATGCTGAGTACAACAAATTCATACATGTTGGCAGGTCTGCACTAATACTGAAAGTCCACTGCCGTTCACGCCTTTCCCGTTCACGACATCCACAGTATTTGAGAAGCACCGTCGTAGACAGACCAAATCACTATGGACCCAAACACAAACACTTAGTGTGTGGGTCGGTATCATATTATTTGTCACAGACTACAGTGTAATGAATCACACACATCACACACGTACAGCAAACTTTGCGTGGTAGTGTAAAGAAAACACTGTATTTGGAAGCTGTGTTTGCAAGTAGCATACAAAAAATTATAATAAATGCAAGACTTATGCAATATTATCCAAAAACAAGCACCCCTGCTGCTAATTTGATGCAGAGAAGAAGCTAAAAAACAACTCAACCGCAGTGCTCATTTTTTCTTTGCTTTTTTCCATGCTGTTAATAATCATTTGTTGTGAAAAGTGTATCACCTTTGCTTATTCAACTGTGCAACCTTCAAATGTGTTGAATCTTGTTCTTGGGAAAGTGAGTAATGACATCTTTAAAATTATGGAAGTCGTTGTCATAATGAGGGAGAGTCTTCATCTGGGTATCAGTAGGTGGCGCTGCATACAAATCAGCCACTGGTGTCTTTCAGACACACAGGACGATTTTTTGCTTCATTTGTTACTAAGACATTTTGCAAATGCGTTTGCAAGTTTGCCACTTGTGTCTATGATGATGTTTGCCATTTTGTTATCTAGCTAATAGGATGCTGACAACGGATGTAAAAAAATACATTAAGAACACAGTCAGAACTCACTCTGTGTATTAATAACACAACAAGAATTCATGTAAACTGAGGCAAAATTGTGGCGTAAATTTTTGACATTAACCAAAACAGGTTCCACTGTAAATAAAAGTTGCATGTGCTTTGTTTGATAGATAGGCGACCGGAACAAGGAGTCAGATACGTTATGTCACCCGTCAGTCTACCAGGGCTTTTCAAAATTTCCATCCATCCATCTTCTACTGTGCCCTGCGATTGACTGGCGACCAGTACAGGGTGTACCCCGCCTCCCGCCCAAAGTCAGCTGGGATAGGCTCCAGCATACCTATGACCCTAATGAGGATACGCGGTATAGAAAATGGATGGATAGTCTACTGCTTATCCAAGGTCAGGTTGCAGGGTCAGCATCCTAAACCCTGTTTTATACTTAGCGAGCAGACTACGCACTAAGTATAAACTCACACACGGTTGCTCGCGTGGACTTCTGTTCGTGTGGAAAGTATAACCCAGCCTTAAGCAGGGAAGCCTAGACTTCGTCCAGGTCCTCCCGGTGGATTCCGAGGCGTTACTTGGCCAGTTGGGAGACATAGTCTCTCCAACTTGTCCTGGGGCTTCCCCAAGGCCTCCTACCAGTCGGACGTGCCCTGAACACCTCATCCCGACCAGATGTCCAAGCTACTTGATCTGGCTCCTCTCAATGCAGAAGAGCGGCGTTTACTCCAAGTTTCTTACAATACTTCTCACCTTATCTCTAAAGGTTTGTCAATTGGATGTCCCAATTGGCAGGTTAGGTGTTGCAGAGGAAAGCAAGTCTGTTGTGCGACTGTTTGTATCAATACTGTACATGTATGTTCACTCACCGCAGGCCTGCTTTCTTCTGTTTATGTTTTCAGTAATTAGAGAAGCAACATCCTGAATACTGTTGTCAGGCAGCTTCAGGCTCTATCGGTAAACACTTCCCAGAAGACCACACGCGCACAACCACACATATGGGTGTCAAATTAACACCCAGAGAGAAGATGTGAACAAAACCAGGACAAGAGCAAAGCGACAGAACTGCGGCCTTCGAAGACGACTTCTAAGAGAATCCTTGATGAGTCAAAGTGAAATGAGACGAGATGGTGAAAGCTTCAAAAACAAGAAAACATCACAGTTGCCGCCTTATCAGCAGTAAATGACAGAGTGCTAATTTCAGTGTTCTGTGATCAGCCGAGTTATTATTGCAGCTGTGAAAGTATGTGGGAGTCTTTCGCAAAGCTGAATAATTGATTTCACGAGGAAAAAAACGAGAAGTAGTAATTATGAGAATTAAGTTGTACTTTTAGGAGAAAACAGTAATAATAATAGAATAAAGCTGAAATTTATAAAAAAATTCATTTTTATTCTAATTTTATTATGGTTGTGTGTCTGTAAGCGTCCTGTGGTTGACTGGGGAACACTCCAGAGTGTACCCTGTGTTACGTTATGTCAGTTCTAGGGGCACCTCGGACGCCACATGAAGCTCCACTCGACCCCACTCTCAAATGAAAAACCTAACCAAAGAGGTTTGGGGCATTACTCACCCAAAGTTAAGTCACAGCCACTCTAAGGAGAAACAATGACGAAGAAAATAAAATACAACATGTGGCTGCTGCATTCCTTTAAAAATGAAGACAAACAAACTCATAGCTGGCTTAAATGCCTAATCTATTAGCTAAACCGATGACATGAGCTGAACACAGGTGGAGAGTGGAGGCGAGGAAGAGAGAGAGAAACGCCGTCTCAGCTGCTGTTTAAGAACTGCTCCTTCCTCCCAGGATCCAATCCGGTGTCACCAACGTTATGGAAAGGACCAATGAATGAGCACCACCTGTTCCTCGTTCCTGTTGGTGTCTCTCGCACACACACGCAGAAAAAGGGGAGGGAGAGCTTCTAACAAGCAAAACACAACCACAATGTAACAATATA
The DNA here is from genome assembly GCA_024372805.1 of Oostethus manadensis. Lineage (NCBI taxonomy): Eukaryota > Metazoa > Chordata > Actinopteri > Syngnathiformes > Syngnathidae > Oostethus > Oostethus manadensis. The sequence goes on from QODF01000011.1 coordinate 3,034,186, forward strand.
TATAATATATATAATACATTCACTCAATACGACCTAGGGTTGTAACACCTGCCTCTTGCCCAGTCAACTGGGATTGACTCCAGCTCACCCGTGACACTAATGGGGACATGCAGTAGGGAACATTTAGAATAAAAAGTATGAACATTGCCCATGTAATTAAATATTACATTAAAGTTTGTAATACAGTACTCACAAAGATGAAAAGCATCATATACAAAAATTCCCCCAAATTAATTTTCTATATGGCTACTGGCAGCTTCACTGCTGCCTGCCTCTAATGTTTGAATACTGTTGTCTGACAGCCGTTACAAAAGCGCTTTACAGTATATGCAAAGCAGAAAGATGAGGAAAACATTTATTGGAAAGGCATACAGCAAGACGAGAGGAAATCTAGTTGGACAGAAGGTCGCAGATTGTAACTGTGTGAGGGTTGGCTTTGTATTAGTAATAAAGGTGTCTATTTTTGAAATACTCATTTTAGCACGGGGAGAAAAATCTCAAAAGATCTTTAGACGTGAATGTTAGATGATAGGCAGTGATTATTGCAGTTGAAGTGTCTTTGAACCCTCCGACTTCATCAGAGTGTACAAGAGATGGAAAAACAAAGCGACAGAGATGGTGGTCAGAAGTGCTTTTATAAGCAAAAGAGCAGCTCAAGTACGGCGGGGAAGGAGACTGCATCACAGCTGAAGAGCTCTTGTACATCATCTCCTTACGCCGCCTACGTACACGCATCTGCGCGTGTCGTGTTGTTCCCGGTGTGCTGCTGCCGTTGGTGAAAGCGTGCCATAAATGAGTAGCCAGCAGACAGATGCTGTTATTTGCATCTAAATGTTTCCCCTAGTTCATGCATGCACAGCCATCATCCATCACAAAAGATTTCTGGCAGATTTCTGGAAGATTTCCACAGCAGTGAGCTCATGTCACAGTGACTGACACCAGTCTCGTGTCTGCTTTTTCAACACTAGCAGGGGATTTTGACAACAAGATCAATTGAGGAAGTTCACAGATTGCTTAATGAGAGGATTTAGAGCTGCTGTTGGTCGGTAGTCCTTGAAGCGGTTGGTTCTTTGTGAACCCCATGTTTGTAGTCCCTGCCTGGGAAAGGGTCCGGATTGTTTGTGCGGACGCACCGAACGGCAGTTTAGAGTACCCAGCCTTCTTGGAGTGGATCAGAGGGGTTCTGGAGAGTACCCCAGCTGATGACTCCATAGTTCTACTCAGCAACTTCAAGACTTTCATTCTGGTAAACCATCCAACACCTCATAAAGAGGAAGCGGTCCCCAGTTCCCACTGCTTACATTGTGGATGGGGGCTTGCTGACCTTGAATGAGTATATTGTTGGTCGGTGGAAAGAATAGTTTGAGGACCTTCTCAATCCCACTGACATACCTTCCGTAGAGGAAGCAAAGTCTGAGGATACATACGTGGACAGTTCTATCACCGTGACTGAGGTAATTGGGGTAGTTAAATCACTCTCCAATGGCAAGGCTCCGGGGGTAGACAAGTTTCGCCCTGAATTCCTCAAGGCTCTGGATGTTGGGGGACTGTCTTGGTTGACACGTCTCTTCAACATCGCATGGAAGTCGTGAACAGTATCTCTGGACTGGCAGACCGGGGTCGTGGTCCCGATTTTTAAAAGGGGTGACCCGGAGGGTGATTTCCAACTATAGGGGGATATCACTCCTCAGCCTTCCTGGGAAAGTCTACTCCAGGGTGCCGGGTGTTAGTCGAACCTCGGTTACAGGAGGTGCAATGTGGTTTTCGTCCCGGTCGCGGAACACTGGACCAGCTCTACACCTTTGCAAGGGTACCGGATGGTATGTGGGAGTCTCCCCAACCGGTCTACATATGTTTTGTAAACTTGGAAAAGGCATTTGACCATGTCCCTCGTGGTGCTTCGGAAGTACGGGATTGGTATGTGCCATTCGGTCCTTGTACAATCGGAGGAGGACCCTGATCCGCATTGCCAGAAGTAAGTCGAGCTTGTTTCTGGTGAACGCCAAGCTAAAAAAAAACCCAGATTGTCAACTCATCTCTAATGTGACACCTTAGGCACCAGGGAATGAGATTTACCAATGGACACTCGCACAGCTGCACCAGATGGGATCAGGTGCATCTACAGTAAACAAAAAATATATTTTTGTATGTCTTTGTGCACCTACATAACACTTAAAACATTTCCTTTACAATGAATGTTCTTTGATCACTGATTTAAATAATGAATTATTACTAATAAGTAATAATACCAGTAAGTCAAATGTAATACTGTAGTAGATTCAATTACATTTCAATCTAAATACATTTACAGATAGTACACTTAATGTCATTCTTTTATAGGTAATATCTAGAAAATATAACTAATTTTATAATTATTCTTCATAATAATACATTCATTCATTCATTCATTCATTCATTTTCTGTACCGCTTATCCTCATTAGGGTCACGGGATAATAATACATATTATATTTTATTTATAAAATTTTATAACATTTTAAATTTGCAATTTTATTCAAATTGTTTCTGAATATATGATGTTGTTGTTATGTGCAGTTAGGTTGAGATCACCACAAGCAGAGCCAGACAGAAAATCAGTTCAAATAAGGTCTTTAATGGGTGGATCTCCAGGAACAATTAGCCGCTGGGTGCAAAAATCCTGAGTCAAAACTAAGAATGACCGTTGCAACTAAGGGAGCTTAAGTAAGAGCACCATGGAAAAATCAACCGCAAAAAAAACAAAGAGTTAGGCACAACACCAAAAATACTAAACTCACAGGTGAGCAGGACGGCGTCACAAGGAACCAGGAGGACGTGGAAACAGGCAAAACAGGAATTGGTATCAGAGTACACGAAGCAAGCCGTTGCAAGGCAGCATACAGATAGAAGCAACGATCCCACGTCCTCCTCCTGCAGCCAGGCAGCTTAAAAGCCCTTGATGGCAGAGTGGATGCAGGTGCGCCTCGCAACACTGCCCACTCAGGGAGTGAAGGGTTTTAAAAGGAACATGAAAGGTCAAAAGGTGACAATCAATAAAGAAACCAAACAAACGGATCTTAACAGTTGTCTTATTTTTCCCATAGCAAATAACTTTTTTTCATAATCAATTTGATATATTATTATATATAATTATGTGGCCCTAACGCGAATGTTTGTTTGTCTTTGTTTGTCTATATGTGCCTTGCGATTGACTGACGACCAGTCCAACGTGTACCCCCACCTTCCGCCCAAAGTCAGCTGGAATAGGCTCCAGCATACCCGCGACCCTAATGAGGACAAGCGGCATAGAAAATGAATGAATGAATGAATAATTATCCCTATTAATGATCTGCTGCATGACATGTTTAATTTCATTGAAACAATAAATAAATACATAAAGACCTGGTCAAATGGTCACCATTGATTGGCCATAACATTGGAAACACCAAAAGTTAATGGGAGCCAATAGAAGGAACATAATGCTGTATTTTTTGTATGCTTACATAATTGTCCAATATAATTGAAACCAATCTTTGTATAATGTGAACAATAACCACGTTTATGTCATTAATGTGGTAGCTCTCTGATATTGAACTTCCACAAAAACTTGTGAAAAGGGAACCTTTTTCTATCACGTGACTTGTTAGCAACAGTATGTCTTAGGAAGTTAGCAAATATACACATCGGCTTTTCAATAATTACTTCTGCTCACTATCAGTGTGTCTACCGCTACTTATCGTTTCCCTACAAGTAGCTCAAGAAAAAGGTTGCCATTGTCACTTTGATTTATTCACGCATATCTCTTTCACAATTTCTGTTTTGAAGCTTAGAACATATCACACAATTTTATGCTCAGGTGTCACCCTCTTTTGGCCCCCATGTGACTGGGCTTTTTTTAGCACCTGGGAGGATTTGAAAGACTGTTTTGGAACAAGTGAGAAGCTTTGAGATTCAGATCTCCTTTTGCAAAGCAGCAATGTTGATCAAATGCATTTTTTTTTAGGAATAACATTAGAAAAAAAATCCTTAATTTGGGGTACAGTTGTGATGACTATTAAGACACACATGCAAGCGTTGCTAGATGTCCTGAAATATGAAATAAGAAAGTTAGGTTATATTTGGTAGAGATTTATTAGGATTTCATAATAGTTACTTTTTAAAGTAAATTAATGTCATCAGAAATGAATGTACTGCCCTTAACCACATTAAAATGATGTAAGTATACACAAAAAATATGAACACAACACTTTTTCTATGTCAATAAAAGGCATATTTCTCACAAATTTATTGTTCAAAAATATGTCTAAATCTGAATGAGTAAGCACTCAGTTTGGCCACAATCAAAGGCAGTGCAACACATTTCCTTTCCATAGAGTTGATAAGTTTGCCAATTGTGGCCACTTGGCTCGATCTGCACCACTTCAAAGGCTGCGTGAAGTTGCTTGATATTACACAATGTCTTATATGTCCCGAACATGGATGACGTGTTCAGTGCGTATGATGGCTGTACAAGAACTGGGATTTTTCAGCTTCTGGGAATTGTGTACAGATCCTTGAAACATGCGGCCATGCATTATCATGCAGCAACATGAGGTGATGGTTATGAATGAACGGCACAAAAATGGCCCCCCTCGGGATCTCTTCACGTTATTCCTATGCCGTCAAATTCCATCAATAAAATGTACGGTTTGATCGGCAAGATTTTGTGTGAGGTGTAAGTTGCCTGAAAATTGTGTTCGAGTTTTTAAATGCACCATTTTGTGTTTGACTTCCGAGGTTCCATCAAATCAAATACATTTTTTTTAGAAGTGACAAAAAACCCATATCCACTGGGATAAAACAGCCATGCAGCTTTGTTGTGGTGTTGTTTGACTAATTAATTAATCAACAGCATCTCTTTTTAGTTTGAGTAAAACCACCACGACTTGCACTGGTGTTTATTCATGAAGGCGCTAAAAATAAGAGCTTCACTGTTGCTGTCTCCTTGCTTCATGCGGCTACGCTTATGTCACGTTGAGGGAACATCTTGAAATTTTTTTGTCAGATTAATGCGAACACAATCAGACAGAAACTTGTCAAATATTTCTGTCGCTGTCTGTAGGCGTGTGTGTATTTGCCTTTTTTAAATAACAGCTTGCCATGCATTTGGATGTTTTTTTTAAAACGCTCAAACACACACACCGATGGAGTGACGCGTTGGATTGGAGATCTGTGACTGACTGAGTGAAGCACTGAATGCCTTTCCATGTAACCCCTACTCGTCTACATCAGAAACAAGTCAAAGACAACACCACCTCTTCAGAGAGTCTAACACACACACACACACGCACGCACACAACGAGAATAAACATGAAGGTAACTATCATGCTTAATCAACTTGAAAAAAATGTTAAGAGACCAACTGATATTACATGTAGACTTCACTATCCAACATATACAGTATATCTTCTCACGGGGCAATACTATTGCTGGATTTCATGTGACGTCACGTCCGGTTGCTGTCCGTTGTAGAAATGGGGGCAAATAAGGATATTTGTAACCGGTGTTGCCAGCTAGGTGATTTTGTGGCTAAATCTGGCTATATTGCAAACCTCAGTTGGCAACATATTTTCTCAAACGCGACCAGCGACAAATCTAGCTACTTTTTCTGGCACTGTTTAGGACTTTTTTCGTATTTTGGTACTTATAAGTGAAAGCACATATTGATCTGGAGTTTCTGACAGCTCTGACCAGCAGTAGGTGCTGCTGAGACGTCTGCCCAACCCAAAGCAGTCACAAGTTGTGCACTGTCAGCTCCCGGGGTACACTGAGAGCACATTGGAGCATCAATGAATCATGCATGCACGAGGCGCGATGCCACCGGGGTGGATCTCACCCTGTTTTACAGAACTGCATCTAAAAGTGTTTGTGCACTCTCAGAGTGTTTTTCTAGTTGTGTTTTGTCTTCAGTAAAGTATGGTGGTGGTTGCGTCTGGGGTTGCACGAGTAGTGCCTGCACTTTATAACTGTGGTTCTTTTGAAGGGAACTCCTTCCTCTACTTTTTTACGATAAATCCAGTGTACACATACTGTATACACTCCATCTGGCAATTAAAACAATTATTTGGCCTTAATAATGCCTGGATTGTGACTGCAAAGTGGCGCTGTGGGTCGGCCACGGTCCAGGGTGTACGGAGCAGTGGCAATTGTTCCAAGACTACAAGGGTAGCTCAGCTTCTCCAAAAATCTCTCAAAAAAAGTGTTAACATATTTACTGCTCTGTGTACATTTCATTGACTAAATATGTGTGGATAGTCCATTGCTCAAAAGCAAGTATACTTGTACAGCCATTTGAAAACTACAGTAAAGTTGCATATTGCTGTAGTTAGGGGAGTAAGTTAGTACAAGACACTGAATACGTATGTTTCACATTTTTACTGTATATGCTCTTTGCAATACTAGAAAAATACAGTAACCTACAGTCACTGTCAGTCAGAAAAAAACACAAGAAACACCCTTTTGGTAGCGCTGTGCACAATTGCAAACAATATAAAGTAACAGTACATACTGTACTGTAACGGAACATGGGTACAGTTTTCATTCTGGCACATCCAGACGTTGCTGTCTGTTTGGCCACATATTCTCATTGACATCACAACGGATATTTTCTCTTGCAATGCAGCGAGCAAAATATCTCCTTGAGTGGCAAATCCATCCTCTGCTGCGGTGTCATCACATGCTGCATCCATGGCTGCTAGCAGAGCCAGTTGTGTATGTGGACGCAGACTCCTTCCACCTCCAGGCAGAGAAAAACTTCTCTATGGGATTAAGGAACGGGGAGTAGGGAGGGAGATATTCAACCATCATCCTCTGATGTGCTGTAAACCACCGTGTGACCAGATGTGAGTGGTGAAAACGGACATTATCCCGACACAACAACATACTGGTTGAAATGGCCTTCACCCCTCTCATTACCCTGTAAAGAGTGTCTAAAAAGGTCAGCAGATGTTGTGTATTGTATGGACCAATAAGGGGGGTATGGGCGAGGACACCATTGTCTAAGATGGCTGCACACATTGTAATATTCCCTCTGCGTTGGCCTGGGACATCAGTGGTTGCTCTCTGTCCAGTGAAATTTCTTCCATGACTTCTACCTTTGGCCAGATTGAAACCCACCTCATCAATGTATATGAATGTGTGCAGTGGTTCCTGGCTTCCAGCTCCAGTACATGCTTTAGAGAGAGAAGGAAAGAGGGAGCGAGAGAAAGAGAAAGAGAGGTGTAACAACATACTATAATGCATTTTGAAAAATACAGTATATGTTCAGTATATTCTGGGAATAAGGTAAAACTGTGCAAATTTTATTTCTCCTGAGCCCTCTGTCAATTGTTGCAACTGACACAGATTCCTTTTTCCATTGGAAATTCCATTCCAATTGTTGCTCCTTCACATCGAAAGGAGCCAGTTGAGGTGGCTCGGGCATCTAGTCCGGATGCCTCCCGGGCGCCTCCCTGGTGAAGTGTTTCGGGCATGCCCAGTCGGGAGAAGGCCCCCGGGAAGACCTAGGACACGCTGGAGGGACTATGTCTCACAGCTGGCCTGGGAACGCCTTGGTGTCCTCCCGATGGAACTGGAAGAGGTCGCTGGGGACCGGGAAGTCTGGACATCCCTACTGAAGCTGCTGCACCCGCGACCCGGACCCGGATAAGCGGAGGAAAATGGATGGATGGAAATGGATGGATGTATGACACAGATTCAACATTGGCAAATACATTGTTATCCTCTATGACAGCACTTTGGATTTCCCTCAACCTTAAAGCATTGTTTGCAACCACCATTGCACAAATAGCTTCCCCCTGCTGTGGGGTAAAAAGAGGCCCTCCTCCCCCTCTGCAAGGTTGTCTATAAATCCTGTGTCGTGCAGAGTAAAATTTAAGTAATGTACTGTAGACAGGAAATAATGTATTACAGTATGAGATATTGGATTACAGCCCAGTACCGTACTATACATACCTGTTCTCCCTACGAAACGTTTGAATGATTGAATTTACTGTGGTTCTTCACATGGTCCACAAGTGTAGCCCTAATTTCATTAGGAATCTACCTATGTACTGAACTCTTCTCCCTCCACCCCGGTTTTGTGCTCTTCCTCTTCCCATTTCCCATCGTCCCCGCATCCTCACCTCTCTTCCACAATGCTGAGCTTCCATTTCAATGTCACAGAATTCTAGAAAAGGTATACACGGTGTCTTGCTCGGTTCATACAGTATATTCTTGCAAATGGGGGTTTATGGGATTCCTCCCCGGGTGATTCTGAACGAGTGGCTTGTCATTGGTTACAACTAATACTTCACACACCTCCTCCTGAGTGAAAGCTGAAGTTCACCTGAGAGCAATTGTTCAATTTAGGAGACATTTCCAGTAAAAAATGACGAAGAAATTCATAAAATTTGCTTGTCAGAATTTGATGAGTTTAACTATTTTGTATGTAATGACTCAAGCAATAAAATGAAGACTGTTAGTTTTTTTGTGAATGACTATTCAGCATCCATAAGTATAGCTCATTTTGACTGACATGACATAGGCAAATGATAATGTTCCAAAACTGCATTGTTTTGTGTGAAAGCACCTGATACATGTCCAAAATCATTTACACTTTGTTCACAGGAAGGAGAAATTGCTACTATCATGTGCAGAAATAATAAATGTTGTGGAGGTTGAACTAATAGTGTCACGATCGGTGTGTTGTACTCGTGACAGTTTTGGTTTTGTTCTAGTTGGTTTTCCTGTGTTGTTGTTGTTCTCCTAGTTTCACATGTTTTCTTTACTTTCTAGTTTTTTTTCCGTTGTTAATTACACGCACCTGTTCCTCGTTTGTTTACCGTGCTATTTATGTTCAGGTGTGTGCGCCAGTCCGTGTCGGTTCATTGTCATTTGTGCTTTTCCTTTGCGTCGTGTACTTCCATGTTTTTTCCGCTGCTTTGCAGCATCCTTTATTAAATATTCCTGCAACCTTACCTGCCTGACGTCCAGCTCTCTGCATCTCCGGGGTCGTTCCAACATGCCGCGCAGACGTAACCGTGACAGAATGAGCCGACCAGCTGAATTCGACCTCGCGGAGAGCGACTTTTGGACCCTGCAAATATTCAAGGCCATGGAGGAAGAGACGGCGAGATTCACACCAGAGGAGTTGGAGGCCGGGACCCGCCACGCACAACCCGGCCCGCCGGCGACAGAAAACACGGCGGTGCCGACTCGGGGACGTCGTAGCGTTGAGTTGCGAGCCCTCCTCTAACCTTCCCTGGTTCCTGACGGCGTCTGGGATCCGCCTTCTGGAGGGGGGGCTAGGGTGTCTGGCCGGATAGCGGAGGACGCGCGGCAAGGAGACTGCCTCTACTCAACGTCCGAGGCAACTCTCGCCGGCTTCGGCAGCACAGACGCTGCCGATACCGGCGCCTCGCTGCAGGACGCCACCCACTCATTATCCTCGGCAGCCTTCGCCGGCTTCGGCAGCCCAGACGCTGCCGGTCGCCGCACCCCGCTGTAGGATTCCGCCGATTGCCCGCTAGCGGAAGTTCCCGCCGGCGGAAGCCACTCCTGTGGTTCCTCCCAGGGCGTCGGTCTTGGTCCTTCCAGTCCCTCCTCCCAGGGCGTCGGTCCCGGCCCCTCCTGTGGCGCATCCCAGGGCGTCGATCCCAGTCACTCCTGTGGCGCCTCCCAGGGCGTTGGCTCCAGTGCCTCCTGTGGCGCCTCCCAGGGCGTCGGCTCCAGTGCCTCCTGTGGCGCCTCCCAGGGCGTCGGGTCCAGTGCCTCTCGTGGCGCCTCCCAGGGCGTCGGGTCCAGTGCCTCACGTGGCGCCTCCCAGGGCGTCGGCTCCAGTGCCTCCTGTGGTGCCGCCCAGGGCGTTGGCTCCAGTGCCTCCCGTGGCGCCTCCCAGGGCGTCGGCTCCAGTGCCTCCCGTGGCGCCTCCCAGGGCGTCGGCTCCAGTGCCTCCCGTGGCGCCTCCCAGGGCGTCGGCTCCAGTCGCTCCTCCCGTGGCGCCTCCCAGGGCGTCGGCTCCAGTCGCGCCTCCCAGGACGTCGGCTCCATTTGCGTCTCCCAGGGTCCAGTGCGTTCCCGTCGCGCCTCCCACGGCGCAGGGCGCTCCAGTCGCGCCTCTTACAGCGCAGCACGCTCCAGTCGCACCTCCCACGAGGCAGCGCGTTTCAGCGCGCTCCAGCGCCCTCCAGCGCCCTCCAGCGCGCTCCAGCACTTCCAGCGACGCCCAAGGTTCCGGTCCTGCCTAGGCGCCATCCCCGCCTGCGTCTCCGTCCCGGCCGACCCCCGGAGGGGTCTCGCCGGCCTCGCCTGCGTCTCCGTCCCGGCCGACCCCCGGAGGGATCTCGCCGGCCTCGCCTGCGTCTCCGTCCCGGCCGACCCCCGGAGGGATCTCGCCGGCCTCGCCTGCGTCTCCGTCCCGGCCGACCCCCGGAGGGGTCTCGTCGGCCTCGCCTGCGTCTCCGTCCCGGCCGACCCCCGGAGGGGTCTCGTCGACCTCGCCTGCGTCTCCGTCCCGGCCGACCCCCGAAGGGGTCTCGCCGGCGACCAACCACCAGTCCTCCCACCGCCATTCCCGTCTGCTGGTGACTTTTGGACTTGTTAGGACGTCTGGAATCCGTCCTTAAGGGGGGGGGTACTGTCATGATCGATGTGTTGTACTAACTTGACAGTTTTGGTTTTGTTCTAGTTGGTTTTCCTGTGTTGTTGTTGTTCTCATAGTTTCACATGTTTTCCTTACTTTCTAGTTTTTTCTCCGTTGTTAATTACACACACCTGTTCCTTATTTGTTTGCCGTGCTATTTATGTTCAGGTGTGTGCGCCAGTCCGTGTCGGCTCATTGTCATTTGTGCTTTCTTTCGCGTGGTGTACTTCCATGTTTTTTCCGCTGCTTTGCAGCATCCTTTATTAAAGATTCCTGTAACTTTACCTGCCTGACGTCTAGCTCTCTGCCTCTCCGGGGTCGTTCCAACATGCCGCGCAGACCTAACCGTGACAAATAGTTATGAGAATTTCCCTTCTGATCTGAGAATTGCACCAAAAGCGACTGAGAAAAACTCGAATAAAACCTTACACAGTCAGACACCGAGCGCCTACGGACTTTGATGGGGAAGGGTAGAGTGTGTTGTTACACTCCACTCATTGGATAAATGCTGACCTTTGTCCCACTTTTCCATACAAGGATTTGAGCTTTTGGTGTAGCAGAGGACTGACTTAAGTGTGCTCAGAATCTCCTGCAGCGATTACATATACTCATAATTTATGGCCACAACTAATAACTCATTGGAAATACAATACTAAAAGTAAAGGTAGTATACTGTTGTAATAGTGTGCTGAAAACAAATATAGAGTAATGTTTAAGAAAAATACACAGGACATTAGATTCAAAACGTTGAAAGGTTGATAATGTTAACAAACATCTTACGTCATAATTTTCGGTGGACTGGTGTTGTAAATGTCACAGTTTTTAAAATGTATTCCTTTTATTATTTTATTGTTACCTTTTAAAAGGTGTTGTGAGGTGTTGTGAGTGCATTGCTTGCATGTACAAAAATGCCAGTTGACTGTGAGAGAGAATGAGAGTGTGAGCATAGTTGGTCATTCTCACCACTTTGCCGGATTTTTCAGAGGCAAAACAACCGCAACGGACGGCTGAACAAACCCATTACTCTGGCTCAGTGCTTTTGACAAAGACACACACACACCCACACACACACACAAGCCGGCAGAAAATGACCTGCAGTGACTTAGATATGCCATATGACCTTCTGTACACAATGCGTATAAAGGACAGCACGTCGAAGGAGTAGTGAAGTCGGATGAGAGAGATGATTTTTAAACATTGAAGAGGACGTATGTTAATCAGATTAGTCTGATTGCTACCAAAATTGGACCACCATCTGTGACGTACATTTTTTTAAACTGGTTGTCCCACCCTTAGCAGCAACAACTGCAATCAAGCATTTGTAATAACTTGTAATAACTAATAAAGCGAGCCACATTTGGTTTGTGCATTTGGCAGTGAGCCCGGAAAGCAGGTTGGGATGATTCTGCAAGCTTTTTTGCACGTTTTTTCAACACTGATGAGTTCCACTGAGGTCACAAAACCCTTATATGGGCAACGATGGGCATACACCCCTGACTCCTTATCTGATGTCTGGAGTTGCTAATAGCTGTTAAAAGAGATATCGTCATTCACTATCAACTTCTGTACAGCCTCGGAAGTTGGGTTCAACCATGCAAAAATAAATAATCCTTAAAGTGGCAAACACTTTTTCAAACACTTTTTCACCAACATTTATGACCCTCTTAAAATCATCGGAATCAAGAGTAGTTAGAAACCTGAATCTTTCAAATTCAAATGATGCTTAACCTTAATCAAGAGTGCTGGTCCCTGTCGTTGGGGGCCTGCCATTTGACCTGACCCACTTGTTAAACAATCAGAAGAGGGGCATGCAAACTGGCCCTGAGAAGCGAATCAGAAGTCTAATAAGTCTTCTGGAAGTCTAAAAAAACAGCCCCATTGCTAATAGTGCATCACAGAGTTTCCACAGGCATAACTGGATTGTGGTGGCCAAGTCTTCATGGAGAAGTCGCTTTTTGCTTTTTTGATGTTGGCTCTCGCTGTCATTGAGAAGCAGAATTCACCAATTGTAGGATTGTTCACCCATTGATATAAAATGTAAATTCGGTTTAGACTGGTGTGAAACAAGTTATTTTTACCCTACTGATTATCTGTTGTTGCAAAAGCAATCATAAACAAATCCAAAAGACAGCCCCATTGCTAATGGTGCATCACACTATTAGGTATGGGGCTATTTTTTTTTTTAGCCAATCAGACTTCCCATTTGCCTCCGTAGGGCCTGCTTGCACAAACTGTTAAAAAAGCCCGGAGGTGGGGCACGATAGTGAGCGGCTGATGGAGGGGCCTGCACCCATGTGGCCAGTTTTGGGCACAGCCCGAAAAGGTAACGTGGGTCCCACCTCCCATGAGCTCACCACTCGTAGGAGGGGCCAAAGGGATCGGGTGCAATGTGAGATGGGTGACAACTGAAGGCGGAGGCCTTGGTGGTCCGACTACAGAAGCTAGTTGTCGGTACATGGAATTTCACCTCTCCGGCGGCGAAGGAGCCTGAGCTAGTGCATGAGGTGGAGAAATTCCGGCTAGATATAGTCAGACTCACCTCAACACACAGCAAGGGCTCTGGAACCAGTCCTCTCGAGAGGGGCTGGACTTAATTCCACTCTGGTGCAATGAGGGGCGATGAGCAGGGGTGGCAATTCTTCTTGCCCCCCCGGCTCCAAGCCTGTACGTTGGAGTTTAACCTGGTGAACGAGAGGGTAGTTCTCCTTTGCCTTCGGGTGGGGGGACGGGTCCTGACTGTTGTTTGTGCTTATGCGCCAAACAGCAGTTCAGAATACCCCCCCTTTTAGAGTCCTTAGAGGGGGTACTGGAAAGTGCCCCCTTGGTGGATTCCCTTGTTCTACTGGGGGACATCAACGCTCATGTTCGCTGTGACGGTGAGACCTGGAGATGTGCGATTGGGAGGCCCCCCTAATCTTAACACAAGCGGTGTTTTGTTACTGGAATTCTGTGCTCACCACGGATTGCCTATAACAAACACAATGTTCAAGCATAAGGGTGTCCACATGTGCACTTGGCACCAAGACACCATGTGTCGCATGGACTTGCGGCCACATGTCTTGGGCACTCGGGTGAAGAGAGGGGCGGAGCTGTCAACCAATCACCACCTGGTGGTGAGTTAATTCCGATGGTCGGAACCATCTGACCACCGGTCAGACCTGGCAGACCCAAACGCATTGTGAGGGTCTACTGGGAACGTCTGGCAGAGTTCCCTGTCAAAAGGAGTTTAAACTCCCACCTCCGGGAGAGTTTCGACCATGTTCCGAGGGAGGCAGCGGACATTGAGTCCGAGAGGGCGATGCTATGTGCCTCCATTGTCGAGGTAGCTGATTGGAGCTGTGGCTGTAAGGTGGTCGGTGACTGTGGTGCCGGTAATCCCAGAACCCATTGGTGGAAACCTATGGTGAGGGATGCCATCAAGCTGAAGAAAGAGTCCTATCAAGCCCTTTTGGCTCATGGTACTCTTTAAGGCAGCTGACCTGTACCGGCAGGCCAGGTGGTGTGCGGCTCTGGCGGTCACTTGGAAAACACTCGGCCATGGGAGGAGTTCGGAGAGGCCATGGAAAATGACTTCCGGATGGCTTCAAAGAGATTCTGGACCACCATCCGCCATCTCAGGAAGGGAAAACAGTGCACAGTCAACACCGAGTATGGTGCGGATGGTGTGCTGCTGACCTCGACTCGAGATGTTGTGGACCGGTAGAAGGAATACTTTGAAGACCTCCTCAATCCCACCGAACTCTCTTCCAACCAGAAAGCAGTGCCTGGGGCCACTGAGGCGGGCTCTCCTATCTCTGGGGCTGAGATTACTGAGGTGGTCAAAAAGCTCCTCGGTGAAAAGACCCATGTGGTGGATGAGATCCGGTCGGAGTTTCTTAAGGCCTTGAATGCTGTGGGCGTGTCTTGGTTGACACAACTATGCGGCATCGCGTGGACATCGGGGTCGATGCCCCTGGATTGGGAAACCAGGGTGGCGATCCCGCTTTTCAAGAAGGGGGACCAGAGGGTGTGTTCTAACTATCGTGGGATCACACTCCTCAGCCTTCCCGGTAAGGTTTATTCAGGGGTTTGGGAGAGGAGGATCCGCCGGATAGTCAAATCTCAGATTCAGGAGGAGCAGTGTGGTTTTCGTCTTGGTCGTGGAACTGTGGACCAACTCTATACTCTCTGCAGGGTCCTTGAGGGTGCATGGGAGTTTGCCCAACCAGTCTACATGTGTTTTGTGGACTTGGAGAAAGCATTTGAGCGTGTTCCTCGGAGAATACTTTTAGGAGCTTTCCAGATATATGGGGCATGGGACCATCTAATTTAGGCAGTTTGTTCCCTGTATGACCGGTGTCAGAGTTAGGTTTGCATTGCCGGCAATAAGTCAGACTCATTTCCAGTGAGGGTTGGACTGCTGGACTGCCCTTTGTCACTGATTTTGTTAATTACTTTCATTGACAGAATTTATAGGCACAGCCAGAGGAATTTCAGTTTGGTGGCTGCAGGATTCAGTCTCTGCTTTTTGCAGATAATGTGGTCCTGTTGGCTTCATTGAGTTGTGACCTTCAACTCTCACTGAATCGGTTCGCAGCTGAGTGTGAAGCAGCTGGGATGAAAATCAGCACCTCCAAGTCTGACTCCAGTCCGCCCGGAAAAGGGTGGAATGCCATCTTCGGGTCGGGATGAAGTGAAGCCTCAAGTGGAGGAGTTCAAGTACCTT
>QODF01000011.1:3055921-3067904 GCA_024372805.1 Oostethus manadensis
AGCGGAATAAAAGCCGCTTCGACCAGCAAGTCACTTCGTTCAGTCCGGTTGAAGGAAATCGTGTTCTGGTTCGGAACGTGAAGCTTCTAAGAAACACAAGCTTGAGGACAAGTGGGAAAATGCTGTCTACATAGTCCAGAAACGTGTTAGAGACCTGCCAGTGTATGTTGTACGTCCGGAAGATGCGCCAGATGCACCAATTCGCATGCTTTACAGAGATCTCTTACTCCCATGTCCATTCCTCCCAGCTGATTCCGAACAGCTACCAGTGACTCCACCGCGTCGTCCTGGGACATGAAGTCAGAAACCGGCACAGGATGAGGTTGATGACTGGAATGAGGGAGATGACGGACAGAAGATGCGACCGTTCTGCATTGAGCCTGCCACCTTCATAGTTAAAAGTGCCGGACCTGCCGATCCGAATGTTGTGAGCCGTTGCCCCATGCGCTGCTCCCATGCCGGTGTCGCCAGTTAGTCTTGATAGTCCTGTGTTGCCTGCTCTTGTCATTTGTGAAGAAGATTTACCTGAAGCAGCAACATTACCTGAAGATGGGATGTCCTCTGTCATACCAGAAGCTTCCTTGCCGGTGGAAAAAGAGTTGGAGTCTGATACTCCTGTATTAGACGTGTTATCTGAGGAGCCAGTGCTCTCTGACCAGGCAGAGACATCGCTTAAACAAGCTGAGCCATTACTTACCCCGACAGAATCTCATGATGCTCCTGAGAATGACAATCCTAATCTTGAGTCTTAGTTTTCGTTCAGGCGTTCTACGCAACGGCGTCAACCGCCTAGTCGTTTACAGTATGTGGCCTTGGGTAACCCGCTTATTTCAGTGGTGCAAACGTTATTTCACGGGTTAGTTGATGCATATAATAAAATACTTTTACCCTCTGTGGCAACTCAGTCTTCACAGTAATGTTAGTATGCATCGGGAGTTGCATGATTTAAAGGGGGAGTGTGTAACCCTGGTGTGAACATGGGTTAGTGACATGGTCAGGTGACCGCAGCGCCGCTAATCAGGTAGTGTATATAAACAGGAAGTTAAACGTGTTGGTCAGCGCGAGGCATAGGATTCCAGGGCAGGCGCTAACCATTGGATCCCGACCACTACGGTACAGAGTGCGAGCAGGTATTCAAACCCGAATTGGTGAGTTGGGCTAACATGTAGCTTAGCTTCCCATTCAAACACATGAGTTAGCCTAGCCTAGCTGCGTTCATTGATTTGAATGGAGCGGTTAGCCTTGTCTTTTATGCCTATTTATCAAAATGTATTCAACTAGGTGAAGTGCAATTTATATAGAGTTTTTACCAACTTATCGTCTAACTGTATGAATTTTGGTTGTAGTTGGATACACTTTAAGGCCCAAACTTGGTAGTGTTTGGAGCCTGTTGATTCTAATGCAGTATATTGCACTTCTTGCACTTTAAAGGATACATTTAGTATTGTTATTTTTGGATTTAATTGTTAGATACATGGATAAATGAGTGATCGAATGAATAACTACATGTGTTAATGTTATTGACTTTTGATATAAATCCTCAGAATGTAGTACTGATATTGGTACATGGATTTGTAAATACATTAAGTATTGACTGGATGGAATTAAGATGTGCACATGATTTATTGATTTGGTCCTGTTCTTGTACAGGCCAGGTCGGATGGCGAGCTAGAACCTTGATGAACTGAACTGAACTCAGGCAACAAGCCTGGCATATATCCTCAGCCCGGATACGGAATTGAGACCCTTACCTGCTCGGTTGGGCCGGTAGGATGCTCCTGTAGCCACCCTTTACATTTGTACCCTGTTTGGAACTATTTTGTATGACTGCACGGCGCGTGGCTACTCATTCTGGACCCCATTCATACTTGCACTTGCACTTTTGCACAACCTACCTCAGCCCAACCTACCTCAGCACTGTATGGACAATTTCTATGCCAGGAGTGTTTTTGCAGGTCATACGTCAGATAAATACTCGAGCCTTTTCCATTGTTTACATATATATTATTGAAACTGCTAAGGCAGAATCTGTTGAATGTACGTTTTCTTGAACTCAGATTATGAATGTAAATATTTTCCCTGAATGGCCATTCTTCATACTATGTATGCACTTGTATTGTTTTTGAATTTGTATGTCTTTCCAATATATGGTACCAGCAACTTTCAATAACTCTCAATCCTTGATTCTCACTCCACTCCTAGAGTCGATATCTAGGGCTTCTGAACTAGCCCAATGCAACTTTAACATTAGCTATAATCACATTGTTACCTATTTACTATTAGCTTTGGGTAACGCATATGCTACATAAAGAAATCTGGTCATTCCATGGGGTGTATGTTTGTGTAAGATAACTCTTGTACTTCTTGGGTGACTGTACCGAGTGTGCCTCCTCTGTATGGATAGAAGTTCTTATATTATATTACAAAAGTATTATCTATAACCAAAGACGCAAGTTCAGAGGTTATGTTGCATTTTATTATGCCTATAACATCTGTGTTTCAATGGTGCAAAAATTAATTCAAAATCTTTGGTGTGAAATAATGATTTAAAAAAGGATAAAAAATGTGCAAGGACGTGACGTTACACTTAGTTAGCCATGAGTCATTAACCATTTGTGTAATGATTATACCACTTTGAGAATCTCTGTATTACTTGTACTGTATGCTGGAATGCCTTCCAAAGGTAATTTCTGTTGGTGTGTAAAAAATATTGAAATATATTGTAATTTAATGCAAATGCAACTGTTATACTGTACATTAGTTTAATTTGTTATGAACATTTATAATTACTTTTACCTTAAACGCTTAATACTACCAATCACCCATTCATATACAATCCAAAAGGTACGCTGTTATGGTACCTAAACGGCAGTCTCCATGGAGAGCTGTGGCGTCGCTCTTAACAACATTAACAACATTAGATTTGCAAGTGAAGACGACCAAGCCAGAGTGACGGAGCAATGTTTACACCAACAAGGCAACATATTAAAGCCACAGAAGCTGAACTAAGTCCTATTTTAAGTACATGGATACAATAAAACATTTAACTTATGTCAAAATTCTGGAAGAATACACCAAAAATATGTGACATGATGACTGGATGGGTACCAAAGTGTTGAAATGACCAAAAAGCCATATTGTAATCAAACCAAACTACCAAAATGTATTTTTTGTATTCACAAATTTTTTGAGACAGACTAAATATCACACTTGTGTATTTCGTTTGTCAGAGATAAGTATACCCTGCCTCTCGCCCAAAGCCAGCTGGTATAGGCTCCAGCATACCCGCGACCCTAATGAGGATAAGCGGCATAGAAAATTGATGTATACATACAACAACAGGTCAGTAGATAGTATTAAAAGTATGTGAGAAAGAACATTAACAACCAACATATTCAGTACTACTTTAATAATAAAGTGTCTACAACAATTTTGACGTAATTGATATGCAATCCAGCAACTACAAATAACTCACTATTTAGCAGACAACTTGAATTTACCGTAATTTTTCAATTCTCCTCCAGGTACGCCTCCCGCCAAACCCACACCGCTGTGATCGGCCACACTCCCAAGCGCTCCCGAGGACTTCCGGAGTACTGCAGATGACACTTCTGGCAGTACAGAAGTTAAGTAGACATTAAGTGGTTTTGCTTAATGTCCACTTTTACAACTATTAGCAGCTCCAGACAAGGGTGAGCTTGTAATTTGCATGCATGCAAATCCCTCCACTGCCTGTATGCACTCACTGTAATGCTACACAGACAACCTCTTTTGTCCGATTACTTGCACAAAATAAACACAGTTAAGACACTGAGAAATTGTTACTTACAGCTTGCTCCTCTGACTCCAACACGACAAAGCAACGTTGGAAAGGCGTCGGACATCAACAACAGTTCGACGGAAAGTCCAGTTTGTATTGCTAAACAAAATTAGCTTTCCCTAACACCAAAACAAATATTTCCTGAGAACCATTGCTCAACATTTGTGATATAAGGAAGTCTGGGTTTTGTGATGTCAGTGGAACTCTGCGTTGAAAAAAAAAAAAAAAGTGAAACACAGCATGCCAAGCCATCCAGAACTGCTGTCAGGACTCCCTTCCAAATGCACAAACCTCATTATCTGACGCGTTGCCATCATTTAACACAAGAATACAACATTAGCTATAAAGGTCCCGAATCTCAGGTGCGGCAAAATTAAAAGGAAATACATGCGGAAATATAAAGAAAATAAATAATACAAAAATATACTAATGTAGTAATTACTTTTTGCATTTTGTCTTTGCTTTTTCCATTTTGTCATTGCTTTTTCTGTTTTGTCTTTGTTTTTGCTATTGTTGTTTTTTCTGTTTTGTCTTTCATTTGCTTTTTCTCATTGCACTTATCGGATGGCTCAAGCTGGTGACAAAAACCAAAGGCAAATGAATGACCCGCCCAAATAAAGAGCTATCTGGTTCTCAAGGACTCATGGGCGCCACTATAGATCTTTCATAATTAATTGGGTAGTACATGTTAATCTCACATGCAAACACAAGTGACAAGGGCCAGACCACGACCAACACAGACCAAGTGTCTATTAGTGGGGAAAAATGCGTAGCTTACTTGTAATACCAACCCCAACCCCACCAAAATGGCCCCCTGCCAAGCTCAGTGTCACACTGGTTGAGAGGTTGGCCACCGTGTCCCTCCGGTGCTCTGACAGTTTTTGTTTTGCCCTTCTGTTGACATTATTTTTTGCACTGGGCAAAGGTTCTCAACATGTCAGGGTAAACCTGATTTACTGAACGTGTAATCTCCTCCCAGGCCCCTTTTGCATCATCAGCCAGTGGAGGTCTGCTGGCCTGACCATATATTCGCCCACTGCGAGCTTGACCTTGCAGACCAAAACATCACTTTCCTTCTGGGAGAAGTTTGGCCAACTTTTGCTGTCTTCATACATATTCAAGAAACTTGCAATGCTCTTCGCCAGCGGTGCATTTTAAGGTAAGGAGAGGAGCTCATTTGGTTGCTGAAGATTTGACCTGACTGTGTTAAACCCAGTTACGCCATCTCTCCTCTCTCTACGAAATTGCAAAATGCGCCTTAAACAGGCGAAGGTGTGCCTCGCCTGCGCCTGGTCTACTAAATTTGAGCCCAATGTCTCCCTCTGACAGCCTCATGAACGTTTTAATTGTGTTTAAAAATATGTGTGTCGCACACTTGGACATAAGAAATCCAGACGTGCGGGGTTTTTTTGAATAATGATCTCTTTAATGTAACACACAGCACATCAGCAACTATTACAGCACATGTGACGACAAGGGCTGCACATTGTCTACTGAATACGAGGCATGAAACTTCACGTTCCTCCGTCACATGCACACCAATTGTTACTTATCTGTACTAACTCAACATATTGTGTACATGTAATATGATATTGCAAATGTACATTCATACAAGACACAGCATATATCAGCGACCATCAGGTGGGTAAACTGCTCGTTAGCTGATGACGTACTTTCCACACGAACACTGTATCGTAATTCTACCTGTTCACAAATATATCAAAACCTTACCTTTGTGTCATGTTCACATTCCTAATGAGCTTATACACACCAATAGACTTGTTTACCACCAACACTGTAAGTTATAAGCATTATTTTTCTTACCTGTAACACACAGCACATCAGCAACTATTACAGCACATGTGATGACAAGGGCTGCACATTGTCTACTGAATGTTACAGGAACCCTGTTCCGGGTTCGAGAGGACCCAATAGCTGTCCACGATGCCTTTATGAAACTTAATAACCTGTTTTGTTAATATTTAGCCACTGATATATTCCTGTACCCTTTGCACATAAACATATGCACAATAATTGCAAAAATGAATATATGAATGGGTGGGGAGTGTGAATGTTTTGAATTAACAAGCCCCACATTGTCCTTCAACTCTATTATGGGTCCCACACTCTCCCCTCCAATGCAAATGTCGTCTCGACATTTCGACTGTCCCAGATAACTCTAGTCTTCAACTGCTGAAGCTTGGCGGCGAGCGTTGTTGGAGTCAGTGTTCGATACGGTCTGTGGATCAACAGTCTTAAGCATGACATCTATCCCCAGTTCTATGCATGCCGGCCGCAGACGTCACTGGCCAGGTGATATCTGAGGTGTACTGTGTACTGTGTACTGTTTGTGACTGGGATGGACACTCTAGACCAGTGTCCCTTCTGCGGCAATGTATCTCAGACTGAAAAGCTTTGGCAATGTCGAGCCTCCATAGCTTCCGTAACAGGTCCATATAAGTACTATATGCCTTACATACATCTATTTCTTTATACGTGCTACTGTTCTGGCAATCTGGAACAGCGTAATTAACTAATGTATCAAACAAAAGGTTTACGTCTACAAGATCTCAATAACAAATCTGAAAATAAGATTTTACTATGAACATTTCTTTGTAACTGTTAGCGCTAGTTGTATCTCTGAATAACTGAAGGCTGACCTAGCGTCTCATATGTGTCTTGGGTGGTCGTCTTTTACGAAAAGAATACTTTCTCAAAGCTGATGAGTGTGGATCAGCATCCCTCTGGTCTGCCTCATTGGATGCCGCTTCTCTTTCGGAGTCTACCTCGGTTGCCAACGATGACAGCTCTCCCTCTGACTCCGCCATCGCGCCATTATCACCACCGTCGGACCGTTCATCTCTGCCAACATCGTGCTCCAGGCCTCCCCTTTCTTTGGGCTGAAATTCTTCTGCTTCTGCTCTCAGCTGGTGCCTAGGCTGGTCCACGAGTTTCACTGGATGTGTGGTGATCCCTCTCCAACAACCTACATCATCTGAACTGCTGTCCGGATCTACTTCTTCCTGTCTTGTCCGCTTTTTCGTCCATCCATTTGGCTTCTTCTTTTCCTTATTTTCCCTAAGCTCCTCTTCTATGGGCAGAAAATTACAGGGAAGTAAAAGGTTTCTGTGCAACACTCGGGTCCTTCCAAAACCACTTTCCGGTCGAATCACATAAACTGGACTGTCTTTCTGTTTCCGTTCCACAACAATGTGGACTTTATCCTCCCAATAAGATCTGAGCTTTCCAGGTCCCCCTCTATCTTTGCAGTTCTTCACCAATACTCGGCATCCTGGCTGTAGATCAGCTCCATGAATCTTTCTATCATAAAACTTCTTTGACCTGTCTTGCCCTTTCTGAGCAGTCTGCGATGCCAACTTATATGCTTCTCGCATCCGCTTCCTCCACTAACTGGCATATTCACTGTGAGAGTTGCTTTGGTCCATTGGTGGCAAGCCAAACATGATGTCCACGGGAAGGCGAGGGTTCCGGCCGTAGAGGAGATAGTATGGGGCATATCCCGTGGCCTCGCTTCGTGTACAATTGTATGCATGTACCACCTTGGCTAAGGAGCTTTTCCAGTCTGCCTTGGCTTCCTCCGGTAGGTTTCTCACCATGGACAGAAGTGTTTGATTAAATCTCTCTGCCTGACCGTTGCAGGCTGGGTGGTAAGGTGTTGTGTGGGAGCCTTTAACGCCACTGTACTCTTCTAGTTTAGAAAACAGTTTATTTTCAAATTCTCTTCCCTGATCATGATGTAATTTTGATGGGAATCCGAATTTGAGCACAAAGTCCCCAAAGATCTTTTCAGCAGCAGTTCTAGCAGATTTGTTGGTGCATGCGTAGGCTTGAGCAAAGCGTGTGAAATGGTCAATCACCACTAAGATATACTCATATCCGCCTTTGCAGTTTTCAAGGTGAAGAAAGTCTATTGAGACCAACTCAAATGGGTAGGTCGTTACGATATTAACCAGTGGTGCACTTGCGGGTTTGCAAAGACGCTTCCGCTTCAGGCAGCTGCATACTTGCGTCACATAATGAGTCACATCTCTTTGCATGTGTGGCCAATAGAATCGGTCGCGAATAAGACTTAGTGTCCGCTCCAATCCAAGATGTCCCATTTTCTCGTGTAGTTCCTGATAAATGAGTCGGTGGAATGATGCTGGAAGTATTAACTGGGATCGAGTGGCAGACTTTCTATACATGATGCCATCCTGGTCAATACTTAACTTGTTTCGTTCCCTTAAGAGGACACTTGCCTTATCATGCTTGTCTCTCCTCTTCAGGTGAGGCCATTGTCCGGTTAAAACACACTCCCTCACCTTTCCGATGACTGGATCCTCCTCCTGTGCTTTCTTTAATATTTTTGGTGAAATTTCCGCCACTGAGGGTGCGAACCGCTCTTTTTCCATTTGTTGACATGCAGCCGCGATGACAACTGGACACATCCATGGCTCCTGTGGATCAGACTCAAGTTGGCATGTTTGTGTGACAGCTGTGATTACCTCTGGTTGCATCTCCTGTGAGCATGCCTGGATGTATTGCTCCATGTCCAGTGGCATGCGTGACAAGCCATCCGCATCACGGTTCACTTTCCCTGGTCGGTATTTAATTGAAAACTTAAAGTCTGCTAGCTCTGCAATCCACCTATGAGTTGTAGCATTGAGCTTGGCTGTGGTCAGGACGTAGGTCAGTGGATTGTTATCGGTGTATACTGTGAACGATGGTGCATAATACAGATACTCCCTGAACCTTTCACAAATCGCCCACTTCATTGCTAAGAATTCTAGCTTCCCTGAATGCAGGTGGTAATTTGCTTCTGGAGCGGTTAGCGTTCTCGACCCATAGCCGATGACAACTAGCTTGCCCTGCTGTCTCTGGTACAGTACTGCACCAAGCCCTTTCTGAGATGCATCACAGTGTAGCACGAATGGCTGTTCAAAATCGGGGTATCCTAGCAGCGGTGGGTTAATGAGGTACTCTATGATTTGACAAACTACTTCTTGGTGTCGTTCGGTCCAGTCAATTGGCTGACTTGAGGAAAGCTGCTCTGACTTGCTTTTTGATCTCTGCTTACTCCCATCTGGCCTTTTGACTCTACCCTCTTTGTTCTTTTCCGTGGATAACAGTTGATAAAGAGGTTTCGCAATGCGAGAAAAGTTTGGGATATACGGTCTATAATAGGACAGGAACCCCAGCATCTTCCTCACTTCTCCCACAGTCTCAGGGTTGCCGTTTTTCAAGGCTTGCACTGGCGCCACTTCCGCAGGATCCATGCAATATCCCTCCTTAGTGACAATCTTGCCAAGGAATTTCACCCTATCTTTAAATACTTCACACTTTTTGGGCGTCAGTTTTACACCATGTTTTTGATAGCGGCGCAGCACCTCTCTCATATCATGGAGGTGATCTTCAAATGACTTGCTATGAACAAGGTTATCATCCAAGTAGGGTTGGGATGTCTCGTCTCGTAATCCTCCTAGGCACTCCTCCATACTACGCTGGAACTCGGCGGGAGCAGACGACAAACCAAAAGGGATCCTGATCCACTCATATAAGCCCCACGGTGTTATAAAGGCGGTAAGTGGTCTACTACTTTCTTCCAGGAAGCCCTGATGGTATGCCCTACCCTGGTCCAGCACAGAGAACCATGCACTCCCACTCAGACTATTCAGCATGTCTTGTACTCGAGGGATGGGGTGGCGATCCGGTATTGACTTGCTGTTCAACTCCCGGTAGTCCACACACAAACGCAGACTTCCATCCTTCTTCCGGACACAGACAATTGGTGAAGAGTATGGCGATCGGGACTTCTGAATCCATCCCCGATTCAGCAAATCCTCCAAGTATTCTTTCACTTCCTTGTGGAGTGGTTTGGGGACTGAGATGTAAGTGCGTCTTACTGGTGTATTGTCACTCAATCTAATTTTTAACTGCAGTGATGGGATACATCCTACATCGTTGTCATTTTTTGAAAATGCTGCACAATCTTCTCGGAGCATTTGTTTCACTTTTTCCTGACGCTCAGTGGACAGATGGTCAACTGGTACTGGGGGGTCCCAGAGGTCTTCTCTGTTTTGGTCCAATTGTTGATGGTTATTTTCAGCACCTCCCTGATCACTCTGTATGTTCCTACTGCTACTCCGATTTCCACTTGGCGGCTTGTCTTCACTAACTGGTCTGACATCAACTGGGTAAATGGACTTGACTTGCTGGAGATATCCTAACACTGTGCGAGGGGTGAGAGTGATGTCACTGCTACTCTCATTTGTGTCTGTGATGGACACTCTAGACCAGTGTCCCTTCTGTGGACGGATAATGCTCTCTCGAACCCTGATCCCCTCAGGCAACTCTAAGGTTTGTTCTGGTTCAAAGACAACTTCCTGCTCAGTAAGGCTAACACCTGTTCTCACACTGCACCTGATATCTTTGGTCTGACCAGCTGGAACAACCGTCTTCATTCTGCCTACTTTTACTAAGCCATCGTTGCTATTTCCATCACTGCTACGCACAATGTCGATCAATACAGTCGCCTTTTTGCAGTCAATTGCAAATGCATCTCCAACAATGATCGGTGTCACCTCAGGATGTTGTTCCATCCCACGCTGTACTAACTGCTCAATCACGTTATAACCAATAATTGGTGGTTCTGCTACCCCTGGCTCATTGGATACCAACACAGGCACCAGCATTTCTAAGTTTGAACTATCGTCAGATCCCATCTTAACCTGTAACTCTACCCACCCGATAAAAAGGTATTGGCGTCTGATTTGCTGCTCTGCCTACCAGAGTTCCATCTTCACCCAGGATTTCTTCTATGCCTCTTATCCTGGTTCTTTGAAGACACACTTTTCGCCAGTTTTCATTAATAATAGTGACCTGTGAACCTGTATCCCACAAAGCTTTTACTGGTACTCCTTCAAAACAGCAGTCCACAATGCACTTTCTACCAACTAAAGCTTTTAATTTAGCTTGGTGACGTAACAAGAGATGACTAGCATAAGTAGCACCTGTGGTCTGTTTAGCGTTCGCAGTTGCAGCTAACTCAGCTTCTGATTCTCTCACACAGAAGCTCATGAGTCTTTGCATCTGGCTCACTCTGGATTGGAGCTACTAGTTTTGGGGGAAGTCACTGACCGAATGGTTACATTCATGTCATCAAATTTTCCTCCATATCGCTTCGGCCTCCTACAGCCTCTGGAAAAATGTCCTGACAGTCCACACTTAAAACAGTGTTCACACTGGTCACAGTTGTCTTGTTCCTGACACACCTTACATCCTCTCTTAGCTCTTATAGTGTTTTTCTCCCACCTAGCAGTCCCTTGAGGATGTGTTAACTTTCTTTTGATTTCAGCCATTTCCTCTCTTAATAACCTGACCGTCTCATGAAGCTCCAACTCTTTAGCAGTATCCCTAACTTCTGCTTTACGACTCTTAGACCTTACAGCTTCAGCCGAGTGCTCTTGAACTTTAGCTTCTGTTGCAATCTGGCCTGGTCGACTGACTGGCACCTCTGCATGTACCTCATTTATATTTGGGACTTTGCTACATACATATTTCCTTTGTTTTGACTGCCTCTCTAGTTCAACACTAGCAGCTTTGTTAATTTTGTCAATTAACGTCTCATTTGTCACTCTCAGATCATCCAGGTATGGTTTAAGCCGAAACTTAATGTTATCACCTAATAGCCCAGTACTCACTGATCTCAAGAACTTCTTTTGCACAAGGTCAGTACTGTATTGTTCATCTGAACCGCCATCTCTTGAGGCAAGTAAAAGTCTTTCCTTTAATTCAATGGCTCTAAAGAGGAAGTTTTGAGGAGACTCACGGTTGTCCTGTGTAATGCTCACCAGTTTGTGGTACAAATCTGTGAAACTATCTTCCTTGAAATGGCCCTTAAGGATGGTCCTGAGTTGGGGAAGGGTGAGGTCACTTTTTATCTCCAGCATATCTCGAAGACTCAAACCTGGGCTTATCGCCTTCACCACTGCTTCTATAATCTCGACCTCACTGTGACCCTTGCTAATGCCTCTGTCAATCTGATGCATTAAATTGGTGTATGAGAGTCTTTCTTTTTGTCCTTTTTCTCCAATCTGTCCACAAATTTTGAATTCTCTCCTGACAGTCACTTCAGGAAGCCTGTTCATAGGTGCAGTCATCGCA
>QODF01000011.1:3068534-3219611 GCA_024372805.1 Oostethus manadensis
AGAGGACCCAATAGCTGTCCACGATGCCTTTATGAAACTTAATAACCTGTTTTGTTAATATTTAGCCACTGATATATTCCTGTACCCTTTGCACATAAACATTTGCACAATAATTGCAAAAATGAATATATGAATGGGTGGGGAGTGTGAATGTTTTGAATTAACAATCCCCACATTGTCCTTCAACTCTATTATGGGTCCCACATGTGCATATGTGTACATTTTTAACACCATGACGAATATTACAGAAAGAACGCATACATGAACCAAAAAAATGTGTCAAATACACAAATGCGTGGTAAATGCTTCATGAGCGCCATCACAGCTCTACAAATGGCTAAAATAACAGTTTGGAAATCAATCATGTCATTCCTTGTGGACTTAGATCTGGCAGCTGACCTTGGAGTGCCACTCAGTTCACTAGGTACAAGCTTAATCGCAAAGGTACTGGATCGCCGTGGTCTGGCCACAGTCACCCACCAGACTGAAACCATAACTCTCAGCCTTTCTGGAAACCATCAGGAGGAGATAACGTTTCTTGGTATGGCAAACTCCTGAAGATCTCGTGATCCTGGGTGTTATGTGGCCCAGACAGCACATAGCTTCATTGCCTGAAGTCAGCTGTTCCTCCTTCTACAAAGGGGACCACACCCGTTCTGCAGACCTGTCACAGGTCCAAAGTCCAAAAGTTTTCAGCAAAAGTCAGGCACTTTCTCTTCCTCCACATAGGTCCTATGATCGTTGCATCAATCTTTCTTGTGGGAAATACAGCATCCCTGAACGCAAAGCTTTGTATATTAGGGATAATTCAACCCTCCTCCACCACAGTGGAGTTTTTTTCTTTGTGGGCATAAAGGATGGCACTCTTAAACCCTGCATAGACTACAGAGGGATAAACAACATCACGGTCAAGAATAAATACTCCTTGCCACTGCTCACCTCTGACTTTGATGCTCTACAAGCAGCTGAGGTTTTCACTAAACTAAACCTTTGCAATGCCTACCATTGGACATAAATGGAACACGGCATGCAACACACCCTTGGGGAATTTCGATTATCTAGTTATGCCGTTTGGCCTGTCCAATGTCCCAGCTGTTTTCCGGCCTCTGATAAATGATGGCTGTACTAAAGGGATATCTTGGGAACTTGAGACTTCTTTTGTTTACCTAGTTGACGTTTTGATTTACTTGAAAACATTGACAAACCCATCTCCCATGGTTGCCAGGTCTTAGAGTGCTTACTGGAGAACCAACTGTTTGTCAAGTGTCTCTTCCACACAGAAGCCTGGTTGTTCCAGGTCTAGTCTGGGAAACGGCAGTGTCTAGGTGGACCTGGGGAAAATAAAGGCTGTGGCAGAATGGCCAACACCTCATATCTGAAAGGAGCTGCAGCGTTTTCTGGGTTTTACCAAGTTTTATCGCAGGTTTATTCGAAATTTCAGCAGTGTCACGGCTCCCCTGTCTGCATTACCATCAAGAGGGGTTTCGGTTGTAAACACCATGCAGAAGAGGCATTCCAGGAGCTTAAGCAGTTGTTCACCACCACCCCAATCCTGATCCAGGTTCCACCCCAAGTCCACCTTCCCTACTTTTCATACTTTCATTACCCTTACTTTATCCTCGCATCATCGTGGAATTATTGTGACATCATCCTTGATGGCATCCCTTATAAGCCTTATAAGAGGAAGTATTGTTTCCCGTATGTGAAATGTACCCATCCATACCCTGGTGGGATACATTTTAGTTGTTTACATCAAACGTGTGTCTTGGCCAGTTTTTTTTAATAAGGTTTGCTTTATAATTTATTAGTTATATTTTCAAGGTTCAGCTGCAAACAATAGTGTCTGACTATAGTCTTTACTTATTAGCATTTTTTAAAGGAAAGGCGTGATTCATCGTTTGTTTCAGTCAACAGCTCTGACAAACGCATGTAAATTCTTTGTGTCTGTTGTCACCACAGGGAATTGACAGGATATTTACAGTGCACTTTCCAAAACACAATCACAACATGCTGTGCACATCTTTAGTTGTGTATGTCTGCGTGCATGTGTTAGGAAGGTGTTGGGCATTAAATTGAGCGATGGAGAGGGCCTATTGATTTCCACAGTAGAGGAAAAGTAATCTTCTTTTTGTTGGGCTCCTTGTGCATGTGTGTGTGTGTATCTTTGTAATTGTGTGTTGTGATCCTTCAGTGATTGAAACAGTGGTCAGCAACAGTATTAAAGATTTTATAGCCTCCCCCTCATAGACACAGTATATCACTCCAAACTAGGGGATAATAATTGTTGCGGTAAACAGCATCTCAGCCTATTCAGAAGAAGCAGAAGCTCCCGTCAGCCAGTCAGTTTCATTTGTGTTTACAAGGATGTAGGACCTTACCAGTGTACATTTACCGGTGCATGACATGTTATAGCGCATTAAAAAAGAGAAAAATGTGACTGCCAATGAGGAACAGATTTATAATATGCTCATTTAATAATACTGAATATGAACAATGTGAATAAGGTACGGCCGCACGATGGCTGAGTGGTTAGCACATTGGCCACACAGTCAGGAGATCTGGAAGACCTGGGTTCAAATCTCCGTTGGGCATCTCTGTGTGGAGTTTGCATGTTCTCCCCGTACGTGTGTGGGTTTTCTCCGGGTACTCCGGTTTCCTCCCACATTCCAAAAAAACATGCATGTTAGGTTAATTGGTGACTCTAAATTGTCCATAGGTATGAATGTGAGTGTGAATGTTTGTTTGTCTATATGTGCCCTGCGATTGACTGGCGACCAGTCCAGGGTGTACCCCGCATCACGCCCAAAGCCAGCTGGGATAGGCTCCAGCATCCCCGTGACCCTAATGAGGATAAGCGGTACAGAAAATGAATGAATGAATGAATAGGGTACTACAAATAAATACTAATCATTTTACTTTTTTACTCTTTCACTGCCCCCTGACAAACTCCGCAATATATAAGTAACTGTAGTCCTACGTGAATTTCTATCTAAATCAAGCCATGCTTGCATTTTTTGTAGTTCATTTCCAGAGATAAAAGCAAACACAGTGAAGCATAACATAAGCCAGGTTTATTCAATATAACCCCTTCACAATGTTTGTCAATATAGCAGTAAGGTTGGCTGTATTTATCTTGATTTAACAGTATATTGTTTTTGGAATGTGTCACGCTCACAATTCGTGGGTCATGATTAGATTCAATTTTGATATATCCCGATACTTAAGTGAAGACGATTATTGTGATTTTTTAAATATATCTGATTCTGAAAACAACGAATTAGTAAACTGGTACACATTCAAAAAAGTTGCATGAAATATTTTATTATCTGAAATGTCGGAAGCATAACTGCAACAGCAACTGTATTTACAGTAGCAAAAGTTGAAGACTGTTTTAGGTTTAAATTGGTATATATAAATTCTCCGGTTTTAAGACTATACAGTGCAATCCATTTGAGGGACATACCTTGCTTAAAGAATGTAAAAACAATAAACATAAGTAAACATTCTGTCGTGCATCCTTGAGGAAATTTACGTAGGCTAGTCCATAAGATTAGCATGAGGGTGCCATATGTACCAACCACAAAAATAAAAATACATTTAAAATCAATCTGTCAATAATTGGAATGGTGGCTGTGCAACATGACTTTAGTGCAACTTAACATTCATTCATTCATTTTCTATACCGCAATGCAATTTAAAATATGTATTTGTCTAGAACAAGAAATAGTAATTTGAGTCACTCTTTAGATTCTTTTAAAGGAAAACAAGTCAACATTCCCAAGTTTTAGGACACTTGTTTGGGTAGTTGCAATGTCTCCTGCTGTGGAAAAGACCTTCTCTGAGGACACTGCAGAGGGATTGACGGGCTACAGTGAACATATGAGGATAGCTTCTTGATCAGTTTTTGTTTTAGGATCATCTTTGTGAGAGGTAAATGTGGAACCAAGGAGATCAGCTAAAGTGCATGATGCTCT
The DNA here is from genome assembly GCA_024372805.1 of Oostethus manadensis. Classification (NCBI taxonomy): domain Eukaryota; kingdom Metazoa; phylum Chordata; class Actinopteri; order Syngnathiformes; family Syngnathidae; genus Oostethus; species Oostethus manadensis. The sequence goes on from QODF01000011.1 coordinate 3,072,509, forward strand.
GGGTCTCATACAAGTGACATGCTGGAAGCAGGCTGGACTGGTCGCCAGTCAATCGCAGGGCAGACATACAACCTTTCACACTCACATTCATAGTCTAATGGATAATTTAGAGTCTCCAATTAACCTAACATGCATGTTTTCGGAATGTGGGAGGAAACTGGAGTACCCGGAGAAAACCCACACACGTACGGGGAGAACATGCAAACTCCACACAGAGATGCCCAACGGAGATTTCAGCCCTGAACCTCCTGACTGTGAGGCCAACATGCTACCCACACTATATTATACAATCCACTAAAATTTTCATCATAATGTAGTTTAGATGTACCATAATACAAGATTAGAGTTGGAATTGTAAATATGCAAGTTTATATTCAATTTACTTACTCTGTGCTTTTACATTTCTGCCACTACAGCATCAGTCAGCCTGGAGTAGACGTGGCCAGTCTCTACTTCAGACAGAAAGGCGTGGACTTTCCTTCTCATTGGCATATCTTTCTAGATAGATCTTGTACTATAGCTTCCTTGATTTCTCTAACTGTGTCTCAATCTTTTCTTGTGTATAACAAGCTTGGCATAGAGCGGTGCAATGACTGACAGAGTTGTCATACTCTCCTCAGAAATCACTAACGTGGCATCTTTCATTGGCTTCAGTACTTTGCTTTAGAGCACCGCCTCTGCACATGTAATGTCTCAATCAATGTCAGTATGTCCCTTTCATGTCAAAGGAGCTGTTCAGTCTTGTGACCACATCTGTAATGAGAATGTTTTAGTATCTCCTTTTTGGCTTGTTTGAGCTGTAGCTGGTGATTTGTTTGGCTGTCACACAATGGGCCTGTTTGTAACATGTGAGAAAGCATCTTCCACTTGTCATCGATGTGATGCGCTATTATTGTTACGTATGACACGGTGGCCCCGGAAGACCAGGCATCACATGTTAAGATAACTCGTTCGGCAAAAGGAAGATCACCCAGCACGTCGTTTTTTACATCTTTGTACAATCGGTGCCATTTTGGCGGACAGTATGGATTAAAAAGGTTTTAATGTGTTCATCATGTAACGAAAGCCGCCACCTCCCACCGAGCTCAGAGAGCGCATGTCTTTGCACATACTGAATAATAAATCAGTGTGTTAATTTGGTGGCATGCAGTGGGGCTTGAAGGCAATTTGGCTAAATTAACTTGTTCAAGAGTTAGTTGAGACAAGGTAGTCGCTTGTTTTGCCTTTACCTCCACTTTGCCATGATGCCTTGCAACATGTACATGGAGGTCCATGGTGTTTCCGCAGTGTTTGATTCTCGCATAACACCTTCTGCTGATTGTGTGGCTTTTGTCTTAATCTGGCCCCCCAACTTTGGTGCTGTAAAAGCCAAAATGAGTCTGGCTCCAGCAGCAGTACGGGCTCCTACGTGCTGGCCTCATGCCGAATTGGGAAAGAGAGAGACAGCAAGTGGACCGCAGGGATTTTCAAACCTACAAGCAGAATAAAACAAGAAAACATTTTTTTGCATGCAGCCAGTTTCAAGGGCAAGACAGGAGAGGAGTGTGTGACCCTTGCGTGTGTTGCAAATTTAAAAGTGCACAGTGTACATTGCACAATTCTCATATACATTCAAATCCATGTTTAAAAATGTATTTTGGGGGTTAATACTGTATTTATTGCAGCACCCATTGTCCTGCACTTACACTCCCGGTCACTAGTCAGCCGCGTTGGCAGCACACCAACCAAAGCGCCAGAGTAATAATAGCCTCTCCTGAGAGTGTCAGTGGCTGGCCTGTTACTCACAGTTCATGCGAGTCATGACAGTCACCAACTGACTTTTTCATTTTATAATAATCTATGGCATACACAAGTTATTTGGTCCTGAGGCGTTTGTTTTGGCATTGCTGCCTTGTTACTATATTAGTTTGTGTGGTTGTTGTAGAATTTCTGTTGAGTTTAATGACTATTCCCCTGCCTTTTGCCTTGATTACCAGGGATTTAAAGATTGTGGTGCACAAATAAAACGTAAAATGAGTAAACAGTATTTGCCTCACGTTGGAATGAAATCAATTCAGTGCAACACAAGATTTGGCGCATCAAGACACTTTTGACACCAAAACAAAAACAAAAGACTGTTTCGCAATTTAAGTGCAGCAATTAAATACAACAAGAAAATAAATAACATGCCAAAATATGCAGTCCAATTAAAAAAGACAACAGTAAGGCACCGTGTGGTCTAAATGAGACTTTGCTCAATGGTGTAACATACTGTAAATATTCAATAACACTGGATAGACAATGCAGCCTATTGAATAGAAAATTAAGTGGAACCCCGGGATACGAATGCGCCGGAATACGGAAAATCCAGGATACAAAAATACCTTTCAGATTTTTTTTTTGCTTTGGCTTACAAAAATTAACATTACATTACCAAAACTTGTTTTTTACGGAATTGTCCTGATTTAGCGTATTTTAAGGCGCATGCTAAAACATACAGTCTACAAAAAAAGCCCAAAGTGAGTTTATTCATTCATTTTCTATGCCGGTTATCCTCATTAGGGTTGCGGGTAGAGTGAGTTTAGTGGAACTTTATTCTAATATTCAACTAACTGTATTTTTAATCCCTCTTCTCCCACAAATCCATCTTCTGCATCTGAATTGAACAGCTGGGCAATTTTGCCGTCAAACATGCCGCGTTCCCTGTCATCATTGGAAGTCAGTGTCGTTGTCATTCGGCTTTTCAGCAATGATACCGGCTTTGGCGAAAGGTTGGACAAGAGTTAAAGCAGATACCTGCCCAGGCATCCACAATCCATTCACGTATGGTGGCGTAACTCTCCCGGCATTTGGCAAAAATGTTGTTTTGCAGCATACGGGGAGGATTCCTACTGGAGGCATGGTGGAGATAAGTGTCTGTACTGTACGTATTACGTAATGTTCTGTGATTGGTTTATCGCTTCCAGTTTACGTACTGAACTGTACTTCGCTGCGTATTAAAGGTAAACTTTTAGAATTTTAACTCAATATACATTCTATTTCAGGGTGTAATATTACATTTGTTTTACACTACTCTTTATTTATACAGTATTAAATTATAGAGAACAGTGTTTTCATTTTCCTTTGTGTGAGGGGCCTTCCGGGTCAGTGGAATGAATTACCCAATTTGAATTTTAAATGTTGTTCGGGTGAACAACAAAAATTCGGCTTACAAAAATTATTTTAGAACAAATTAATTTAGTATCCCGGGGTTCCACTGTACTGCATACTACTAAGAGATTACAGTATTATAGTGCAAATCAAAATGTCTCAGTCATTCCAAATAACAAAGACCACAGTCACACTCGGCAGCATGACAGCATGATGCAGAACACTGTCAGACTTAAACACAAAACTGTTCTTGTTTTTTTTTTCTTAATTGCTCTGTTATGGGGTGTGTGTTTAATCAAAAGGCTCATCTTGTCACATGATGCATGATTTTTTCCCATTTGTAGTTTTTTTTTTATCCTCTCTTTTCATGTTGATTGCCAGATTTGGGATTGCCAGTCAAAACAGTCATTATATGATAAGGCATGATAGGCTGTCACTCTTGTTGCTGCTGATTTGATGGGACAACATTGCGTTCACATGCAGGATTTAGCTCCCAAGTCGTTTACATTGTAGTATTTTTTTAACACTTGGAAAAGAGTGGCTAATTAAATGACATTGATTTGGCACAGGCGCAGTGGGACATGAAGCCCAAAGCCAAAACCTTTGGAAAGTCTCTATTGAGTTGTTCTTAATTGTGACTAACAAGTAGCCTTTATTTACATTTTATTTTGCACAACCAAATTTGCTCAATTCCTCTGGGTGGACTATATTAATACAACTGCTTTGTGTGCCAGTCCTACCTATGCTAAACTGGCTAAAAATCAAGTACTTTCTATTCTGAGTACTTAGTACTCTGTATGAGTATGAGTATCTCTCAATGTAATCTCCATAATAAAGAGCTCATAAACTGGAAGCAAGTTGGCCAATCAAAATGCACATCATCTTCATCAAAAACACTGGATTTTTCTTGTAACAGTATTAGTAGTAGGAGCTGTAACCACAGAGAATGAAGGTTGCCCCCCCACCGCCACCCCACCCCACCCACCAACCACCAGCAGGGGCAAGCAAAAGGGTCTGGTGCTGTGAGATTTTGATGGCTGTCAAGGGCGAGTGTTCATGCAACCAGATCTTTGGCGGTCAAAGCTGGTTCTTGGGACATGGAATGTTATTGCTCTGGTGGAGAAGGAGCCCAAGCTCGTACCGACTAGATATAGTTGGACTCACCTCAACCCACAGTTTGGGCTCTGGAACCGAATTCCTCGAGAGGGGCTGAACCTTGTTCTACTCTGGAGTTGCTGCAGGGGAGAGGTGACAAGCTAGTGGGGGCTTACGAATAACTCCCCGGCTTGGTGCCTCTGTGTTGGAGTCATCCCCAATGAACGAGAGGGTCATTCCCCACCGCCTTCAGGCCGGGGAAAGGGTCCTGACTGTTGTTTGTGCCTACGCTCAAAACGGCAGCTCAGAGTACCCAGCCAGGTTGCAGGTCTATAATCGACTTTGTAGTCGTATCATCAGACCGGCATCCGCTGAGCTGTCAACTGATCACCACCTGGTGATGAGTTAGATGGCGGGGGAGGATGATGGACAGACCTGGGAGACCCAAACGTGTAGTGAGGATGTGTTGGGAACGTCTGGCAGAGTCTCCCGTTCATCACGTTCATCAGAGCTTCGCCTGCATCCCGGGGGAGGATGGGGATCTTAAGTCCGACTTGGCCGTATTCCGTGCCTCCGTTGCCGAGGCAGCCAGTTGTAGTTGTGACTGCAAGGAAGACCCGAACCCAATGGTGGACACCAGAGGTCAGGACTGCCGTCAAATTTAAGGAGTCTTATTTCATCTGGATTATGCTGCTGCATTAAAGTTCCATCATATGCTATGCTGGCTCGGTCCTCCGCTTCCAAACCTCTAGCTTGACGTTGACATTCTCCTCTGATTTTGGATCAATATTTGCAATAAAAGTGACCTCTTCAGTTGCCATTGTTCGCGCTCGAGGTAGGAAGCTGAACAAGCTAAAAGAAGACTAGAAGCACAGTCCAGGTTTAAACCATAAATATTCCTTACAAACTTACTAAACACATTATATTATAAAACCTTTTAAGTTCTCGCCACTAAGAAAGGATAATGATGAATGGTTGTTTGCATTGGTTGTTTTTGTGATATATTAGTTTCTCTACATGCATATCTTACATACAGAAAATTTCTCTTCATACATATCTTTTCATCTAATTATAATTTATGGTAATATTATGAGAAATGTGTATTGTCAATAGATTTCTGCCATATGTAGATGACTACGTGAGCGCTGTATTGTAATGTCGTCATTGTTTGCAATGATACTGTGTACACAGCATGTTGTAATTATCAAATGTGGCAGTAGAGATCACTCCTCATAGCTGTGTGTCAGTCAACAGCAAGTTGCCACCACTCAATTTAAATTCAAAACATTTAGTCTAAGCATTTCAGTAAATTAGCACAGCAAGCCCAAAAACACCATCAAAGTAGAGGAGTTAATGTGTTCTGCAAATTTTTACAAAACGGGTGCTGTGACGTTGAAGTTCCTTGAAGGAACTGTATGGCCCAAGGCAACATGAAGCAACAAGTGCACATTTTGCCTGTGGCAACTGACAATTTCCTAATCTTTATTAGCGAACATAATTTAAACCTCTGCAAAAATGAACATCACGCCCTGGAGTCAGAAACGTGAACACAGAAGCACACTAATGGAGGGCTAAGAGTGGGTGGATAGGAGGAAGAATGCCGGTAGGGAAGATGCATCGGGTCGGATGTAGAAACAAGGAAAAAGCTGAAAGGCGATTAGGATGAGTGGGGGTGGAAAACACTGGAAACAGTCCTCGAAAGGTGGGGCTGTATATGGGGTTGCATTGTGTGCAGTAGGAAAGATAAAAGGAAATCTAGGGTGGGAGTTAAAGTGGGAGTGCAAGCAACACATTAACAGTGGGAATAATGGCAGAGGGAGGAACAAAAGGTTTTTGCATTGGTAACAACTCACAAGTGAGGAATGACAAAGACTGTCATAAAGGCACTGGTAGAGGGCAAACAAATAATGGAAGGACGGTGATGCAGAGAGCTGGGAAGGATAGAAGCCAAATACAGAAGGTGAATTACGTCAGCACTGATAAAAAACAAAACAAACAAAAAAAAAGGGACAGCATCTGTAACACTAGCTGATTCCAAGACAGAAAGACTGAAAAGTTGTCACGGTTAGCCGCTCGGCTAGCTCGGCGCGGCATAGCGAGAACCCCGGGGAAGGAGCGAGCAGGACGTCAGGCAGGTAAGTGTGGGAAAAGAGTCTTTTAATAATAAAGCTGCGAGGCAGGAACAAAAACAGGTCTACGGGAAAGCGAAGCACACACGACATCCAATGACAATATGGCAAAATTACAATGACCCCACCAACTAAAGGTGCACACACCTGAACTTAAATAGCTCAAAACCCAATGAGGAACAGGTGTGTCTAATCAAAGGAATACTAGCAACAAAACAGGAACACACCACAACCAAGGACACCCCACTTAAAACCTGAACTGTCACGGCCCAACACCCGGATCGTGACANTGGAAAGACCTGGGAGACCCAAACGTGTAGTGAGGATGTGTTGGGAACGTCTGGCAGAGTCTCCCGTTCATCAGAGCTTCGCCTGCATCCCGGGGGAGGATGGGGATCTTAAGTCCGACTGGGCCGTATTCCGTGCCTTCGTTGCCGAGGCAGCCAGTTGTAGTTGTGACTGCAAGGAAGACCCGAACCCAATGGTGGACACCAGAGGTCAGGACTGCCGTCAAATTTAAGGAGTCTTATTTCATCTGGATTATGCTGCTGCATTAAAGTTCCATCATATGCTATGCTGGCTCGGTCCTCCGCTTCCAAACCCCTAGCTTGACGTTGACATTCTCCTCTGATTTTGGATCAATATTTGCTATAAAAGTGACCTCTTCAGTTGCCATTGTTCGCGCTCGAGGTAGGAAGCTGAACAAGCTAAAAGAAGACTAGAAGCACAGTCCAGGTTTAAACCATAAATATTCCTTACATACTTACTAAACACATTATATTATAAAATCTTTAAGTTCTCGCCACTAAGAAAGGATAATGATGAATGGTTGTTTGCATTGGTTGTTTTTGTGATATATTAGTTTCTCTACATGCATATCTTACATACAGAAAATTTCTCTTCATACATATCTTTTCATCTAATTATAATTTATGGTAATATTATGAGAAATGTGTATTGTCAATAGATTTCTGCCATATGTAGATGACTACGTGAGCGCTGTATTGTAATGTCGTCATTGTTTGCAATGATACTGTGTACACAGCATGTTGTAATTATCAAATGTGGCAGTAGAGATCACTCCTCATAGCTGTGTGTCAGTCAACAGCAAGTTGCCACCACTCAATTTAAATTCAAAACATTTAGTCTAAGCATTTCAGTAAATTAGCACAGCAAGCCCAAAAACACCATCAAAGTAGAGGAGTTAATGTGTTCTGCAAATTTTTACAAAACGGGTGCTGTGACGTTGAAGTTCCTTGAAGGAACTGTATGGCCCAAGGCAACATGAAGCAACAAGTGCACATTTTGCCTGTGGCAACTGACAATTTCCTAATCTTTATTAGCGAACATAATTTAAACCTCTGCAAAAATGAACATCACGCCCTGGAGTCAGAAACGTGAACACAGAAGCACACTAATGGAGGGCTAAGAGTGGGTGGATAGGAGGAAGAATGCCGGTAGGGAAGATGCATCGGGTCGGATGTAGAAACAAGGAAAAAGCTGAAAGGCGATTAGGATGAGTGGGGGTGGAAAACACTGGAAACAGTCCTCGAAAGGTGGGGCTGTATATGGGGTTGCATTGTGTGCAGTAGGAAAGATAAAAGGAAATCTAGGGTGGGAGTTAAAGTGGGAGTGCAAGCAACACATTAACAGTGGGAATAATGGCAGAGGGAGGAACAAAAGGTTTTTGCATTGGTAACAACTCACAAGTGAGGAATGACAAAGACTGTCATAAAGGCACTGGTAGAGGGCAAACAAATAATGGAAGGACGGTGATGCAGAGAGCTGGGAAGGATAGAAGCCAAATACAGAAGGTGAATTACGTCAGCACTGATAAAAAACAAAACAAACAAAAAAAAAGGGACAGCATCTGTAACACTAGCTGATTCCAAGACAGAAAGACTGAAAAGTTGTCACGGTTAGCCGCTCGGCTAGCTCGGCGCGGCATAGCGAGAACCCCGGGGAAGGAGCGAGCAGGACGTCAGGCAGGTAAGTGTGGGAAAAGAGTCTTTTAATAATAAAGCTGCGAGGCAGGAACAAAAACAGGTCCACGGGAAAGCGAAGCACACACGACATCCAATGACAATATGGCAAAATTACAATGACCCCACCAACTAAAGGTGCACACACCTGAACTTAAATAGCTCAAAACCCAATGAGGAACAGGTGTGTCTAATCAAAGGAATACTAGCAACAAAACAGGAACACACCACAACCAAGGACACCCCACTTAAAACCTGAACTGTCACGGCCCAACACCCGGATCGTGACAAAAGTAAGGGGATACAGGTACAAAACTGTTCAGTGAGGGCCCCATATAATAAAATAAAGCCTTCAGGGGCAGCTTTGCTTTTGCTGGTTTGGCCTGCTAAAACCAGTACAAAAAATGCCAACATATCAGCTATGTGTTATAGGTGACAAGGCTTTAGAAAACAGTACAGTTCCTGGGACACCTTCACACCCAAAGTCTGGCATGTTTGGCAAGTGTGAGGGCAGTGATCCATGCCCCAGGCATGGCGCACTTCCCCTTCTTTGGTAGGCCAGGGCTATGCATAAGTACATGCACAAAAACGCTGATTGAGTCAAGCGCTAACCATCTAGCTAAATGCCCTGAGCTGTCAACTTGATGTCCAAAGCGACTTTGAACATCAGGGAGTGAAGTGTTCAAATGTACTGGTACATGGCCAAATTGGCTGGCTTATATTATACTCACCCCACTACACAGCACTTTCAGCCGGATCAGAGCACCAATGCAATCCGTCTGGTCTAGGCTGGCTTCGATTACCCGGGCTCAAACTAGGACTGCGAGTCACGCACTAGCCAACAAGCTAAATGCACTTAGCTGTCAACTCCACATGCAGTGGGACTCTTAAGGATTCGGGGAGTGGGGTTTCTAACGTACTGTTGCACAGCCACATTGGCTGGCACACTCACATGCACGTAACTATTATAGAATGATTGTAATGTCATCATTCCTCACAAATTCCATATGATTACAGACAATTGATAATATGTGTAGATATAAAATAACTAAAAAAAACACTTAAAATGATTCAAAAGTTGAAGCCACAGTACAGTCGTTCACATTACCGTGCACAATAAAGATGTGTCATTAAATTCAGTTTAACAATAGCGGGTTTTCTTATGTGAACCTTTGCTTGTGGAAATTTGATAGAGAACTACAGTGGGACCCAGGCATACGAATTTATTTGTAAAGGGAACACATTTTTTAAATGTATATTTGTATCACAGATTTTTCATATTCCAGGGCCTTTGTATTTCCGGGTTCCACTCTATTAAGTATTTATAAAGTATTTGGACATCTGTCTGACCGTAAAGTCTTTAAATTAGCTACAGATAACTATCCATCCATCCATCCATTTTCTATACCGCTTATCCTCATTAGAGTCGCAGATATGCTGGAGCCTATCCCAGCTGACTTTGGGTGGTAGGCGGGGACTAGTCGCCAGTCAATCGCAGGGCAGATTGCATCGCATACAACCATTCACACTCTAATGGACAATTTAGAGTCGCCAGTTAACCTAGCATGCATGTTTTTGGTATGTGGAAGGAAACCAGAAAACCCACGCATGCACGGGGAGAACATGCAAACTCCACACAGAGATGCCCAACGGAGATTCAAACCCTGAACCTCCTGACTGTGAGGCCAACATGCTACCCAGTCAGCCACCGTCCGGCCCTAAAGATAACTAAGTTATATGTTATTTTGAATTTATAATACTGTATAAAAAGGACAATGTTTTCCCTCGCAATCTCTCAAGGAAACATATCTAATGATAATATTACATATTCACGATTTCAAAAAAGGTGAAAAAATGAAATATGTAAAGCAATTGTAAATAGGGTTTCTCCAATGAAATAGACATTGTTGCATTCATTGAATTATGTTGAAATATATGACAGACAGATATTTTAAAGAGGTGCGTTTGGAGGTGTTTTTGTTATGTTCTGTGTTTTGTGTTTGTTTGGACTTTGTGTTGTTGATGCTTTCTGTGCATTTATTGTGTTTCTTCCTGCCTCGACTACCTTAGTGAAGAGTAGGGGCGTGGCCAGGAGACATGCCTGCGGCTGATTGGCAATTAGGCCTAATTAGGCGAGCTCTCACAGAGGAAGCATGCAGAGTTGTTTTCTGGCACATGCTAGTGCTGATACGGGCCTGCTCAATACATTATCTGCACAATCGCTTCACAGTAGTATTCCGGTACCTGCGTAGGCAAGTCGCCATTGTTTCTGTTTTACTCTAGCGTCCTCCGTGTCCCATTTGGCCAACTGCCTTTTTTGTTAGCATTCTGCTTTGTCAAACTCTCAAACCTTGGTGCTTTGCCCTTAGTTCTTGTAAACATTTTTACTAGCATTTGGCTACGCCTTAAGTATTAACCTTTTTCCCCTTTTCTATTTTTGGACTTTTCGGATGTTTCATCTCTGAGACCAAATGAAGACCTTGGTTTCTGCTCCACACCCCACTGCCTTGCATCTTGAGTTCTTATCCGCACCAAACATAACAGTTTTGAGGTTGATATTGCACCAGTGGAGATGGAAATTATTTACAGTAAAGTATATGGGCTTCAAATTAGGTTTTGTTTTGTTTTTTTTTGTTTTTTTATGAATTTTGTTGCGCCACATTTCGATGCCGGTTTTGGTTTTAAAAAAATTGTTGTGCGAGTGTCAGCAATGGCGTGAGCCGATGTTTGGATCCCAATTGCAGAGGCGAGTCAAGTAGGGAATGAATAAATATTTTAATACAAAAAGTGTCCTCAACGAGGGTAAAGGGACAATGTAACAAAAAATACAAAATAAAACAGAGTCCAAAACTAAGAATGTGCTAAGCCAAACAAAAAGGGAAAGGTCTGGCATGTGGGAAAAAAACAGTAAAATAAGAGGAGGAGAAAGCTGAAGAAAGCCAAGCAGAGATGGTGACCAGAAAAACGACACAGTAAAGCCAAGGGCTGCTATGCAGGAGAACATAACAAGGCAAGGTAGTCCAAGGAACAACCTGGCAAAGACTGCTTGATGCTGCCATGCTTGGAAAAGGCCAGATTGGTAATGGGCACCAGGTGTGCGCTGTCCGCTCCACCTCTGCAGGGCAGCAGTGCACTGCAAGACATGGCAGCAGAGCGACAACACAGAACATGACAAATTTGTGTGTGTTTCTTTATATATAATATACAGTTTATATATAATATATATTATACTGTATATTTCTATTTATTTAGAAATAAATAAAACAATTTACAATTATATTTCTAAATAAATTTATATTTAGAAGACTCGTAATGAATAAAATCAAGATGAGTGACTGCACCGCGCCCAGACGTGGGGTCTCACCCTGGAGCCAGGCCTGGGGGAGGGGCTCGCAGGCGAGTGCTTAGTGGCCAGGCCTTCACCCGTGGGGCCTGGCCGGGCCCAGCCCGAAGAAGGAACACGGGAACTCCCCCCCGCAGACCCACCACCTGCAGGGGCAAGCATAAGACCTGGCAGACCCAAACGCGTAGTGAAGGTGTGCTGGGAAAGTCTGGCAGAGTCTCCTGTTCGCCTGCATCTCGAGGGAGGACCGGGATATTGAGTCCAAATGGGCTGTATTCTGTGCCTCTATTGCTGAGGCAGCCAGTCATAGTTGCGGTCGCAAGGTGGTCGGTGCCAGTCGTGGCGGCAAGACCCAAACCCGATGGTGGACACCGGGGGTTAGGGCTGCTATCAAGCTGAAGAAGGAGTCCTATCAAGCATGGATGGCTTGCGGGACTCCCAAAGCAGCTTACAGGTACCAGCAGGCCAAGCGCCATGCGGCTTTGGCGGTGGTCGAGGCAAAAACCGGGGTGTGGGAGGAGTTCGGTGAGGATATGAAGCAAGACTTTTGGTCGGCCTCGAAGAGGTTCTGGCAAACCGTCCGACACCTCGGAAAGGAGAAGCAGTCCCCACTTCACACTGTTTACAGTGCGGACGGGGGCTTCCTGACCTCGACTGAGGATATAGGTCGGTGACATATATGGTCGGTGGAAGGAATACTTTGTTGCACTTCTCAATCCCACTGACATACCTACATCCCTTCATACAGTAGAGGAAGCAGAGTCTGAGGATACATACGTGGACAGTTCTATCACCGTGGCTGAGGTATTTGGGGTAGTTAACACTCCCCAATGCCAAGGCTCCAGGGGTGGATGAGTTTCGCCCTGAATTTCTCAAGGCCCTGGATGTTGGAGGAGTGTCTTGGTTGACACACCTCCTCAACATTGCATGGAAGTTGGGAACAGTACCTCTGGATTGGCAGACCGTGGTGGTAGTCCCCATTTTTATAAAGGGGTGACCGGAGGGTGTGTTCACACTCCTCAGCCTCCCTGGGAAAGTCTATTCAGGGGTTCTGGAGAGGAGGATCCGCCGAATCGTCCAATCTCCAGGGAGTCCAGCTTGGTGACTTTAGGATCTTGTCTCTGCTATTTGCAGACGATGTGGTCCTTATGGCCTCATCAGGCTATTACCTTCAGCGTTTACTGGAGAGGTTTGCAGCTGAGTGTGAAGCTTCTGGGATGAGACTTAGCATATCCAAATCCGAGGCCATGGTTCTCAGTCGGGAACTGGTGGACTGTACCCTCCGGGTTGGGAGTGAGGTCTTGCCTCAGGTAGAGGAGTTCAAGTATCTGGGGGTCTTGTTCACGAGTGAGGGACGAGCGTGAGGTCGAGAGACAGATCGGTGCAGCGTCAGCAGTAATGCAGTAACTGTACTGGACTGTCGTGGTGAAGAGAAAGCTGAGTCGGAAGGCAAAGCTCTCCGTTTACAGATCGATCTACGTTCCCACCCTCACCTATGGTCATGAGTTATGGGTCATGACCAAAAGAACGAGATCCCGGATACGTGTGTGTATATATAATATGTATGGGTGTCTGTGTATATATATGTGTGTATATGTGAATTTATGATTCCTACTTCAGGGAAATTCATTTATTAAGGATTTCTGTATATCTACATATGTACTGCAGGTGTTAAGCTACAGAAATAAATTAACATTGCAAAGATGTTCATATTTATTTAGATGTACCTGTATACAGTATTTTCCTTTTGATGTTAAAGTCCACTTGCACTGGGAGAAAGTGGGGCAGTGAGTGGAAGGATATGACCTTTTACGTCATGATTTTTCAATCAAATACGTCAGACAGACATGTTTTGATTGCCTGGTGGCAGTCTACTGATGGTTATTCCACCATTGCAAGACATCAGTTTGTCCATGTTTTCATAGATTTCTGCACAGGAAAACTTCCCCAATTGACATAAATGTGATGGTTTGATGCAGGGATGCAGTGGGCCCAAAACACAGAGAATGAAATGCGAGAATGATCTGCCAACTCCCCTATAACCTTTAAGAAGACATTTAATGTTGTTCGATGCAGTCTAATCCATCCAGAGGCATTATGTTTTCGCTTGTCTGTCTGGATGGCTCTCTCCTGAGTGCACAATATCTTAGGAAGGAAAGCGTGGAGGGAATTTCATTACATTTGGCACAAACGTCCTTTACGGGAAGAATGGATTAGCAAAGTCAAAGTCAATGTGGGCAAAACATGTTTGACAGAAAGGACAAAAATAGATATTTTTTCTCTATAATAATACAGCATGTGATGTGTGTATTGAATGAAAGAAGAAATGGTGACCACAAGCAAAGGGGAAAATATTCGAGGGTAAAACCGGTCATCATGATGTTGTTTGCCTGTTTACCTATCCACACAGACAATATAGTGTTGTGAAAAAGTGTTTACCACTTTCCTAAATTTTTTTTTTGCGTGTTTGTCACACTTAAATGTTTCAGGTCTATCCATCCATCAATTTACTATGCCACTTATCCTCACTAGGAGTTGTGGGGTTTTGCTGGAGCCTATGGCCTGGATGGCAGAGTTCCAAGACAAAAAAAAAACTGCTGAACAAAAACAAAGTTAAGGCTTGTCTCAATTTTGCCAGGAATTATTTTGATGATCCCCAAGACCTTTGGGAAAATACTCTGTGGTATGATGAGACAAAATTTGAACTTACTGGAAGGTGTGTGTTCCATTACATCTGGCGTAAAAGTAACATTTTAGAAAAAGAACATCCTACCAGTAAAAAATGGTGGTGGTGTGATGGTCTGGTTTTTTTTTTTTTTTACTGCTTCAGGACCTGGAAGACTTGTTGTGATAAATGAAACCATGTACCATGGAACCATGTATGTCTGTCTAAATATCTATCCATCCATGCGTGACCTCAAGCTGAAACAAACTCGGGTTCTGCAGCAGGACAATGATCCAAACTACACCAGCAAGTACACCTCTGAATAGCTAAAGAAAACCAAAATGAAGACTTTGGAGTGGTCTAGTCAAAGTCCTGACCTGAATCTGCTGTGACATGACCTTAAAATGGCAGTTCATGCTCAAATCTCTCCAATGTGGTTGGATTACAACAATTCTGCAGAGACAAATGGGCCAAAATTCTTCCACAGCGCTGTAACGGACTCATTGCAAGTTATCGCCAAAGCTTGATTGCAGTTGTTGCTGCTAAGGGTGGTCCAATCAGTTATTAGGGGACAATCACTTTTTCACACAGGGCCATGTGGGTTTGGATTTTTTCTTCTAAAATAATAAATGTTTCATTTAAAAGCTGCATGTTGGGTTCAGTTGTGTTGTCACTGACTAATATTTAAATTTGTTTGATGATCATAAATAATGTACATAAGTATAGAAACATGCAAAAAATTAAGAAATCAGCAATGGGGTGAACATTTTTTCTGCAACAATGTACACATATGTATATAATTTGTAATTTATTTTCATAAATGTACAATCATTAACAGACACGTGTACTTTGTCGCTAAATCTAGCTACATTCCAAAACTTTTTGGCAACACATTTTCTCAAAAGTGACTAGCGACCAATCCAGCAACTTTTCTGGTCTCTGAGAGTTTGGGAAAGAGTCTGTGTTTATTAGTAGATTCAGTTTTTATTGGGCAAGTCTGCCTTTTGGTCCGTGATTCCGGAAATCGTAGGCCCTAAAAGTTACCTTTCTGCAAGAGCACAATTTCTAATGTTCATTGTAAAAAATGTTTTGATTTCTGACGGGGCATTTATTTTAGTTCTTGTTTGAAGTTTTTACCTGACCTGCTCAACGGCGATCACAAGCCTCACCCCTACTCATGCAAGGCTGACTGCTAAGCCATGTAAAAATGTATTTTGTGCAGTCCCCTGATGTTGTTTGGTGCTAAATGTAACCACAAAATGAGCGCGGCTGAAAACATTACATCGCTACTGACCCTATATTTCCTTAAACAAACAACACCGGTAATTTCAAAGCCTTATTTGTGTTATTCGGAGGTAAATTAACCGCAACATTAGCACCACTGAGAACATTATGTCTCTGGAACCTGGGAATGCCTTGGTGTCCTCCCGGTGGAGCTGGAAGAGTTTGCCGGGGACTGGGAAGTCTGGACTTCCCTACTGAAACTGCTGCCCCCGCGACCCGGACCCGGATAAGCGGAGGAAAATGGAATTGAATGGAGAACATTATGTCACTACAGGTCCAACACTTCCTAAACAAAAAAAAAGCCTTATCCGGCTGTGAACTGACGTTTGTCATGTTTAATGAAAGGAGAGAGGCAAGCAGGTCTAAACAAGTTCACTAATATTCTTTACTTTAAAATTGTAATTATTGAGATGAAACATATGTCTTATATTGAGATACATGAGTTTTGCAATGTATAGTATATTGTGGTATCGTAGTGTAATGCAGCTTATGCTTCAACTGTAACAGTAAAAAAAACAAAAGAAAAAAAAGCTGTTGCCAGCATTAAGTCACATTTGATGGTTATGCAAAATATTTATCTCTTTTACAAAATTTGCATAAAATTATATGTGAATTATACTGTATATTGTCATTTCCAATATCACAAATAAATATAATGGCAAAAATATTTATTATCTGCTTACAGGTCACTAGGGCACTACAAAAGTGTATCATAAGATGCATAAAATAAAAGTAGAATAAAACAGCACTTTGAGTTCCTTGGAGGATAGATAGCACTACACGAAGGAAAGCTTATTAAAATGCACAAATTTGCATACTAGTGCAACTCTTTGGTGATGGCATATTTTATGTCTGCCTCAAGTCGTTGTTGCAGCATCCCGCACTGTACTATTAATTCACAGCTTCAATGTGGAGGTTGGAGGACCCACACAGGCTTTCCATCCAAGATGGCGTTCTCCTCCTCCTCCTCCTCCTCCCACTCCTCAATGCTATAGACAACACTAAAAAAACTGAAGTTTGAGCACTGAGCACAATGCTGTGTTAATGCTGAGCATTAATAGAGACAAGATTTTGGAGGTTTGCTGCAAGAAGACGGATGATCCTCTGCAACCAAGCCTCCACTTGTCTACCCTAATCTGGTAATTTTATTATATGGTGTGCTTGGGTGTGCTTTAAAAGAGATAAGATTTTGAGGTCCCCTGCAAGAAGGTGAATCTCCTGCAATAGAACCTCCACTTGTCTGCCCTAATCTGTTGGATTTATTGCATGAGAATCCAAAAGAAGACAAAAAAATAGTTATGTCAGTAAGCATATCTTTCCGTGTATTCCACGCATAATTACAGTCATCACTTATACCTCTGTTTACCATCAATTTGATCAAAGATCAATGATGGTTCTGAAATCAGGATTTAAGTTGTTATATATGAAAATAATAATAATAATAAAATGGTCATAATCAAGCAAGTAAATGATGCTTCCAAATAGGAGACGATCATATAGGAGCAATGTACTGTATATAGTATGCATGTGTGATCTGAGTTGTATCAGATCATGATGATATCATATTCTTATTCTATTAATAAATCAAGGTATAGTAAGTAATATGATACGCTGCAATAAAATTTCATATACACAGTTAGTGTGAATTATTATGAGACAATGTTTAATAAAACAGTAATATGATTAGTACATACTATAATTGACATTAATATACATGTTATTTCAGGGCCGCACGGTGGTCAAGTGGTTAGCATGTTGGCCATACAGTCAAGAGATCTGGAAAATCTGCGTTTTCACTAGTACGCTGGTTTCCTCTCACATTCCAAAAGCATGCATGTTAGGTTAATTGGCGACTCTAAATTGTGCTTAGGTATGAATGAGAACGCAAATGTTTGTTTCTCTACATGTGTCTTGTCTATTGCCCAAAGTCAGCTGGTATAGGCTCTGGCTTACCCTAATGAGGACAAGTGTCATAGAAAAAGGATGGATGGATGTTATCTCAGACTTACATTTTTATGGGCCTAAATGATAAATCTCTCTATTGTAATGATATCTAACTGAAACACCAGGTATATTCAAACAACTCATTCCTCATTCCTGTATTGTGACAGAACCATTTCTTTGTATCTTGATTTAAACTGTTGAACATTTTTTCGACATTGCTTGAGCGCCAGTCTTCTTGCAGCAACAATCTGTTCCTAATTTTAACGCCGCATACAGACACACGCAAACTTTTCCTGGTTGTTCTCTCTGCTTGATTTTTACCACATTCCCTCAGTTTATAATCCTATTTTCTCCATATAAACATCTTTTGAATTTTAGTAGGAAGGATATTTTTATTGGCTTTATACAAAACCTGTGCAAAAATCAACTAAATCAAAGAACTTTAACAGTTTAAACTGCAAAACAAAAGCATTGGTATGATTACAAATACCAACCGTATGTATAGTAAACGTCTATAAATAAGTAAGTAAAAAATGGTAAAACTAATGAGCAGTACAATAAATACAGTGCATTATCCATCCATCCATCCATCCATCCATCCATTTTCCTCCGCTTATCCGGGTCCGGGTCGCGGGGGCAGCAGCTTCCCGGTCCCCAGCGACCTCTTCCAGCTCCATCGGGAGGACACCAAGGCGTTCCCAGGCCAGCTGTGAGACATAGTCCCTCCAGCGTGTCCTAGGTCTTCCCGGGGGCCTTCTCCCGACTGGGCATGCCCGAAACACCTCACCAGGGAGGCGCCCGGGAGGCATCCGGACTAGATGCCCAAGCCACCTCAACTGGCTCCTCTCGATGTGAAGAAGCAGCAGCTCTACTCTGAGCTCCTCCCGGATGGCCGAGCTCATCACCCTATATCTTAGGGTGAGTCCAGCCACCCTACGAAGGAAACTCATTTCCGCCGCTTGTATCCGCGATCTCATTCTTTCGGTCATGACGTGACAGTGCATTATATTCTAGGAAATATTTAGCTTTACTGACACCGACACCATCTAATTTTACTACCAAGTCAGAATTTTCTGTATAATTCCCAAACAACAAAACTTTTGTTTTATTTAAATTTAGTCATAATCAATTCAATTTCAATCAATTCCTTTAATTTAATTAGCTTAATTAAAAGTTTTTAATTATTTACTTAAAAGTCATGAGGTTCTGGGTTCAAATCTCCGTTGCGCATCTCTGTGTGGAGTTTGCATGTTCTCCCCGTGCGTGAGTGGATTTTCTCCGAGTACTCCGGTTTCCCCCCACATTCCAAAAACATGCATGTTAGGTTAATTGGCAACTCTAAATTGTCCATAGGTATGAATGTGAGTGTGAATGTTTGTGTATATGTGCCTTGCGATTGACTGGCGACCAGTCCAGGGTGTACCCCGCCTACCGCCCAAAGTCAGCTGGGATAGGCTCCAGCATAACCGCAACCCTAATGAGGATAAGCGGTATAGAAAATGGATGGATGGAAGGATGGACGTTTATAGTAAACTTATAGATAATGTATTTATCACTTGAATTGCATCATCTCCAAATAATAATAATTTGACACATTGAATATATCATGTTTATATATAGATTGAACAGCTAGGGGCCCAATAGGAACCCCACAAGCAATGCCACACTCGGATTTGTAGTCGCCCAACTTCACATTCTCCATAATAAATAACTAGGCATCCAGTTCAAAGCCACTCCCCTAATACCGTGTCTTTTAAATTTTTCTGAGTAAAATTCAATGATTGATAATATCAAAGGTTTTTTAATAAATATCCCAACTGCATTTTTTTTTTTACTTTACAAGCTGTTTATAATCTCTTCCATTGCTTCAAGTATTGCCATTGATGTTGACCTTCCTGATACTGACTATCATTAATTATATTATATTTATATATAAATGATTCTAATCTATTATTTAAAAGTTTTTCTAAAATTTTGGAAAACTGAGGGAAGAGACGGGTCTGTAGTTGATGAACAAGTGTTTGTTCCCGTTTTTGTACATCATAATGTATCTATTTCTGCCTCACTTACTCCTGAAAGAAACATGGTATTGGAGTTGATGTCAATCAGTGATTTATTACTCAGAATTTTTTCTGCCAAATCTGATCCTACATTTACAAAAAAAATATGGAAACTATTTACTATTTTATTTATATTGTAGATGTCTCTGTTCTCATTGATAAAATAATCTGGATTTCCATGATTATTTGTATTACATTTAATTACATTATTAAGTATTCCCCAAACCCTTTTATTGAATGTATATTCTATTAATTTATTCTATTATATTCTATTATGTATAAATATGATTTCTTACTTGCTCCTATTATCTTAGTCAATTAATTTTTTTACAGTTGTACTATGTATACTATGTTCCGATTTTTCAGTTCTTAATGTAATGTAATGAATTGTATATATAAAGATTTTTTTGCAAGCATTTTTATACCATTTGTTATCCAAGGATATTTTACATTAGTGTTATTTTTTAAATTTTTGTTATCATAAATAACAACCTGGAACTATCCAAATACCAAGTGGCTGCCACGTCTCTACTTTGACAATAGAATAATTACATATGGAAGGCTTTCACACTCTCACACCTACCACTTCTTGGCCCGTCCTTCCAATTGTTATTTGTTGTTAGTGTGCACTTCAGCCCTTGGTGCTCTAAGAAGAGCACAAAATGACACCATAACATCAGTGCGGTGAAAATGTATACCTAATCCAATTTCATCCGTTTAGTAGCTATTAAATGTTATGTATGTGTGTGCATGAGTGTGTGTTTGCATGTTACAACTGAGTGCAGAAACAGGGAGGAGAATGAAAAGGCATGATGCAAACTAATCTGTGAGCAGGCTGCTTTCCCTCGAGACGCAAACTTCATTTCACACAAAGAGTGAAGCAAACAAAGCCCAAACAGAAAAAGCTAATCCTATTGGTAAAATAAAATGAAAAAGATAAAATGTCAATAAGATACCTTATGAATATGTAGAGCATTGATTCTTCTATACTGGGTTTATGTCCAGAGAATGATTCTTTGGTGAAGAGAACTGAAGGGATTTTGTAAAAAGAATCAGTTTTCATGGCTTTCCTGTCTGGTGAGGCCTTTTGTTGGCAAGGTCACAACCTGGGTGCAGATTGCAGAGCCTTTATAACATACTGCATACACTTTTACACACAATGTTTATTTTGATTGGCCTATGGGTACAATTTTGCTTGCTGCCCCCCTTGACTCAACCTCGGATAAGCGAAAATGGATGGATGGATTTATTATTACGAAAAAGGGTAATACAAAACAGCGGTGAGGGAGCAAAGGTAAACCAAAAAAGCACAGTGAGCAAAAATACTAAAGAGGCAAAAATACAAAAATGTGATAAAAGGTGCTGCTGAGATAAAAAACGCAAACAATGCTTACAAGGAAATGCTTACCAAGTAGCATTAATACCTGTATATAAAAATAATATAAAATTTAAAATATTTATATAATATAAATACAAATATATATACAATAAATGAATACAGTAGCATAAATATCACACTTTGTTATTATTATTATTATTATATTTCATTTTATAGTAGTATTATACCATTATTGTTTAGTATGACTTGCCAACTATTGTTATAGACCTCATCAGGAAGGCTGAGAAGTGTGATCCGTCGATAGCTGGAACGAGGGATAAGCAAGTACACCACTGAATATGTATCTGTTCACCCAACTAAATTATCTGTATTGTAGCTGTACTCTGAGCGGGCGGGGCATAAACCTGAAGTAGGCGTGGTTTAACAGAAAATAAGTGGGGCTTGAATTGGTACATTATTTCAAGTATGAAATTGACAAGATTTGATTTGCTAAAATTATAATTAGTGTATTTATTGTTTTTTAAAAACTATTTACAGACCAGCCTCAAATTAGATATTCAAATTGTGTACGTGCGCAAGTGATCGTCCAACAGCCTTACATGCAGAAATAGCACCTAGCACCCGTGTTGCACGCTGCACTCACGATCTAAAATTTGCCAATGAAGGGCAAGCGGCAAGCAAGTTGGTGTCACAAATCACTTTCTCCAAGGAAAGTCGCTCTGTGTAACTGGCCAGTCACAGAGCGAGAACAGTGAATACATAAGTAGTTACTCAATGAAAGTTTGTTGCTGTACTGGTTTCATGTTTGTACTCAGCCAAAATGCCTTATCCATAACGGATACTGCAGCTAATCCCTACACGCCCTCCAGTCCCCCTTCTTAAAAAGGGAGACTTCTAGCCAGAGTCACTGCCCTCGATGTCCACTTGATGCTGCAGAGTCAATTATAACAGAGTTGGTATGACTTAGACTACTATTTTACCACATTGTCACATTACCTTACCTTCCATCCTTTTTCTTCCCCTTATCGGAGGTCGGGTTGCGTGGGCAGCAGCCTAAGCAGTAACATCAGCCCCAGAGATAGGAGAACCTGCCACAAAGCCACAAGGCACTGCTTCCTCATTGAAAAAGTGAGGAGGTCTTCTAAGTATTCTTTCCTCCTGTTCACAACATGTAGCACACCATCCCCACCATAAATGGTTTAGGCTTCCACCTCCTGAGATGGCGGATGGTGGTCCAGAATCTCTTTGAAACTGTCCCAAAGTTGTTTTCCATGGCCTCTCCGAACTCCTCCCATGTCAGAGTTTTTGCCTCAGTTACCGCCAGAGCCGCACACTGCTTGGCCTGCCAGTACCTGTCAGCTGCCAACGGAGTCCCATGGGTCAAAAAGGCCCAATAGGACTTCTTCTTCAGCTTGACGGCATCCCTCACCACTCGTGTCCACCAACGGGGTCTGGGATTATCGCCACGACAGGCACAAACCACCTTAGCCCACAGCTCCGATCATCCACCTTGACATGGCCCAGTCAGACTCAATGTCCACTGCTTCTCCGGGAGGTGGGAGTTGAAACTCCCACACTGACAGGGGACTTTTCCAGATGTTTGCAGCAGAGCTTTACAATGCGTTTGGGTCTGTCACGTCTAAGCAGCATCCTCCCCCACCATCTGAACCAACTCACCACCAGGTGGTTCACAGCTCTGCTCCTCTCTTCACACAGGTGTCCAAACCATGTGGCCACAGGTCCGACGACACAACCACAAAGTGCACATGTTATGGGCAATCTGTGACGGACATAGAAGTCCAATAACAAAACACCTCTCTGATTCAGATCAGGGGGGGCCGTTCCTCCCAATCACGCCTCACCAGGTCTCACTGTCGTTGCCCCCACGAGTACAAGGGAATCCCACGAGGGAGCACCCTCCAGTATTCCCTCTAAGGACTATTAAACGGCAGGCATTCTGAACTGCTGTTGGCGCAAAAGTGCAAACCCCAGTCAGAACACCCCCCGCACCCCACCACCACCACCCCAAAACTACCCTCTAGTTCACAGGGTTAAACTCCAACGTACTCCAAGAATTGCCACCCCTGCCTGTTGCCAGAGTGAAATAAAGTATAGCCCCTCTCGAGGGGACTGGTTGAAGAGCGTCCAGGTGAGTCTGACTATATCTATCAGAACCTTCACGCACCAGCTCAGGCTCCTTCCCCACCAAAGAGGTGACATTCCACACACCCAGAGCTGGCTTCAGTAGCCGAGGATTGGACCGCCAAGGCTTCCGCCTTGGGCCGCCACCCAGCTGGCTCTGCACCCGACCCCTTTGGTCCCTCCCACGAGTGGTGAGCTCATGGAAAGGGGGATCCACGTTACCTTTTCGGGCTATGCCCGACCAGGCCCCATTCATGCAAACATGACCACCAGACACCTGGCATCATGCCCCACCTCCAGGCCTGGCTCCAGCGGGGGGCCTGGTGACCTGCGTCCGGGCGAGGAAAAGGCGATCCATTGTTGTTGTGCATCATTGGGGTCTCAGCTCTCTCATGACGACGGTCCGGTACAGCAACCGCATTACTGCAGATGCTGTGCTGGTTCATCTGTCGACTTCACGCTCAACAAGACCACGAGATAATTTAACTCCTTTCACCTCCCAACCCGGAGCCTCCAATCCACCCGTTTCTGAGAACCATGGCCTTGTATTTGGAGGTGCTAAGTCTCATCCCAGAAGATTCAATCTCAGCTGAAAAACGGCCCAGTAAATGCTGAAGGTCACAGGTGGATGAGGCCATCAGGACCACATCGAATAGCAGAGAAAAGATCCTAAGATCACCAAACTGCACTCACTGCACTATCAACACCTTGGCTACGCCTAGAAATTCTGTCCATGAAAGTCATAAACTAAATCTGTGACAAAGGGCAGCCTTCACCGGAAACAGGCTTGATTTACTGCTGGCAATGTGAAACAGGCTCCTGTTCTGATTGTACGAGGACCAAATGACACGTAGTAGCGTGCCACCATTCCCGTACTCCCGAAGCACCCCCCACAGGAGATCACAAAGGACGCGGTCAAATGCCTTTTTCACGTCCACAAAGCACATGTAGACCAGTTGGGTCAAACTCCCACACTCCCACTGTTCTGCGACCGGGAAAAAAACCACATTGCACTTCCTGTAACCAATGTTCGAGTAACGATCGTACTAATGAAATCTTAACAAGGACTGTCAGGAAGGCAAAAACTGAAGATAGAATAGCTACCACAAAAATATACAGTATAAATGAGCAGGTAGACACAAGTCTTGGAAGTAGACCAGCATGTGGCGTGGCGTCTATGAGGAGCAATCGAAAGATGCCTTCCTGCCACCACATGTGGAACTAAAAAGGGGTTGCAGAGATACAAAACACAAGCAGCTTGTCAAGTAGCTCCACCCAACATGGTATCCCAGAGCCTGAAATAAGAAAAACACAATGAGCAAGGTAGGCAAAACCAAAACAAAACTAAACCAAACATTCACTTAGTTGAAAACTACAGTAAATGCATTAAAGTCTCTTTTTTTCTCTTTTTATCATTAAGGTCAATCATACGATTGAACATATTTACATTAATTAATGAACTTTACCAAAATTCAATATTGTTGTGAGTCACATTAGCAAATGCTATATTAAGCAATGCACGCATGCTTGCACCTTGCTTTTGGACCTCCTCATCACTGCTGCCCGTGTTGCTCTTTCTACTGCATAAAAATAAATAGCAGAGATAGCGTTTATATCCTAGCATGGTATTTGTATAAAGACCATTGAAAATAACTAGGCAAAATAAGAAGCTTCTATATAACACTGTAGCGTCAGCATTATGGCTGAATGGTGCTAGTAGAGACTTTCAAGAGAAATGGATGTCTTCAAGAAATATAACAAATAATAAATTATATATATATATATATATAAGAATAAAATAATATACGAAAAATATACAATAATATTCACAACAAAATATAACGTCAATAAAACTTGTTGCATACAGTCCGCCTCATTGCGTAGGCTGCATGCAGACAATAAACAGGTAAGTGTTTTAATCTCAGCACAACTTGCCTTATTGATGATTACTACTAATTTTCAGCCTCTTTGTTCAGCACGTCACAAACGGATTTGTCCCCTTGCACCAACAGGAAATATGTCCGTCACGGACCAATCCTACAAGAAGTGCTTGACAAACGCTCCACTGTAGGTCCGTATGAACACTAACATTGGGAATGTCTGCATTGGGACTGCAAACGTTATCTTGGCTGATTGCTTAAGACAATGGGCAAAATTTTCCACCCGATTTGCATATAAATGTAATCGCTAATGATTGTCAACAGAGCAATCAACCCACCTTTTGTCACTAACACAGACACACTTAGTGAACACATTTGCGCAGTGCTGTGCCATAAAAAAATGTGTTATGACTCAGAGTTTTCATACTGGCCTCTAAGCGACAATAATGTGTGTGAATGGCGTGAAAGTGATGTTACTTCATATCCGTCACCCGCTTCTGGTCACTCGCACTAAGATCAAAATTTACACATAGGTACAACATAGTCACTGCTAGCAGGAATCTTTTGATCAGGGATTGAATATTTACCCTGGCAGAGGGACCCTTTTTTTGCCTTTGCCTTTTGCCGCCAAGTTCTGGCGATGACAAACAGGGGGAATAATTGTCAAAATGGAAAAAACAAAAACAATGAAAAAAAAGCAATGACAAAATAGAAAAAGCACAGACAAAATGGAAAATGAATATGACCACATTTGTAAATTTTTGTATTATTGGTTCTCTTTATATTTCCACATGTATTTCCTTTTAATTGTGGCACTCAAGTGATTCCATATTTTACTGGTCCACGAGAGCAGAAATCATTTTCATTATCATGCTCTCTATATGTGAAACTCCTCAAAAACCTAAGAAAATCTTTTTTTTTTTTTACTTGACTATAAAATTCAGTGTTTATTCAACATTTGAACATAGCTCAAAAGCAAAAGAATTCATGTCCAGGAGTGGACGAAAACGCTTTAAAAAACATGTTTTCTGAAGCTGGCCGAGTGATGAATGATCGAAAGTCAAGGATGTGAGCAATGCAATAATGTAGAAAAGGCAGAGCCTTTTTTTGGTATTGTTTGTGAATTGCATCCTTTTGACAACCATTTTTCCAGCCAATGTGGAACGATCAAACTGGTTGTAATACATTGTGATAGATAGAAAATATCTGAATAAATGAACAATGTTCAATATAAGGGATGAATATTTTACTGTCAAAGTTTTCATCCTGTGATACTCTCAAGGGGAACGACCAATTAATGGGTTTAAATGTCTTTGAAAACTTCTGCCAACGCCAAAAAGTCCCAAACATGCATACTGATATGTCTTTCTGGTGGGTCACTTTGATGAAATGCGAAAATAGTAATTGAAAGAAATTGCTCTTACCTGGCCCAAGCATCTCAATCGATCTTTCATGGCCTCGTTTTGTTTTTTTGTCACGTGAACTACAGTTAGCGCAGACCTCCGCCAAGGCCAGAGAAGTGACAATCAGGAACAGCTGGGGTACTGCAATTACTTACTGTATGAAAGAGATTCACAGTCAATGATGTGCCCGTCCTCACAAGGATAGTGTCTGACTTTGCATGAATGGTTTTAAAATGTTATTAGTAGAAAATTGAAATGTTTTATGTTACCCAACAATATCCTGTAACCAAATTGCCCAAAGCCCATTTTGTGTATAATATATTGCTTTGACTGCGTCAAAAATCCTCAGAGAGCAAGAATTAGAGCACACAGAAAACCCCCTTCTAAACAGCATGTACAGAGCAGCCGGTTTTGAAGCACTTTCCTGTCTCGTACATTCAATACGATTTGATTCGATACTATTCAACAGTCACCTTTGTTTATGATGACATTCATCTTGCATGAAAAAGAAACAAATTATATAAAAGTGGCTTTTTTCTGGTATTTTCAAATAAAAGAGTGTAAAAGAGCATTTCATATCCCCAAGCATGCTGTAAGGCAGGGATTGCCAACCACTGGGCTCTCTTTCTTGTCCCAGGCTTGTTTTGGTTCCACGAGCATGCTACAAGCGGCACTTTTATGGGGCACATGCTACCTTTTTAGTGTCACTAAACAATCTTGCTTTTGTTATTATAATTCTTATGGCTTGTCTTCAAAACACTACTACTGTGTCAAAGTTGTTCAACAGAAACACGTAGCGTTTTCTATTCAAACATGACGCCTGTAATTAATAATGAATGAGCACACTGAGTGGAGATGGGCCTTGTTAATAAAGTACAATTGAAATGTTGGCAGTCACATGGAACGCAAATAGCTCACCTGTACTTTCTTTTTGCCAGAGTAGCTGTAGAAGTTAGATACACCTACACTATCAGAAGTCTGGATTTTGAATTTGTATACATACAGTAGTGTTCAAAATAATAGCAGTCCAATATGACTAACCAGATTAAGTAGTGTTATTAGTATATTTGTATTGCTACATGGCAAACAACTTACCAGTAGGTGCAGTAGATTCTCAGAAAACAAACAAGATGCAGGATTCACGATATACACGGTCTTAAGGCTGTGCAATTGAGCAATTAGTTGAAAGGGGGGTGCTAAAAAAAGCAGTGGAAATCAATCAGTGATCAATTTTGTGAAAAAACAGGTGTAAATCAGGTGGCCCCTATTTAAGGATGAAACCAGCACTTGTTGAACATGCATTTCTTTTGGAAAGCATGAGGAAAATGGGTCGTTCAAGACATCGTTCAGAAGAACAGTGTACTTTATTTAAAAGGTTGATTGGAGAAAACTTATGAAGAGGTGCAAAAAATTGTTGGCTGTTCAGCTAAAATGATCTCCAGTGCCATATAACGGAAAGCAAAACCAGATACATGTGGCAGAAAACTATCAAAATGAGTCAAAGAACAACCAGAATGGCAAAGGCTCCACAATGATCAAATAAAGTCTGGTGTTACCTCAAAGTACTGTAACAGTTGGAAGATGTCTTTGTGAAGCTAATCTATTTACAATAACGCCCCACAAAGTCCCTCTGTTAAAAAAAAAGGTATGTGCAGAAGAGGTTACAATTTGCCAAAAAAGACATCAACTGGCCTTAAGAGAAATGAAGGAACATATTGTGGACTGATGACAGTAAAATTGTTTTTTTGGGTCCAAGGTCCGCAGACTGTTTGTGAGATGACCCCCAAACTCTGAATTCAAGCCACAGTACACAGTGAAGACAGTGAAGCATGGTGGTGCAAGCATCGTGATATGGACATGTTTCTCCTACTATGGTGTTGGGCCAATTTATCACGTAGCAGGGATCCTGGATCAGTTTGCATATGTCAAAATACATGAAGACATCATATTGCCTTATGCTGAAGAGGACATGCCCTTGAAATGGGTGTTTCGACAAGACAATGACCACAAACACATTAGTAAATGAGCTAACTCTTTGTTCCAAACCAACAAAATTAATGTTATGGAGTGTCCAGCCCAATCCCCAGACCTTAATCCAATGGAGAACTTGTGGGGTGACATAAAAAATGCTGTTTCTGAAGCAAAAATAAGAAATGTTAATGAATTGTGGAATGTTGTGGAATAACATCTGAAAGGTGACACAAGTTGGTTGACTCCATGTCACACAGACGTGAAGCATTTATAAAAAACTGTGCTCATACCACTAAATATTAATTTATTGATTGACAGGATTGCGAAAAAAGTTTGCACAAAATAGTGTTGGGTTAGTAAAGTCACTGGCAGACACTGCTATTTAACACATTCCTTTCAGCTAATTGCCTAATTTCACAGTTTGTTTGCTGAGAATCTACTGCACTTACTGGTAACTTGTTTGCCATGTAGCGATGAAAATATACGGATAACAGTGATTAATATGGTTAGTCACATTGGACTGCTATTATTTTGAACACTGCTGTGCAAACACTACAGTGTATACAGTAATTTGTCTTTCAATATTTTTTGACTAATAATAATCCATAGTCAACCACGAAACAACAGTCAACATTAAACAGTTAATTAAATACAGTCATTAATTTAAAAGCGAAGTTCAAACCACGATGTAGTAAGCAACGACTGTACGGTATAAGCAAAGTCAGTTTTCCCTGTTTCATGTCTCTTTAAAATGGCATTGGGTATTTCCATTATTGATTTCAGGCATGGATGTGTCTATACTGTACAATGAGAGATAACAAAGCGTTATTTTGGCCCACCCCCAACTACTAATATCTCAATTTATCTATGTTTATCTGCTGAAAAAATGAACTAATTTGATACTATCACTTCCCAGAACAAATATCAGTAAACCTGACAGTGGCAGGCCGGCTATTGCTGTTGTGCTGAAAATGAATGTAAAACAGTTATGTCATGGCTAATACTTCTTAATTAAGGTCCATATTGAAGGTGATACCAATCCACCATGCAATGATTGAAAGTGTAGTAGGACGCATTCAATTTAACAGCCTGTACTTGTGTGACCTTGTTGAGAAAGTTACAGCAATGTCATTTTTATACCATGAGGGTAATGAAGTCAGACACTATAAATTTTCAACAAATCTAATGATTCTGATTGACATCCCTTAAAATCATTTTCTCACGTTCAGAATTCCCGGCACGCACTGTAATTAGTCACTGTATAAGAAGCTGAATATGATGAAGCATGACAGTGTGTATTGTAGCGTTTCACACACTGCACTGACAATGTGAGCCAGCCAGCCGCACAGAGATAAATGGAATTTCACCAACTAATAACTGCAGTAGAAGAGCATTTGTAATGCCTGTAAATAATGTCAGGAGGTTTAAGAGACCACTACATCAAACGGTCGGTACACGATAGAATTCAAATAAGCAACATTTTGAAAAATGTAGCGGAAGCTGTTAGGAGACAACGAGGGGCATGTAGAACATTTATGTGTGCGGCGGAAATTGTTTTCAGTTCAATTGAGTTGCAACTGCTACAGCTGAGACCTCACTCTCTCCTTTAATACGCGTGCACCCGTATACACACACACACACACACGCATGCACGCCACTCTGCAGCTGCACATGAAAACCAAATGCTTGTAAAAACCAACCAAATCAGCTCCTGGCTGAGGGGGCAGGTGTTCCACTAATGTTGCCTACTAACGTGCATGTGCAAGTGTGTGTGTTTCTGTGCGTAATTGCATGCATGTCATCAAGTGGTCTGTTGCGTGGGAAGTCCACTTCGGTCGCCAGTCACCGATCTCACACCTGGTGACCTTTTGGTGGTTAGGTCATCTGCTGATCAAGGGCAGGGCTGTGATTGGATTCGATGACCTGGCTATACACGCATACACTTTTGTCACACAAAAGACCATTGAGGACCAATTGTTACCAAGCGACCCTTGCAATAGTTAAATGTCATCGTGACCACGGAACCAAAATGGAGTATATTGCTGCATTAGAATATAGTACACATGTCTCTGTCCTGGTTGGTCAGTCTAATATGGTGGAAGCAAAAATACTTCATTGACCCAAATGTAAGATGATGCCATTTAAAAATATATATATTTAAGGCAAAATAAAAGACAAAAAAAGACAAAACTGATGCCTTCAATATCTGTGAAATCCATTTTAACTTATGACATTTTATGAATCATATGTCTTACCTTCACTGATCACCATTAAGGTAAAATTAGCATCACCCCCTGGTGTTTGCCAACAACCTTTGAGACACTTTTTTTCAGCAGGTCTTTGTCATTATTGCATCTCTCCAGGTGACATGTGCGAGTGACAGGAAGAAAGGCTCTAGCTAGCTTGGGGAGAAAGTGATTGCCATCACCTGCTGGTTTGCATGTAGATAAGATGAACCATCTTTTTCAGATGTCTTTCTACCATCGTGTATTTGGGTCTATACAGTGAATTGACAACAGTGAAAAAAGTAACAGAATAACATAATGACCAATTGAGAGTCGGTAAGTTTCAGGCTTAAGGTGCAGAGACTTTTGCTGAGATTTTTTTCACTTTAAATTATTGTGCTCCAATTAATGTTAAAATACGTTGCTTATTAACATTATACACAAGGAAAACAATAGCATATAGAAAAATTCCCTTTTAGTAAAGATCCATCCATCCATCCATCCATCCATTTTCTTCCGCTTATCAGAGGTCAGGTCGCGGGGGCAGCAACCTAAGCAGGGAAGCCCAGAGGTCCCTCTCCCCGGCCACTTTGTCTAGCTCTTCCCAGCGGATGCCGAGGCGTTCCCAGGCCAGCTGAGAGACATAGTCTCTCCAACGTGTCCTGGGTCTTCCCTGAGGCCTCCTACCGGTTAGGCGTGCCCTGAACACCTCCCCGGGAAGGCGTTCAGGAGGCATCCTAACCAGATGCCCGAGCCACCTCATCTGACTCCTCTCAATGCAGAGGAGCAGCGGTTCTACTCCGAGTCTGTCCCGGATGACAGTGGTTCTCACCCTATTTCTAAGGGAGAGCCCAGCCACCCTGCGGAGAAAACTCATTTTGGCCGCTTGTACCCGCGATCTTGTCTTTTTGGTCACTACCCAAAGCTCATGACCGTAGGTGAGGGTAGGAACATA
This sequence comes from Oostethus manadensis, assembly GCA_024372805.1. Classification (NCBI taxonomy): domain Eukaryota; kingdom Metazoa; phylum Chordata; class Actinopteri; order Syngnathiformes; family Syngnathidae; genus Oostethus; species Oostethus manadensis. The sequence goes on from QODF01000011.1 coordinate 3,104,055, forward strand.
GATTGACCGGTAAATCGAGAGCTTTGCCTTTTGGCTCAGCTCTCTTTTCACCACAACAGATCGGTGCAGAGTCCGCATCACTGCAGACGTCGCACCAATCTGCCTGTCCATCTCGCGTTCCACCCTTCCATCACTCGCGAACAAGACTCCGAGGTACTTAAACTCCTCCACTTGAGGCAGAACCTCATCCCCGACCCGGAGATGGCACTCCACCCTTTCCCGGGCGAGAACCATGGACTCGGACTTGGAGGTGCTGATTCTCATTCCAGCCGCTTCACACTCAGCTGCGAACCGATCCAGTGAGAGTTAAAGGTCACTGCTCAATGAAGCCAACAGGACCACATCATCTGCAAAAAGCAGAGATCGAATCTTGCGGCCACCAAACTGGAACCCCTCAACGCCCTGGCTGCGCCTAGAAATTCTGTCCATGAAAGTAGTGAACGGAATCGGTGACAAAGGGCAGCCCTGGCGGAGTCCAATCCTCACTGGAAACGGGTCCGACCTATTGCCGGCAATGCGAACCAAACTCTGACACCGGTCATACAGGGAACAAACCGCCTGGATTAGGTGGTCCGATACCCCATACTCCCGGATCACTCCCCACAGTATTCCCCGAGGAACACGGTCGAATGCCTTCTCCAAGTCCACAAAACACATGTAGACTGGGTGGGCAAACTCCCATGCACCCTCAAGGATCCTGCCGAAAGTATAGAGTTGGTCCACAGTTCCACGACCAGGACAAAAACCACACTGCTCCTGCTGAATCCGAGATTCGACTATCCGGCGGTTCCTCCTCTCCAGAACCCCTAAATAGACCTTACCATGAAGGCTGAGGAGTGTGATCCCACCATAGTTAGAAGACACCCTCCGGTCCCCCTTCTTGAAAAGCGGGACCACCACCCCGGTCTGCCAGTCCAGGGGCACCGACCCTGACGTCCACGCAATGCTGCAGAGTCGTGTCAACCAAGACACGCCCACAGCATCCAGGGCCTATAGGGACTCCGGGCGAATCTCATCCACCCCCAGGGCCTTGCCACCAAGGAGCTTTTTGACCACCTCGGTGACCTCAGCCCCAAAGATAGGCGAACCCAACTCAGAGTCCCCAGGCACTGCTTCCATGTTGGAAGGCGTGTCGGTGGGATTGAGGAGGTCTTCAAAATATTCCCTCCACCGGTCCACAACATCTCGAGTCGAGTTCAGCAGCACACCGTCCCCACCATTAGTCCACTTATCTGTAGACTACATGCATGTCACTCATCAGACTTATTAATGGCTGCATCACACTAAGCAAGAATTTAGCATTCATTCATTTTCTATGCCGCTTATCTTCATTAGGGTCGCGGGTATGCTGGAGCCTATCCCAGCGGCCTTACGGCAGGAGGCGGGGTACACCCTGGACTGGTCGGCAGTCAATCGCAGTGCAAAGAATTAAGCAGAATCAGCCAAAATGAAAAAGTTTCAAAATTCATGCTCAATGGCAATGTGTGGCCAATGTGCTTACCATTCGAACACCGTGCAGCCGTCTGAAAAAATGTTCAAAATACAAAAATGAAAAGTACTGCCCAGAATTTTGAATGTACTGCACTGCCATACACGATGCTCTCCCATGGGGCGGTAATGCACTAAAGTAATGGATGCCAACCACCATAAAACCGGAGAAGAAGAAGCTGCCCTCCTATTGGCTATCTTGGTTATCTCCCATCATTCTCTTCCTCCCAAAATCCCTAACGATGGCCAATCACAGCGTCTCTTTGCTCAGAATACCAAAAAGCTCCCAACAATTGTCAAAAATTAAAATAAAAAAATCATGGTGTTAAGTTTAGTATGTAATGTGCTGTATTCATTTAAATTAAGTTACAGTACATAAACTTACATATGATTTCTGCCATCTGTCAAAACTCTGTTGGCCGCCTCCTCCTCCGCCATGAAGCTCACCTAACTCAACCCGAAATGTAAAGCGTCATTATTCATAACAACTTTTGGTATTATTTTTCATTGCTTTTATTATTTTCTTATTGTTTTTTCGATATTCATGCACATGTAAATGATTCTGCTGTCATTAATGAACATATTTCTTTTGGGGGGTACAAACTTAACACTTTATACGACTGTTTTTGAGGAGGCTCTTGTCTCATAATACGAAAATGTCTAGACATGAAAGCCTCTCCGGAACAAATTAATTTTGTATCTTGAGGTTCCACTGTATATATACTGGGTAGTACAAGTGAAAGTGACTGTATGGGTGTTATTTAATGTCTGAGGGGCTCTAATAATGTAAAAACCTATTTAGAAGGTTGTAAACGGGTTTTCTACGCTATAACTATGAAAATATTCCATTAATAAATAAGGAATACTAATTTGCGTAAATCCACATACATTTTTACATAAACAAGGGTTACTGTATAACAATTTTCTATTCATACGGAGGAGGCCTACTTTACATGTCTTGGGATTATAACGCATCTTTGAGTACACTTTGTGTTTCAGTTGTGCATCTCTAACCAAAATAGGGTCACCCTTTTTGGTTACAAGGATACACTGTACTGTTTGCTAGCTAATTACAGGATACATAGGGACAAACAATAATTCCCACTCACATCACACCTATAGACAATTTAGAGTCTCCACCTAACATGCATATTTTTGGAATGTGAGACGAAGTTGGAGTAACTGGAGAAAATCCACGCACATGCACACACCACAGAGAAGTGGTCATATGGAAACTCAAACCTTTGATCTCCTGACAGTTTCACTCAAATAATGTTGCTCTTTTCTGCCTTGATGGATGCAGGGCGTGCTTGCCTGTAGGGGGCAGTGTAGCTCTGTGACCTAATGGGACACAATGTTAATTAGAGAAAAAAATAGATGAATAGATTTGTACTTCTTTGGATTTCTTTGGAAAAACAGCCTTGTGTCAGTCCTTTGTTAACTGCAAGCATAAAAGGTAATGTGACCGTTACAGCTCGTGCATTCAAAAACAAGGTCTTCTTTGTCAGGAATACAAACTTTGAAGGTTGTGCTTTGATTGCATGTTGAGCAAAACAGCCTTGGTTTCCATGTTGAGTGATATGGTTCACGTTGCTTAAGCTCTCACAAGAAGTATATTCAACTGTTCACTGATTCTTTACGACGTCTGTATTGAAGGCTTGCGTTTGTGTTTGCTTGGGAGCAAAAGGAGATGTGGGGGTTACAGCGCGACATGAAATGCATCTGTGACAGGTGTGCATGTGGAAAGCATGTCAGAAATGTACATGCACCAGTAAGCAGCTCAGCCAGGTGAGTGCTTGTCCGGTTAAAATATGTACAGTATGTGTGTGTTTTGTGTGTGTGTGTGCAAGTGTGTGTAACCCACAAGTACACTGTGGCAGTAAATAATCCAATTTGTAATATTAACCTCTATTTAGGGCCTTGGCGCCACCCCAAGTGCAAAAATACACTTCCAAATGACAGTAATTTTTTTTGTTTGTTTGTTTTTGATGAGGTGGCTCGGGCATCTGATTAGGATGCCTCCCTGGGGAGGTGTTCAGGGCACGTCCAACCGGTAGGAGGCCTCGGGGAAGACCCAGGACACGCTGGAGAGACTGGCCTGGGAACTCCTCGGCATCTGCCGGGAAGAGCTGGACGAAGTGGCTGAGAAGAGGGACGTCTGGGCTTCCCTACTTAGGCTGCTGCCCCCGCGACCCGACCTCGGATAAGCGGAATAAAATGGATGGATGGATGGTATTTACATATTTATATGGTGTTTTTACAAAAATTATAAATTCATCTTCTACACCACTTTACCCTCATTAGGGGTTGCGGGAGTATGCTAGAGGCTATCCTAGTTTGGGATAGAGACGGGGTACACCTGGGACCGGTCGCCAGTCAATGGCAGGGCACATACAGTATAGACAAACATACCCACAAACACACTCACAATCATACCTATGAACAATTTAGAGTTGCCAATTAACCTAATATGCATATTTTTGGAAATGGGAGGAAACCGGAATACTCAAAGAAAACCCACACTCACAAGTGTAGGACATGCACACTCCACATAGAGATGTGTGAAATCGAACCCAGACCGTCTGAATTTTTAAATGCGGTGTATACAAGAGGTCCGAACTGTGGCCTAGTGCTTAGCATGTTGGCCACACAGTCAAACACACTAGTTTGAGTTAAAGGAGAATAAGGCAATTTAAAGACGAACTGCTGAAAGTGCTCTTGGTACAACAATTAACACTTAATGCAGATTAAAATGTTTTAAACTGACGGACCTGGATGAGTCATTAAAGGTCAGCAAACTGAGAATTTATAGGGTATCCTTTTTTTCATTTTGAGGTTCTTAATTGATTCTTTTTGTGTAAAAATTGTTGATCTGATTTACCAAATTTACCCAAATGTAGGACAACCCCCTCCTTTTCAAGAGTTGTTTTTGGAAAAATATTTTTCAACAGAAATTGGCACTCTTCTCTGTGAGTGACAGGAGGAAAAGCGCTGAAAGAGGCTTAGGGAGAAGTTGTTTCATCCAGTATTTTCTAATGTTTTTTTTGGATAATAACTTCAAATGCTCTTATATCCGAGTCTTTATGGATGTTTGGACTTTTAACAGATAAAATATTAAGGGAGATTCACAAGATTAAAATGTGACAAGAAAGGCTGTATAGAGAGAACAGCCAGAAGCGAGTCAGACTGTGAACTATGGCATCGCTACTAAGAATGGTAATAGCGTAATATGGAAGTGGCAGTGTGCAAGGCACTATTGGAAGAACACATTTAATGCTTAAGGCACACCTTGCAGTCTAACCTACCTTGGTGTTCACAGCATCAGCGAGGGATGTGGTTGTTTTTTTTTTCATTGGACTTGAACAGCTGCTTACTCCGCCAAGCAGGCGGGCAGGAGTGAGTACCACCTCTGTACCGCCATGCATTGCACAACTGAAAGCTACAAACACTGCTCCATAATGCAACCCCGCCCTTGGTCAGCAGAGTATATATATCATATGTTTATACAGTATGTATATATAATTGTTCATCATTATTATTTGTATTGCTTTTTAAAACTACCATCTGGCCCTCAGTGTATCAGACATTGAAGCAAATGACTCAAACATATGGTAAGGTTGGAAGCAGCGCCTAACAAAGGCGCCAGCATACAAGAGGGGCAATGAAAATTCTGGTCATAACCCCCACATGTATAGAGTAGTTGATGGATACAGGAGTAATTGAGTTTTGCTGACGACTGGTAAAGGGCATCAAGCTGGACGGATGGATGGAAGAGAGAAAAATGAAAGCTAATGGCTTACTTACCTCAGGGTACAGCATCACTTTTCAGGGAGATCTGAGATGGCCCTCCACACCCTGTAGACCAAAGGGGCTAGGGAGTGCCCCGGGACTTTTACTTACAGATTCACAACCTCTTTTGAGTTTTATAATTGATAGCTCCTGAGATTTTACAATTTGGAATTCATTTTCAAATGTACACAAAAATCTTCAATCTCCAAATATCTGTCACACCTGATCTTATGAGACTTCAGCATATCTAGGGAAGTTTGAGGTAAGTGAGCATATAAATGACTAACTCCACAAATTTTCTTTAACCATTTTATGCCTTTGTGATGTCACCACAGAACGGTTCCGGTAATGGCAAAGACAAAAAGTGTGAGGACAACGGCTGCTCAGTACCAAATGGCCAAAGTGACCATAATAATAACAAAATAAGAAGTAAATGTTTTTGTTTTTAGGTTATGTGGAGCGACTCACCTGCCACACAAGCAAGGCACAAGCAGTACCCTCCCCCTGCATGATCATTATCATTAACTTCTTTTCCTAAACTTTACTTTTCATTTGAAACAGTGGTCAACTCTTTTTTTTTTTACATCTGTGTGAGTTAAGAATGTCTTACCTAGAACATTGCCTGTACAGTTGAAAAAGGTTTAACAACGGCGACCGAATGTACTCGGTTTCCAGTTACTCGTCCCCCACGGTGTGGTGCTGGATAATTGCATGTGATCACAGGTGAACTGGGAAGAGCTTCAGAAAGCAATCCCAGACGTCTGCACTGCAGGTACTAGGGACACAGCCGCTAGGCCCCTCGTCATAGCGGACTCCCGAGGAGCTGGCCAGCATGACACAAGGCGGAGGTCCAGATTAGCTGTCGGCCTTTTAGCTCGAGGCATGCCCTCTCCCCAGTAGGAGTTAGGAGAAATACAAAACAAATACTTCGTACAAAAAGCAAGCAAAACAAACAAGGACAATCATCGTCTCGCAGACTCATCCCCTAGTGTGCAGTGAGCCTTTTATTTTCTATTTCTCTCTCAGTTCTCACAATGCCCATGAAATTGCCAGTCATATTTTCTTATTTCCCCCCACACTTCAGTAGCCCCACATTCCGCACATCCACTGTCCTTCCAGAAAGAAAGCCACAAACTTACACCATGATTTTCACACCCTCTTCACTAAAAGATTCCTTTCTATTGCCATTCTTCCTTGCCTTCTGCTGGTATTACACTTATCCCTCCCTATCTCTTTGAGTCCAATACAGGTGTGACCTAACCCCCTTACAATTCCTGCTTTATTTTTTCCCCACACATGAAAGGCTTCCTGCTAGCCTGAGTTCACCCTCACACCGTGCCTGAGGGGACAGCTGGGATATCAGGTGAAGCCACAGGTTTTGGGGGGATCAGGTTTTCTTGCGCTTCAGGAGTAAGAGTGCACTTATTACACTGATAGAGTGGTACTATTTTCATTACTACTGTTACCACTCATAAGTATTACTGTTTCAATACAGTATTAACACTGTGGCTGTCGATATTGTTATGTTGTTCCCATTATGGCCGTCATAAACATTTGCTGATGTAGTCCTGTTGTTTGTTTCTGTTGTTACGATTGTTGTTGTTGCTGGTGTTGTTGTCTCTCTATCTCTATTGTTCCCCTCTTGTCCCTCCACTCTCCCCATTTCACTTCTTTTTTCCTTTTTTCCTCTCTATCTGTCTCTATCCCCTCCTGTTCTGGTTCTCAATAAATATTACAATAAATGAAATAATAATAAATAAGTCAAATAGAATCTATGTAAAAAAAAGAGTAGCTTACACTTTGCCTTGGCAGAACAAATCTGCTAGATCAACAATACTATCTGCGCCAATGACTGGACAGGACAAAATCAAAAGACTGTGTTATTATGTTATGTTTGTGGCATTGTTTTTTCAATGTAAAACAGTGCATGTTAAAAGCCTTTAGCAAACCTTTTTGTATATGATTTGCAAATGATACAATAAAAAAATAACCCTTTGATAGACTAGCAACCAGTCCCGGGCCTCTTGCCCAAAGTCAGCAGGGATAGGCTCTGGCATACCCCTGCAACCCCAATGAGAATAATAGAGGAATAGAAAATGGATGGATGGATAAATATCTAACCTGTAGATATCCAAACAACATCTTCATTCATTCATTCATTCATTTTCTGTACCGCTTATCCTCATTAGGGTCACGGGGATGCTGGAGCCAATCCCAGCTGGCTTTGGGCGAGAGGCGGGGTACACCCTGGACTGGTCGCCAGTCAATCGCAGGGCACATATAGACAAACAAACATTCACACTCACATTCATACCTATGGACAATTTAGAGTGGCCAATTAAGCTAACATTCATGTTTTTGGAATGTGGGGGGACACCGGAGTATCCGGAGAAAACCCACACACGCACAGGGAGAACATACAAACTCCACACAGAGATGCCCAACGGAAATTCCAACCCTGAACCTTCTGACTGTGAGGCCAATGTGTTACCCACTCGACCATCGTGCGGCCCCCAAACAACACTTAATGCTCAAATCTATATAAAGGTAATTATAAAATAACCATATTGACCAAAGAACCGTGCAAACGGGCTAACCAGCTAGAAATAATAAAGTCAATACTATTATTCATTATGATTAATAATACAGTACAAGGTTTCTTTCTGACATGGAGATTAATCTGTCAATGGATGGCTGCTCTTCTCTTTCCAGTAACACATAATCCCAAAATAAAAAATAAAAAAATTAATCTACCAAAATAAATATAAAAATATACAGTATTCACTGCTTTGCGGAATTGACGGCATATAGCAAGAAGAGAGACGGTGTCAATTTCTGACACAACCAGGAAGAGTTCCAATACCTAAACCATGGGTGGGTGTGAAAACTTTTTGCCTTGGGCTCAGATTGCGGGCCAGATTGGGTTAAAATCTTTGGCGGAGGGGCCGTCTACATACAGGTGGCATCAAACAAAACAACATCCTTGCTCACGGTGCAACAAACCTGTTTACTTTTCTGACGACCCCAAATATTTAGCAACCTAGTGAAAATGCGACAAACACAACAAAATGTTTGGAGTAAGAGTACCACAAGTGACCCAGCATACCTTGCCAGGGGAGTAGATGGGTGTTTTTTGGTGTAGATATTGTACATAGATATTTATTTGTATGCCCACATGGTAGGCTACTTTGTGCGTTGGGCGTGTTTGGATCGATTTTTGGTTCACACCACAGATTGCATTTGACCATTTTGGCAACTCAACCGTGCCACAAAAGTACTACAAGTCCTGTTGCCAGCTTTAGTTTTGACTGTAAAGGTTAAAAAAAAAAAGAATTTGGATTAAGATGTACGGCGCACCTGATGTCCGCGGACCGCAGTTTGCCCATCTCTGAGCTAGACGGTTTCACATCGCACTAGCCGCAGCTGGAGGACTCTCGTAAGGCCCTAGCTTGTGGTCGATTGCGTAGGCTGGGCCCTTGAAAGATGCAGACCCCGAAACGGGGCACATCTATCCACTAACAGCTACGTCACCGTTTATGATGTCATTACCAGTTGACTGTAGTTCTTTGCTGACAAACGCAGTTATGCCTCAAGTCTCTGCTTTTCTTAAGATCACGGCTGTAAAATATTCCACAATGGATCACAAGAAAGTTGCAAGTGCCAGCATTTTGAAAGAAAAGGTGAAAAATTCTCTTGAATTAAAAAAAGAACTAATAGCAAAACACAAAGGTGGTGTCTGTGTGGATCTCTGCTCACGGCTATCTCTTAAATGTGCTTTTATCCATTTTATTTGTTGTTTATATGCCTTTTAAATTGTTTTTGGCATGTAAAACTGTTAATTGTTCAACTATTTTTTAAAAGTGTTTTGTCTTTACATTTTAGGGTGTCTGAAACCGATTCATAAGGTTTGCATGGTTTCTTTTGAGAAAAATTGATGTGAACTAAAGAATGTTTTGGTTTGAGTTTCTGGGACAAATTCATAATCCTCTGAATTTTGAAAGTTGGTTGAAAAATGTGACAAGCAGGTAATAAGACCTAGAGCCATGGAGGATCCATGCACAGTTTATGTGATGGCCAAATACAACCAAAACATGACAAAGACTATGCCTGCAAGATGTTTTCTGTGGCTGTGATTTGAAAAATCACAAAAATGAGTTGAAATTTACAGTATGACATAAATACTGTACCATTAGTTATTAGGGTTTGTAACATTGACATTGAGAAATCTATAAATACATTTAAAAAATTAAATAAATAAGTAAAAGTTTCAAGACGTGTTGAGAAACCTCTACAATATCATGCTACAGATTTGGCATTATCTACCGATATATTCCATCCATTTTCTAGGCCGCTTATCCTTACCAGGGTCATGGGGGTGTGCTGGGGGCTATGTCAGCTGACTTCAGGCGAGAGGTGGTGTACATCCTGGACTGGCTGTCAGCCACTCGCAGTGGACTAAAATTGAGCTCTTAAAACGCCTACTATACTAATGGGCACAGGAGTTCTAGAAGCAGTAATAATACCTGATACCATCGGTCAATGTCCTACAGCTCGGCATTAAAATTTCGGCGTCCTTCAGCCTGTTACCACTTCCCTGTGGTGTTATCCCCCTAGCACCCAGCTGCTATGACAGGTCAGTTAATGTTGACATTATCTCCTACCGCCACAATGACAGATAGAGCTGCAGGAAGCCACTCATTAACTTTTCCTGCGCATGTATGGTCATGTGCGTCCGAGTAGGTGTGCGTGTAAATCATGTATATGTGCTGCGTGTGTGCATGTGTTGATTACTGGGATGGAAGTCATTAACCAAGTCTAACAAGTGCTAAAGAGATTAGGGATGGTTTGGGGATGTCATACTGTATACATGGTACTATGTAGAGTGCAGAACTGTATGTTTATATGTGTGACAGCAGGTTGATACTATTGAGGTGGATCTCCTTAAAGGTTAGAGGTGAATTTGTAAAAAAAAAAAAAAAGGCATACATATTGTATTCATAAATAGATGTTAAGTCGATACATTGGCAATAGAGACCAATTTTAAAAGTACAAAATTTAGTTAAAATTGGTTGTGGCCACACAATCAGGAAATTTGGAAGATCTGGGTTCTTGGTGTTTTTGTTTGGGCATGTGTGTCCGTGGGTTTTCTTCGGCTTCTTCCCCACATTCCAAAAATAACCTATACCTGTTACATTAAATGAAAGATGGGATGAAAGTACTTGAGGGTAGAATGTTGTGGACAGTTACACAAGTAGGGAGACTATTTGACCAATCAGGGGATAGAAAGTCTATCTGGATTTATAGGCGAAATAAAAGATAAGGTCACTGTGTTGTAAGCTTTAATATTAATGTGCTATTTAATGATCCTTGTAGTGTTGGAAACTAGCTTCTCACTAATCGTAAGATATAGCTCTAGGCTCTTATTCTGAGTGTGAAGCTAGACCACCAGTGGTGCTTCACAGAGTCTCCATCCATTCATTTTCTATGCCGCTTATTCGCAAAGTCTCTTTCGGAAACCATTTGAATATTTGTGAAATATCCTTATAAATATCCAAATATCCTTCGGCTATTCTTCTCTTTGTAGGCAGGTCTTTACCTGGTAAAGACCTGCAGTTGTATGCCAGTTGTATGATGTGCATCATATGTAAGCACTAATCTAATTAAATCACACTCTGAAATGCACATTTAATCACATAGTTGGACAAAGTACTTCCCCCGTGCAGCTCACCACATATCCTTATAAACCTTAACTGACCCAACAAGAGCTTTACATATCTCCAACTTTGGAGGTTTGCAAATGTCTTGCTTCTTCTTCACTTAGTGAGTTGTCCATGCATCAGTCTGCATATATAGTATTATGCAATTCACTATTTGACCCAAGAAAACGGAACTCTTATGCTAAAATGTAGCTGAAATTTTAATGGTATATTGTATTCCACATTGTTTTTAACATTTCTGAATTACTTAAAAAAATGTACGTATGCAGTATAATAACTTTTAAACCTGCTATAAGGAAAATAAAGTTGCCTTTTTAGTTTTTTCACTCCCAAACATTATTATACTAGGCACTGGCAACATTGTTTCACTCTGCCCTGCCGCAACTGTGCAGGTGAAGGTAGTAGTGGATCAAACTATGAGGAGGTGGTCAGTCAACATGGAAGTCTCCTTTTTTTAGTACCAAAAACAAGCAATTTTATTTCTTTTCCCTGCTGTTGCCTCGAGAGGACTCTATTGATGATACTAGAAATTTGAACTATTTTGGTACTTTCCTGACTGCACTTCATGATCACAACTGGTTGCTGACTCCCTCGTCTTAGGCAAGAGGTACAGATTCTTTAAAATAGTAGTCACAAGTGCTGCTAGCTGCTAGCAAGTCAAGTTAACTGGCATACTGCTAGAGTTCAAAGCAATTGCCTAGCAACGATGCCAAACACAAAGCAAAATGATACTGGCCTTGGAAATATGGATTCAAAATCAGAAATACGGTCAGTCTTACTGTTGGACGAGGACGATGCCTCAAATGAAAAAACAAGTTCAGAATTCGTACATGCCTTTGAGACAAAAATTAATTCCCATCTTCCTCACATCCTCCTCAAATATTCTTGAGAGAAAAATATATTCAGATTTTGTACACTCGTGAACAAAACCCCGAGATACTTGAACTCCTCCCCCTGAGGCAAGACCTCACTCCCATCCCGAAGGGCACAGTCCACCCGTTTCCGACTGAGAACAATGGCCTCGGATTTGGAGGTGCTGAGTCTCATCCCAGAAGCTTCACACTCTGCTGCAAACTGCTCCAGTAAACACTGATGGTCACAGCCTGATGAGGCCATAAGGACCACATCATCTGCAAATAGCTGAGACAAGATCCTAAGGTCATCAAGCTGGACTCCCTCCACCCCTTGACTGCGCCTAGAAATTCTGTCCATAAAGATTATGAACAGAATCGGTGACAAAAGGCAGCCTTGGCCAACGTTCACCGGAAACAAGCTCGACTTACTGCTGGCAATGCGAACCAGGCTCCTGCTTCGATTGTACAAGGACCGAATGGCACGTAATAGCGGGCCACCAATCCCGTACTCCCGGAGCACCCCCCACAGGACACCACAAAGGGAGACGGTCGAATGCCCTTTCCAAGTCTACAAAGTACATGTAGACCGGTTGGGGAAACTCGCACATTCCCTCCAGTGCCCTTGCAAGGGTGTAGAGCTGGTCCAGTGTTCCGCGACCGGGACAGAAACCACATCGCAACTCCTGTAACCGAGGTTCGACTAACGGTCGTACCCTTCTCTCCAGCACCCTTGAGTAGACTTTCCCAGGGAGGCTGAGGAGTGTGATCACCCTATAGTTGGAACACACGCTCTGGTCACCCTTTTTAAAAATGGGGACCACCACCCCGGTCTGCCACTGCAGAGGTACTGTTCCCGACTTCCATGCAATGTTGAAGAGGACGTCGGCAGAGGCCCCTGCAGACCCACCACCTGCAGGGGCAAGCATAAGAGTCCGGTGCTATGTGATTTGGGCAGTGGTCGAGGGCGGGTGTCTGGGCGACCTGGTCTTCGGCGGCCAAATCTGGTTCTTGGGACATGGAATGTCACTTCTCTGGTGGGGATGGAGCCCAAGCTTGTGGAAGAGGCGGAGACATTCTAAGTAGATATAGTCGGATTCACCTCAACCCACAGTTTTGGCTCTGGAAACAAATTCTTTGAGAGGGGCTGGACCTTGTTCTACTCTGGATTTGCTGCAGGGGCGAGGCGGCGAGCTGGGGTGGGCTTATTAATAGCCCACTGGCATGGTGCCACCATGTGCTGGAGTAATCCCTGGTGCACGAGAGGGTTATTTCCCTACGCCTTTGGGCTGGGGAAAGGGTCTTGACTGTGGTTTGTGCGTACGCGCCGAACGGCAGTTCAGAGTACCCAGCCTTCTTGGAGTCTATCAGAGGGGTTCTGGAGAGCACCCCAGCTGGTGACGCCATAGTTCTACTGGGAGATTTCAACGCCCATGTGGGCAATGATAGTGTGACTTGGACTGGCGTGGTTGGGAGGAACAGCCTCCCTGATCTGAACCCGTGTGGTGTGTTGTTGCCGGACTTCTGTGCGAAACCACAGATTGTCCATAACAAACACCATGTTCGAACATAAGGATATCAATAAGTGCACCTGGCCCTATGATTGACTTTGTGGTCATATCATCAGACCTATGACCTATGGCCAGACCGTCCGCATGTTCTGGAGACGCGGGTGAAGAGATGGGCTGAGCTGTCAACTGACCACCACCTGGTGATGTGTTGGATTCGATGGCAGGGAAGGATGCCGGACAGACCTGGTAGACCCAAAAGCGTAGTGAAAAATTGAGCATTTTGCAAGGATGTCAGGGTTCTACAGGATGATATCAAGGCACTGTTAGAAGATAATGCTGCCCTGCCTTGCACACCACTCTTGAGGAACAGAAAGAAGCAAAGCATAATATCATTGAGCAAATGAAAAATATAGATGATGAGATAGATCAGAATGCACAAATGAACGATGTGAGCCTCACGGGGCTTTGAATTATAACTAAGTCAAAAGATTGGATAGACATACTGTATATTTGTTGCCTACCAATTATGCACAGTAATAGTGTAATAGTCACCTGCACACATGGATATCCTCCTAAAATAGCTAAAACTAAAAACAAACTAAAAACTACTTCCAAAAATATTCAGCTCTGATATTAATGAGTTTTTTGGGTTCATTGAGAACATGGTTGTTGTTCAATAATAAAATTAATCCTCAAAAAACCAACCTGCCTAATAATTCTGCACTACGTAAAAATACTTACCTTGGTTCCTCTCTCTGTTTGTAGTTAGTCTCTGTAGGGAGGGGCGCGGGGGTATGCTGGCGCCTACCCCATCAGTTACATAATGACTATTTTCCTTAAACTTAACTGGTATCACGCTCATACTCAGCAAAAATACATAGTCCGTAATGGATACTCATCTAAAACGAGTATCCGACTCATCCCTAAAACGTATCCATCCATCCATTTTCTATGCCACTTATCACAATTAGGGTCGCAGCGTAAGATGGAGCCTATCCCAGCTGACTTTGGGGAAGAGGCAAAGTACACCCTGGACTGGTCGCCAGCCAGTCGCAGGACACATATAGACAAACAAACATTCACACTCACATTCATAACAATGGACAATTTAGAGTCGCCAGTTAACCTAACACGAGTGATTTTGTAATGTGGGAGGAAACTGGAGTACCCGGACGAAACCTACGCACGCACGGGGAGAACATGCAAACGCCACACACTATGTCCAACCGAGATTCGAACCCAGGTCTTCCAAATGTCCTGACAGTGGGGCCAACATGCAACCCTGCAGCCCCCCCAAAGGTAAGACTTAACAATTACCTTTGATAGTATTTGGCCCATAGACTGCATGATATGGCCATTATAACATTTTTTAGAGCATAATTTTACATTGTTGGTGAAAATACGGTATTCCCATGCACTTTTCATTCATTTATTATATGTCCATGGGAATGTAAAAAAAAATGCAGAAATAAAGGCAGTCAGATGCAGTATCGGAAGACTCCTTAGCAGAAAATGCACTGCTGACGAATTTGTGTTTGAGTTCCTTGAGCCACACTTTGCCATGCCCAATCGCAAGTATTTGTCAAGAGTTGCTCAATGAGTTGCACAATGTTGTTTACAGCCATTTCGAAAAGCTAATTGCTGCTGCTATATTCATTGACTTCACAACAGATATGTGTTAATTCCACAGCAGGAGATATGTAATATTACACGTATCGGTTGATAGCGGAATCGGAAACTTAACAGCTCCTAATGAACTGATTTAAGGCTAAAAGATAGCACACATGACTGAAAATCTATTTACCTAAAACTAGTTTCTGTAATAGTATCACAACATTTTAATCACACTTTAACATGCTTTTATGAGTGAAGGTATTGCATTCAAAGGCACCACATAACTTGAGTTCATGTTTTGAGTTTATTTTCGGAAATTTCCGTGCATATGTAATGCAGCAAATTGTACTTTGCATTAATTGAGTGATAAGAATATTCACTTATTGTTTTTCTTTGTCTTATGTTTAGGCCACACATACAGACATAATAAAGAGGTTATGTTCACAGCGTCCCGGAATGCCTATCGCTGAGAGACGATGAGGAAGTGCCATTCCATCCTATTTCGAGGCTGAATGGACTAGAGATGTTTGTAAGTTCAAGACACATACAGACCTGATGAAAATCTTAAGACCAGTTGAAAAATTGCTCAAATTTACCGTTTGCATGTTTGGATCTTAATGAGGTTTTAAGTAGAGCTACAATATGCAAAAGCAAGAAGGGTGTGTGTGTGACAAAAAGCACGTTGAAAAAGTAAATTATTGAAAACAACAATTCAACTGAAATAGGCTGTTTAACAGCTGATCAAAAGTTTAAGACCATCGTTCATAAAATGACAAAAATCTGTCCAAACCAGAACAAAACATTTTCTCAATAGGACTCAGTAACGAGTAGCTCCACTGTTCTTGTAATCAGTGCAAACATTCGTTTGGGCATGCTTTATGCGAGTGTTTCCAGGAAGCTAGTAGGAATTCCTCCAGGTGGTGAAGATGGCTTCATGAAGGGCATCAACTGTCTGGACCTGATGGCCATATTCATAAAGTTCCTAGCCATCCATCCCCAAATGTTCTCTGTGGGAATCAAATCAGGGGAACATGCAAGGGGGTCCAAAAGAGTGATGTTATTCTCCCTGACGAAGTCCCTTTTCAATCGAGCATTGTGAACTGCAGCGTTGTCCTGTTGAAAAACCCAGCTCTTACCACACAGACGAGGACCCTGTCATGGGGGATGCCCGCTGCAACATCTGCACGTAACCATCCAGAGCGGGTACATCAGTGTAATTAAATTGCATATACAATATATTCCTATGGTGCAGTGTAGGGATTGTCAGGGGTAAATAGATAAATGAATGTTAATTGATACGTCCATAATTGTGTAAACATAAAGTGAATGAATTATCGGATACAACGCTTCACTTTTACATTTTGCACTGTGCAAGTGTGCCTAATGTTGTGGCCGGTGTTTTTATTTTTTTCAAGCTTTGTCTCCCGCCCCTAATTCACCCCGCCCAATCGGAATACGACAGTGTCTGAATTGGACCAATCAAGTAGGAGGGATGCTACTGAACTGAAGTTTTGAGTTTGATATGGATCGAGTAAAAGATAACCACCAGTCAGTGAGCCCGACGGAAGGAAAACCTCGGAACTACACGGGGAAAGTACAATAACATAGTTAAGTTCCCAGGTTTGCTCATTCTATGCATGGATTGAAAGCTAAATAGAAAGGATCAGCGCCCCCCCCAGCGTGCGCCGAAGAGCCTGGCAGGTGTTCATTCGCTAGGGACTGGTCGCTTCGGTCAGTCGGCTCCCCAGCGTCAGCGGTTGTCGCGCGAGGAAAAGACCCAGCAACTGTGAGCACCAGACGCCGTTTCCCCGAGCGTGTTTACACGTTTCTCAAGCGTTTGCTTCCCTGCGGACCACCGTGGAGAACACCACACGGCAGCGTGACGCAGTCTAAGCGCACCGAGACTCGACACTCGCCTGGTTAGAAAACCAACTTTTAAATGCTTTTCAACAAACTCGTCGCGGGCCGTGTTTCTCCCGAAAGCCAGAACAGAACACCGGCGACCGTAAGAGCTCAACCGAAAGTGTCGAATGATTCTTTCCTTCGCTAACCTGTTGTGCCACCGGCGGTGCCCTGCACGTATCCGAGGAAGGCGACGCATTTTCAGGGAAGAGAGCGCCGTCTCGCCACCTCTAGCTACTAGCTAAATAAGCTAACTAGTCCGGGGTGCTAGTTAGGAGAACTCACCACCAAGTTACGCGGTACGATCTCCACCAGCAGACCTGAAAGTACTTGGAGCTAGACACCGAATGAGTGGCGGGATTGATTTTCTGGAGCAAGTGCTTGGCGTCTTTTAGGACCGCGGATTTTCAAAGCCAAGCCATCAGCTGGACGCATTCCCGGGGATTTTGGACAAAGTGGGATTTTAGGTCGGTAGTAAGAGTTAGGACTGTAAAGTCCAAAATGCGCTCTCGGATGTGTTAATCCAGCGCGTCGATCAATCCAAATCCAAGAGAAGTGGAGCCGCCGCGCGATGGAGCACACAGCAGACTCCCCCACAGCACGTCCACCTTGCCGTGTGCTTCAGCCGTGAAGGCACCACCGCCCGGGCTATCCTTCATCATTTCGCAAGCTGACTTTGCACCGCAGTGGAGTTTTTTTTTTTCTCCAGAGGCGCTGACGTCGTACCACAACTTCCGGAGCTGGGGAGTTTGGGCCCACTTTTTTTTTTGCTAGAGCTTCCGGCATTTTGGGATTTTGCCGGTTCCGAGGGTTCGTGGAAGGATTCTACCCAGGGAGCGTGAAGATGATGCCGATGAGCCGGTGGTTCCCTTTCCTGCTGCGGCTCCTTCTCGCCAGCAGCTGCCACATGTTGCACGGCCAAGGTAAAGCACGCCTGTAGAACCCTGCCTCAGAAGGGATCCAAGTGGCACACTTAACTGTATATTGGTCAACTTTGATGCAGATGTGTTTGTTTCCTATTCTAACATTACATCAAGCTGTGTTCATCATGCTGGAAGAGGAAGGGCACCCACTAGTGTGAATTATGTTACACATATTTTGTGTCTGCTGGGGGAAGAGTGCTCCAGTACCCCACCAGTCACACCCCTTCCCCTACATAGTCAATGACATTCTTATCTGCCAGGCCCTGATGTGGCACTCCAGCACACGCAAACATAGAGGCACCGGTGTATTCATTCATCTTTCTCATGTTTGTCCATCCCTGACCCAGTTGTGTCAAGTATGTGAATAACAAAGTTATTGATTCCTAGATAGACAGACATATATTTTAATAATCTACAATACATAATTGCATTACAAGTCTAACGTGTGTGTTGACTTTCATCTCATCTATTTCATTTTTTTCTGCTGTCCTATTTTCTGAGTGTGTATGTGTGTGTAGCTTCATGGGGATCACGTCAGACTTGGACAAACAAAAGCGAAGAAAAAGGTCAGGCTGGTGTCAACACACAAGTGTTCTCTGGGTCACAGATGGTGTGTGGTGGGCAAAGTCTCCGGATGAGACATGGGGTTATGGGAGGAGGGGTTGGTGGAGTCTGTGTGTGTGCATATGAGAGGTGCAAGGTGGGGGTGAGCTGTTTGTCAACGTTTTTGGAACGTGTGGAGGGAAGTGTCAATGTGAAAGTAACAACACAAGGTAACGGGAACGAGGAGGAGGAGGGAGGTGTAGGACTAGAGTGACAAGAAAAGTGTGTGTGGGGGTGGCACTGGTGGTTATTGGTGGGGATTGGGGAAAAATGGGAGCTACAGCTCATCGGTGTGCCTGCAGTTGAATTGATGATGCAGTTGTGTCAACACCTCTGTGTGCACCTTTTTAGTCCTCTCCAACCTTAATCCGTCCATCCTGGGTGTTGAGGGGGAGGTGAGTGGGATGGAGGGGTATAATAATGGATTAGATTTTCTATAGCATTTTTTTTCAAGGTTCCCAAAGCACCTTACAAAGGGAAGTGAACCCATTACTCATTCACTCTTCAGTCACACACTGGTGGGGGTCTACCACATCTCTAGCCACAGCTGACAGGAGTGCCAAAATTAAAAGGAAATGTGGAAATATAAAGAGACTCAACCTTAGCCTAAAATAGTAACAAATTTAAATCAAAATACCTCAAACAGTCTTATGTGTTGAGAGTAATTCAGTCAGTTAATTATTGTAATTAATTACCGTAAGTAGTCTCCATTTTTAAATCTCCTGACCTCGCTATGGAACAGTGGAATAAACACCTTTTTTGTGTTGATCACCTTTTTGAATCAAAGCAACTGATACATCTTCGTGTAGCCGACAACTACCTCCATTCTGTTTATAGCATGCTGAATACCACAGCTTCTGTTGTGTTTGGGGTGCTGCATTTTAATGAATCCACACGGATCGAAGATGGGACCCCTTGTGGTTTGGTGGTGTTATTGATTTGATAGACTGCGCCGGTACGCCAATCGAAAGCTGTAGATTTTTCAGCCCTTCCATCCCAGCATTTATTAGGATGTTTTATTTTATGTGGAGCTCGATGAATTTCATGAGTAAAGGTTGATCATACTGATCTCGCCGTAGCGCTCTCTCTTTCTCCTGCTCTCGCTTTCTCACAGTCAATCGATGCCCACACCCTCAAATGCATGGCTTTATACGAGCCAAACCTCGTCTCAGGGAGCACATTTAAATAAGCTCATCGATCTTTCATTTTAGAGTTTAAGTGACGGCAGCATTTTACTGTCTCTCCTTCCCTCCCAGCTCATACTCCAACCCACCAGCCCACCTCTCGTCTGCTCACCCACCTCTTTGCTCTCCCTCCTTTATTCATAACTTATCCCAGTGCTTTCCAACTGCCCCCGTGTCATTGAGTGGCTTCAACCCCACAGCTGGTGGGCTGATTTACTTTTCCGGCGTAGGATACTTGACAGAGCCTCATTCAGTACTTTTAATGTTTGGAGGGAAAGTTGGGTCACATTAAGTTTAATTGGGAATCTACATTATTTTATATGTTGGATGATTCTGGAGAAATGCTGCTGTAAGGAGAGAGCGTTGCATTTTTCAAAACACACCAACTGACAACCTTGTTTTAATTTGGTAGCCTTTCTATAAGTTCTACCAAAGTTCCATGTAAAATTAGTCAAATGCCGAAAGTCAGCTTAGGTTAACATAACAGTTATATGGATCATTTCATTTACAACAGCTGTCCCAGTTGCTGTGTAATAATGATAATGGCAGACCAAGTATAATGAAAAAATACGACTGATTGTTGCTAATGCTCCTAACCTTGGCCAAGGTAATGGCCAAGTGCGGCGCTGTGCATCCCATTCATGCCATTCATGGCTGAATATCACTCAGCCATATGCTCACTTTTTTGTATGCTACCACACCAGGTGGACAACTAAAAGGATTGGATGTCATAACAGGGATGAAGTATATACTAAACCAAAAATCATTTAATGGCTAAATGAAGTCTAAAATGGAATAAAGTGATGCTGGTTAAATAGTTCCCCAAAATGTTCCCCAGACTTCATGAGGACTTGATTTGTTTAGTTAGTGTTACGAAATTAAACTAATATACATGCAACAATTAGGTGTGGCCATTGAAACTGATGACTTGATTAATTGATTGTTGAGATTTATGTCAATTGTGTGGAAATGATCGGTTGTTTATTTGCATCTCACAGAAAGTGAGGCAAAAGAGCGTGCAGGAGTGGCTGCCACTAGCATAGGCACGGGCGACTCTATCACAACTAGATTGTGCTTGAAAAGACTGCAGTTACAGCTTACAAGCAAGCAGCCCTATGGCACATCTGCTCCTGGAGGCAACAATCTGCTCAATACGACATTAGCATTGAATCTGGAGTTCAGAGCATTCAGAGAGATTGTCACACATAACCTTACACACTGATGAAAAGCAAACGGCATAAGTTCCCTGTAAACGGCTTTATAGGTGCCATGTCCGTTCTGCAAGTGGTGTAGGTCAAGGCATGTATGGCGACACATGGTGGTATAACTCGTCGTAATGGTAGTTACAGCCACCAGCTAGCAACACCTATTTATATTTTATAACATTTAATATAATATATATATATTATATTATACAGCGAAGAGAAAACGGAAAAGCAGACAGAAATTTATTTAGTCATGGCAAAAAACCAAACAAAAAAACCTCCCTTCTATTTACAGTATTTATGCGTTGCATTTGTCTCCAGGTTCTCTGTGGCTCATAATATTTTTTGAGGTTGCCATCATCATGTCACCTATTGTCATTCTGACCCAGTTGGAATGGATGCATCGATATAATTAGGTCTGATGTGACACATCATTGGCTCACCTGAGCCAGGTTTAAAAGCTGATTGGACCGCTGGGCAAACTTAAATGATGTGATGTCATTGAAAGGATAGTTTTCTGGCCACCTTGTAACTTGCATGCAGTTTTAGGTATGAACAAACACACACGTACTCCCCCCTCATCCATCAGTGTTAAACTGTTAAACCAAACAGGAACATTTGCTTAGCTGCAGTAATGAGGGGAGGGTAGCTTGGACTGCACCACCATTCAATTAGTATTGGAAGCCTCATGTTGATTTATTTTAACTTCTTCTACCTTCTATTCCTTATATCTCTAGTTTCAAATGTTTGGAAGCAATCTGCATCTATAATGCAGAATCTCGTAAAAAAGTGAAAGGATGTGAATGAAATGATGTCACTGTGATGAGAAGGAATGTTTGTGTGGGGAAGTATTTTCCCTGCTGATTGGTAATTGTGGCAGGTTGCTATCACAAACAAAAACAAAACCGATCCCTCCCGAACTAAACATGATAAAACGGTGAAAACACTTGGAAAGTCTTCTCTTACGGAGTGTGAATGGAAGCTAGCGGGGTTTTCTTATTTTAGCAGAGCGTGCTAGGGCTGGGGATGAGTGTTGTAACAAAATGGACAGCACTGAACCATACAAGCGTATTCATAAGTCAAAATGCATGCTGAGTACGACAAATTAATGCAAGTTGCCAGGTTTACACTAATATTGAAAGTTCTCTCTGCCTCTTACATCCTCCTGACAGTTCACGACACTCCCCCACCACCTTCACTAGCACTGCCCTATACTTGCTCTATAAAACAGTTTGAATATACTGAACCCGGTGGGTATCGGTGGGAGTGATTGTTTGATGGATGTCAGGGTTAAACAGGTTTAGGAGAGTGAAAGGTCCCTAGTTGACTCTCCTATTTCCTCCTGTATGTCAGGAAGAACAAATCACCAAGCTTCTGCAGTCACATGCACTTTTTGAGTGTTCGTGTCTGATTGTTAAGAGAGGGACTGCATCTAGCCAGCAGCTAGATGCAGAAGGGGAGATATCACATTGGTGCTCATCAGTTTGCCAGAACCAAGTGTTGTCTCAAAGTGGAATAGAAAATAACCACCTGCGTGTTTATTATTGGGAAAAGTCAAGTGAACAAAAGGAGTCAATGCGGCCAGTCTTCTTTGTTCACATTTGTACACAAACTCAGTGCAACTGTGTGGGACAGATAATTAGCCTGAATGGAAGGCTGTTGTAGGGTGCGTTCACACTAACAATTCCTACCAGGCTTGTGTATGCTTAACATCTAAAGTCGTTTGGTGCGTGTGAGAGCTGTGACCCTGAATCGAGTCTGGTATATAGACAATTGCTCCTTCTGACCTGGCATGTCAGTGCAATGCTCCGTCTACCGCTAACCTCACCATGAAAAGAAATAGGAACAATCCACAAAGTCAAAGGCCATGCATACACATGCACGAGTAATGTTAATAATGTTTTTCAAATATAGAAGCAAATGAGGGACGAAGAGGCATACAGAATCATACAGTGTATATTATCCAAAGCCATTTTTTAAATTATTTCAAACACAATTGTGTTCTCCTAGGCATGACCTTATGCAAATAACCACAATGATCTGTGTGTAAAATTGTGGACTTATTTCAATGTACTTGCTTCACGACATTATTAGTGTAATTTCCAGTGTATAAGACACGCCGATGTTTAAACTGCAATGACCACATTTAAAGAGAAAAACAGATCTGTACTTCTATAAGCTCCACTGGACTTTTAAGTCGCACTTGTCCATGTCATAGAATGGCATATTGTGACCCTGTGCGATTTCCGATGAGTTTACTTATAGCTCACGATTGGCTCCTGCAAATAAAGCGCTTCCGCTTCCTCATTAATTTGAGACCAACACAGTACTTAAACCAGGGGTCTCAAACTCAGTTTACTTTGGGGCCGCTGGAGGCAGAGTCTGGCTGAGGCTGGGCCGCAGCCTCGGTGCACATGCACGCGTGTGCGTTCAATTAAAAAAAAAAAAAAATCCAATCTTCTCAAACATCTTTTTTTGTTTTTTTTAACACAAAATGTTTTAAACAAGTTGTGTGCAAAACTACTAATACAATTCTCAATCAATCAACAAATAAATCCAAATAAAATGAACAAAGACCCTGGTGTATAACTTTCCTCGGTACATCCCTTTTTTGGTAGTCAATTTGTATGGAACATACCGTACTGTTTAGTATATAACTGTTTTTTGTACAAAACTACTAATAAAACAGTCAGTCAATCAACAAATACATGAACAAATTAAGAACTAATAACTATTTAAATCAGTAATACATTTCAGTTTTCAGTTACATTTGACACTTCTTTAACCTCAGTATATTGTTTTTTCTGAAAATGGCTTCTTTTGCCTACTTTTTACTCCTAGGGAACTGCCAGCGCTTCCTCTCACACAGCTGAGCCACATTTGTTTAGAAAAAGACATGTTTGGGTATGTGGAATATACAGTTTATTTAAATTCACTTGGTGTGTTGTGTAGCCGATGCATGGGGTGCAGCCCTATACATGGCCATGACATCAATTCCACTCCCTCACAGACAAAAAAGCAAGGAATCCATCAATGCGATCTGCACTCTGATCCAGACCAGATGCACGCGAGGGCATGCCACAACCAGACGGAATGCGCCGCAACCCCCATTGACTGCCATGCCATCCAAGCGTCTTTTTTTTTCCATTTAACATGAGAGCAGATGGGGGCCACGACGCGCTGCGCGCTCAGCTCGACTCAGCCTGACTCATCCCCACACAGATCTGACTGGAGTGAGACCGCAGGCCACACCAACGAGTTCCCCGCCCTTTTGTTACTGAATATGCCCGGGCACGCATCACTTTGATTTTTTTGGAGACAAGCCATACACGTCGTATAAAGTCACATATAATGTTGCATAATGTCACGCTGGGCAGCAACTTAAAACACTTTTTAAGGACGTGAACAGTGCGCTGGGACGAATGTCCACACTTACCTAGCCAGGCACAGAAGAAAAATCTCAATGGCAACGCTGGGTTAACTTTCAGATTGAAAAATGTTTCTCTGCTTGCATCAAGCCCAGTCGATGTCTTGCCCCTGAGAACGTTGTACCCCACCGTAATTGGTAAGTTCGTCAGCTCCGCACACAACACTGTGCCATTCATATTGTAGCGTTGCCGGGAGCACTTCCTGTTTCCCAGTGTCCTTTGGGATTGTCTTGCAAATGTCTGCCAGTATGGCTTGTGGGACTCCCGAAGCAGCTGACGGGTACCGGCAGGCCAAGCGGCATGCGGCTACAGCGGTGGTCGAGGCAAAAACTCGGGTGTGGGAGGAGTTTGGTGAGGCTATGGAGCACGACTTTCGGTCGGCCTCGAAGAGGTTCTGGCAAACTGTCCGACACCTCAGAAAAGGGAAGCAGCCCCCAGTTCACACTGTTTACAGTGCGGACGGGGGCTTGCTGACCTCGACTGTGGATATAGTTGGTCGGTGGAAGGAATACTTCAAGGCCCTTCTCAATCCCACTGACATGCCTTCCGTAGAGGAAGCAGAGTCTGAGGATACGTACGTGGACAGTTCTATCACCGTGGCTGAGGTAATTGGGGTAGTTAAATCACTCCCCAGTGGCAAGGCTCCGGGGGTAGACGAGTTCCGCTCAGAATTTCTCAAGGCTCTGGATGTTGGAGGACTGTGTTGGTTGACACGCCTCTACAACATTGCATGGAAGTCAGGAACAGTACCTCTGGACTGGCAGACCGGGGTGGTGGTCCCCATTTTTAAAAAGGGTGACCGGAGGGTGTGTTCCAACTATAGGGGGATCACACTCCTCAGCCTTCCTGGGAAAGTCTACTCCAGGGTGCTGGAGAGAAGGGTACGACCGTTAGTCGAACCTCGGTTAGAGGAGCTGCAATGTGGTTTTCGTCCCGGTCGCGGAACACTGGACCAGCTCTACACCCTTGCAAGGGTACTCGAGGGTATGTGGGAGTTTGCCCAACCAGTCTACATGTGCTTTGTGGACCTGGAAAAGGCATTCGACCGTGTCCCTCGTGGTGTCCTGTGGGGGGTGCTCCGGGAGTACGGGATTGATGGTCCGCTTCTACGTGCCATTCGGTCCTTGTACAATCGAAGCAGGAGCCTGGTTCGCATTGCCAGCAGTAAGTCGAGCTTGTTTCCGGTGAACGTTGGCCTCCGCCAAGGCTGCCCTTTGTCACCGATTCTGTTCATAATCTTCATGGACAGAATTTCTAGGCGCAGTCAAGGTGTTGAGGGAGTCCAGCTTGGTGACCTTAGGATCTCGTCTCTGCTATTTGCAGACGATGTGGTCCTTATGGCCTCATCAGGCTGTGACCTTCAGCGTTTACTGGAGCGGTTTGCAGCTGAGTGTGAAGCTTCTGGGATGAGACTCAGCACCTCCAAATCCGAGGCCATGGTTCTCAGTCGGAAACGGGTGGACTGTACCCTCCGGGTTGGGAGTGAGGTCTTGCCTCAGGTGGAGGAGTTCAAGTATCTCGGGTTCTTGTTCACGAGTGAGGGAAGGTTGGAGCGTGAGATCGACAGACGGATCGGTGCAGCATCTGCAGTAATGCGGTCGCTGTACCGGACCGTCGTGGTGAAGAGAGAGCTGAGCCGGAAGGCAAAGCTCTCTGTTTAACGATTGATCTACGTTCCCACCCTCACCTATGGTCATGAGTTATGGATCATGACCGAAAGAATGAGATCGCGGATACAAGCGGTAAAATTGGGTCTGATTGGAAGCCAACAAATATGGATCGAGACATCCTTACTTATCGCTCCCTCCCTGGGAACCAGGACTTGTTCCTATCGCCGCAACGCTTGAAAAGTGCAAAAAAGTTTGCCAAGACGACCCGAGGGCTGAAGCAATCTGTGATTTCATTATGAAAATTATGGCGCTGGATGACCAGGCCTTTACTGCCATTGACGATATCTGATTTTCTTGGCTACTAAACCCCTTAGAGCCATGGTTTGAAATTCTTAGCCATGGCTACATTTTTGATAATAATAGTGATATACTTGTACAGTATAATATTTTTTCAGGATAAATACATAGGGAAAGTTTTTAAAATCCAACTTTGAGTTGTTTTTACCTCCAGATGTGCACAAACTACAGTTAAATATGATTAAAAAAAACTAGATGCAAAAAGATTAAAATATTGTGCATTTCTGTTAAACACAGTGTGTGGGTAGTCTGACTCAGGTGGTAGAGAGGTCGTCTCCCAACCTGACTGACTCCACATGTATCATTGGGCCAGTTCCTTCTGTGCCTGTGTCATCAGTAGGTACATACAAGTGGTAGCAGTGTCAAAGCACTTTTAGTACCTAGAAGGTAAAAAAAAAAAAGCTGTATATTGAGAAGTAAAAGTCAATTTACTATTTACTGTACAAATGAAATGAAACATGTTTTCACTCTTAATTTAGAAAACGTGGCTGCCCCATCACTTATTCCTCTTCAATGGTTTCTGAAGCTTTCTGTTGTGGCGGTGCTATTTGAAGGCAGTCCTTGCATTGTGACCCGCCACTCTCTGGATATTAGAGTGGGTCCCAATGACAACATAGTGAGTGTTCCTGCATGATTGTGTACTCTGTGTATTAGCACGGTGTGATTTGCTTGTTCAGTGCACATGCTGCACCCCTCTGCAGGTGTGTGTTCTCAGCGAGACATGTTTGATCTGCCACAGGTGTTCGAGAGGCAGCGTGGCTATTCATGTATGAGTGTGTGTGTGCAAGTGTTTGTGTTGGTTGTGTAAGCTTCAAGCAAGAAAAATAGAGATCCTTTTTGATCTCATCCAGGAATAAGCTGGAAATGCTATATGTGTGTCTGGCCAGATATTTTTCCCTACATAGTCCTTTGATCTACATTGAAGGAGGGCTTTGCTATGGCAGGTGGCACCAAACCTGGCATGTGCAGCGGAGATGCGGAGATCAATGGCTAAATGGGAAAAAGTGTCCCTGTGCTTGTACTCTATGTACTGTACAATAAAGCACTCCTTAATGCAGCGAATGTTTAGATCTTTTGCATGCTAACACAGCACAAGTAACACAGCGCCTGGCACGCTCAAAGCTTTGACAATGGCGAACCTCTGCTCGGCTGCCAGGCTGAAAGACAAGTTTGTGCTGAGACAATAGGCTGGTTCTTACACCTCATGTCTTCTGTAGAGCTTCTGGAACATAGGGGCTTTTATGCATGGTTGTGGCAATTATATAGACTGAGCCAAAGTGCTGGCGTCAGGCTCACCTAAGGGGTACTCCAGTTGTGATAGGAGGTACTTGAAGAAATATGGAAAAACATTTTGCGCTTAACACTTACAATTATGAGTGGGCCTGAACACCTCACGGCATGAGGAAAAGCAGAAACAGAAAGGAGACAGAGTGTGAAGTTGTTAATTGCTCAGTGTGCATCATATGAACAAATAAGTACGTTTGATGATTATTTTGTGCTTTAGCAGTGTTTAATCTTGAAATTTCATTTCTATTGGTCTTCCAATCCCTTCATGCCGCAGTGGTGAAAACCACACGGCGCAGCAGTTAACACACTGGGGGCATTCCCCCGAAAATTAGGTTTTATTGTCTGTTGTATGTATTTTTGTATTTTGAATACTGCTTTATCATGATAAATTTTCCCCTTAAATTTGGTTTTTAATTAATATGCAGACTTAAACCATAGCCTCGTGAGTGGATAAAAAAAAATGAGGCTGGAATTTAAGCCATTCAAACATCAGGCTGGAATAAAAAATTTGTAGGATTAATACTTTTTTCAGTGCTTATGTGAAACTATGAGAAAGTGACCATGCAAAATACACATGTTTTACCCATAATTATTATGTTAATTAACCATTAATTATGATCAATATTTTAAGTTAATTAATATAAAAAAGGTTATGTTTTTTTAAGTGTGCAGGAGTAGGAGGACATGGGTTTACATCAAATGTCTGAAGGAGTATGTGACTGTAATGACATTTACACATAATTTACCACCCACTTTTGCTGAGTGTATTGGGGAACTGGTGACCATGGCATGGTGATTTTTTTTTGGTACATAAGAGAAGGTGAGAGATTATCATCACACGTCCACATCTGAGTCCACGCGAACAAGGAAGTGATGATGTGGGTGTGTTGTGTTAAGCATTGCTATTGTGCTATTGCTATTGTGCTGTCTACACAAGGAAAAAAATGTATGTTGTGACTAGACTAGACAGACAGACATGCGCGCTTAAGCGTTACTCGTGGCATCTAGCAATGGTCGGCCAAAATGTGCAGGGAAGTTGCGGGCACTGGACAATGTTGCAGGACTGCGCATTAAAAAAAAAATTCCATTAGGGTCTGCTAAAATTTAAACATGCTGTCCATTGAATGTTTGACAGAGAAATTACACTTTGGTGTGACATTTGTGTTTTCAAAAATCTCATCCTGTGTATGCCAGTTGCATACCACTGCTCATTTTCTTGTTGTAACATTTAAATTGAAAATGAAATAGAATCTGCATCAAGATTTGTGCTGTTTACTGTTTGCACTGTTTGAGTAACTACATTAAGAAGCAGTCCTACATCCTGAAATGGAAGGAATTATTATTTCCGTCTTCAGATTTTCAAGGACTGCTACCGGTAACTCGGCAAGAACAAGCTATCCGGTAAATGTCATGGCATGGATATTTAATTTTTTTAAAGTGCATTATTTTCTTTTTTACTAATGTAATAAATTTCCGCTACTTGTTTCCGCCATGACAAAATAAAAGCCGCCACATCTTAAAATTATTATTATTAAAAAAAAAAAAAACTTAAACAATGTTAAGGAATAGATTGTATGAATGGATATACTGTGATGTGAATTTTGTTTCCCGCATGTTTGTCACTTAAATGTTTCGGATCATCAATTTAATTTGAATATTAGTCAATGACAACACAACTGAACGCAACATGCAGTTATAAATTTTTTTTTTTTATTATTAAGGGAGAAATAAATCAAAACATACATGGCCTTGTGTGAAAGAGTGATTGCCCCCTAAACCTATTAACTGGTTGGGCCACCCTTAGCAGCAACTGCAATCCAGCTTTTGCACTAATGTGCAATAAGTCTCTTTTTTTTTTTGTCCCACTCATCTTTGCAGAATTGTTGTAATTCAGCCACATTTCATGCCACAGCAACTTAATTGGATTCAGGTCAGGAATTTGACTAGGCCACTCCACTGTTTTTCTTCAGCTTTTCAGAGGTGCACTTGCAGGTGTGCTTTGAATCATTGTCCTGCTGCAGAACCCAAATTGGTTTCAGCTTGAGGTCACGAACAGATGGCTGAACATTCTCCCTTAGAATTGTTTGGTAGATAGCAGAATTCATGGTTCCACAGGATGTCTTCCAGGTTCTGATGTAGCAAAACAGTCCCAAACCATCACATTACCACCACCATCATTTACTATTGGTATGATTTTTTCTGAAAAGGGGCGTTACTGTTACACCAGATGTAATAGAACATACGCATTTCAAAAAGTTTACCTTTGTCTTGTCAGACCACAGAGTATTTTCCCAAGGGTCTTCAAACTCTGCCATGCAAGCTGTCTTTCCTATGGTGGAGTCATGAATACTGAACTTAACTCAGGCAAGTGAGTCCTGCAGTTCTTATGTTATTTTGGGGTCTTTTGTGACCTCTTAGATTAATCGTTGCTGTTTCTGTTAGGGTAAATTTTCCCACTCCCGGGGAAATTTTCCACTTGAACAAGGTATGATAAACCAAAATTAAGTTATTTTTTAAGAGTGGGGTTAATCTCTGTTTCACACAAGGCCACGCATGTTTAATTAAAAAAATTGCAGATGCGCAGCATCCATGCAAGTCAACATAAAGGAACAAACTATGATGACTATTAAAATGGTATATACAGTAGTAATTAACTTAAAATGAAATACTGTAGCATAATTTTATGTTTGAAAGCATTCAGACAAACCATATTTTATAAATACCAATAATCTTATAGCTGTTGCAATAACTAAAATGTCAGGGTGGACTTTTGTTGTGTAGTTCGGAAATAATAGCAGTAAACAGGATGTTACCTCATATAGAGGACCCCGACTACCCTTTATGGGGATTGTAGATTTCTATCAATAGTGATAAAAAAATCACTAAAAAAATGTCGAACTATGAAGATTTTATTTTATTATGAAATATGTTATTTTATTTGTCGCTTGTTTATCGCAGTGAACTGATACCAGACCTGAATGTGATAAATGAATTTTGACAAAGTCGGCTTAATGGAATATTTTTGCAGCATGGAAAACCTGTTTATGACCTTCTCTAAATACATTTTCTACCATTATTAGAGCCCTGTAGACATGAACTACTCAAACGTAATGAGGGTCGATTGCATGACATTCGAAGGGAAAAAAAACATAAAAAATAAATAAATAAAAGTCATCTGTCCTCAGTATCTTTATAAATGGAATGATATACAGGGCATCCAGTCTGACATACTGTACATCTGTCATGCACATATATCTGTAAAATAACGGACACTGCTGCACTACTGCTATCTTTGACACCACATTGCACAGCCCGTACGCACAGGCTACGGGATCTCTGCGGGGACGCAAGAGACAGCTGCCGCTCCAAGCATACCAAAGTACCGAGTTAACTAGTTAGCCTCCAATTTCCATCCATCCATCTTCTTCCGCTTATCCGAGGTCGGGTCGCGGGGGCAGCAACCTAAGCAGGGAAGCCCAGAGGTCCCTCTCCCCGGCCACCACTTCTATTTTTTCCCAGCAGATGCCGAGGCGTTCCCAGGCCAGCTGAGAGACATAGTCTCTCCAACGTGTCCTGGGTCTTCCCTGAGGCCTCCTACCAGTTGGACATGCCCTGAACACCTCCCCAGGAAGGCGTTCGGGAGGCATCCTAACCAGATGTCCGAGCCACTTCATCTGACTCCTCTCAATGCGGAGGAGCAAGGGTTCTACTCCGAGTCTCCTCCGGATGACAGTGCTTCTCTCCCTATCTCTAAGGGACCCTGCAGAGAAAACTCATTTCGGCAGCTTGTACCTGCGATCTTGTCCTTTCGGTCACTACCCAAAGCTCATGACCATAGGTGATGGTAGGAACCTAGATCGACCGGTATATCGAAAGCTTTGCCTTTTGGCTCAGCTCTCTTTTCACCACGACAGATCGGTGCAGAGTCCGCATCACTGCCGACGCCGCACCAATCCGCCTGTCCATCTCCCGTTCCAAGCTTCCATCACTCGTGAACAAGACCCCGAGGTACTTAAACTCCTCCACTTGAGGCAGGACCTCATCCCCGACCCGCAGATGGCACTCCACCCTTTCCCGGGCGAGAACCACGGACTCGGACTTGGAGGTGCTGATTCTCATTCCAGCCGCTTCACACTCAGCTGCGAACCGATCCAGTGAGAGTTGAAGGTCACACCGTGTTCAAGCATAAGGGTGTCCACATGTGCACTTGGCAGCAGGACACCCTGGGCCGCAGTTCGATGATTGACTTTGTAGTTGTGTCGTCAGACTTGCAGCCACAGGTTTTGGACACTCGTGTGAAGAGAGGGGTGGAGCTGTCAACCTAGTGGTGGTGGTGGTGGTGAGTTGGTTCTGATGGTGGGGGAGGATGCCGGTCACACCTGGCAGACCCAAATGCATTGTGAGGGTCTGCTGGGAACGCTTGGCAGAGTCCCACGTCAGAAGGAGTTTCCACTCCCACCTGTGGGAGAGCTTCAACCAAGTTCCAAAGGAGGCAGCGCACATTGAGTCTGAGTGGGCGATGTTTCGTGCCTCTGTTGTAGATGCGGCTGATAGGAGCTGTTGCCATAAGGTGGTCGGTGCCTGTTTTGGCGGTAATCCCAGAACCTGTTGGTGGACACCAGCGGTGAGGGATGTCTTTAAGCTGAAAAAAAAGTCCTATCAGGCCGTCATGGCCCATGGGACTCTGGAGGAAGCTGACAGGTCGTGGCAGGCCAAGTGGTCTGCGGCTCTGGCGGTCACTGAGTCAAAAACTCGGACATGGGAGGAGTTTGGAGAGGCCATGGAAACTGACTTCCGGATGGCTTCAAAGAGATTCTGGTCCACCATCTGTCGTCTCAGGAGGGGGAAGAAGTGCACAGTCAACACCGTGTATGGTGGGGACAGTGTGCTGCTGACTTCGACTCGAGATGTGTTAGACCGGTGGGGGGAATACTTTGAAGACCTCCTGAATCCCACCGACACGCCCTCCAACATGGAAGCAGTGCCTGGGGACTCTGAGGCTGTTCCCTTATGTCTGGGGCTGAGGTTACCGAGGTTGTCAAAAAGCACCTTGGTGGCAAGGCCCCAGGGGTGGATGAGATCCGCTCGGAGTTTCTTAAGGCCCTGATGCGGTGGGCGTATCTTGGTTGACACGACTCTGCAGCATCGCGTGGACATCGTAGTCAGTGCCCCTGGACTGGCAAACTGGAGTGGTGGTCCCACTTTTTAAGAAGGGGGACCGGAGGGTGTGTTCTAACTATCGTGGGATCACACTCCTCAGCCTTCCCGGTAAGGTCTTTTCAGGGGTTCTGGAGAGGAGGATCCGCTGGATAGTCGAATCTCGGATTTAGGAGGAGCAGTGTGGTTTTCGTCCTGGTCGTGGAACTGTGGACCAGGTCTATACTCTCGGCAGGGTCCTAGAGTTTGCATGGGAGTTTGCCCATCCAGTCTACATGTGTTTTTTGGACTTAGAGAAGGCATTCGACCGTGTTCCTCAAGAATACTGTGGGGAGTGCTCCGTGAATATGGGGTATCGGACCACCTAATCCAGGCGGTTCGTTCCCTGTATGACCGGTGTCAGAGTTTGGTTCGCATTGCCGGCCGGACCCGTTTCCAGTGAGAGTTGGACTCCCCCAGGGCTGCCCTTAGTCACTGATTCTGTTCATTACTTTCATGGACAGAATTTTTAGGCACAGCCAGGGCGTTGAGTTTCAGTTTGGTGGCCACAGGATTCGGTCTCTTCTTTTTGCAGATGATGTGGTCCTTCTGGCTTCATCAAGGAGTGACCTTCAACTCTCACTGGATTGGTTCGCAGCTGAGTGTGAAGCGGTTGGGATGAGAATCAGCACCTCCAAATCGGAGTCCATGGTTCTTGCCCTTAAAAGGGTGGAGTGCCATCTCCGGGTCGGGGAAGAGGTCCTGCCTCAAGTGGAGGAGTTTAAATACCAAGACCCCGTTTTGTTCACGAGTGAGGGAAGGATGGACTGTGAGATGGACAGGCGGATTGGTGCAGCGTCTGCAGTGATTCGGACTATCTTATCCCAGCTGACTTTGGGCGGGAGACGGGGTACATCCTGGACTGGTCGCCAGTCAATCGCCGGGCAGACATACAAGTATTCACGCTCACATTCATACTCCAAAGGACAATTTAGAGTTGCCATATTAACCTAACATGCATGTTTATGAATGATTATAATTATGATTATGAAAGAGAACGGAGCAGAAAGGAGACAGAGCATGAATTTGTTAAATGGTCTGTGTGCATCATATGAACAAATAAGTAAGTTGGATGATTTTTTGTGCATTGAGTCTTTAATGTTTCGATCCTAACCTGTCACGGTGAGTGGGGTTACCCCCAAAATAGAGGCTTTGTTGTTGGTTGTACTGTATGTATTTTTCTCTTTTGAATACTGTTTTATATTTATTGTAAAACTTTCCCTCTCAATTTACTGTACTATACTCTCGAACTAAGATGGATTTTACCATCTTGTCATGAAACTAACGTGTTAGTGTATTCAAGTACAAGTCTTTTCTCCCCAGATTCACTGTGTCCTGTTTGTTTGGAACTAGAAAAGCAAACACACACAAAGAAAGCCTTGGAGAGAAAGGAGAAATTAATTATCCTATTTACTCCTTCGTGTAAACTCCTCTCGGTTGCACCACGCAGCACGTTGCTTCAGAAGTTGCACACACAAGCGAAAATCTGACGAAACACAGCCCTACACTCTCAGTCATCTCGTGTTATAGTCCAGCCTACTGGCTCTGCTGCTGTTTGTGGTTTCGTTTGAATTGGCAATGTGTTCCTGCCGCGCCTGGATAATGGAATCTACGATCTAAAAGTAATGTGAAGACGGTAATTCAATTTTGTTGGTTCCTAGTTAAAAAAGGTTCCCATGTAAAAGGGTCTTAAATGTATTTACATATCATACAGTATAGCACACAAGTTGCATTTAGGCAAAATTTGCTTACATAAATGCAAAATGTTGGGAGCCCTTAAGGTCTAAGCTATTGGAAAAAGACTTGTTTTTATTCATAAAATACCTCTTAAAGCTACATTAAATCTAGGTGAGTGAGAAATATTGCAATAAGTTGTATTCTTATGATGTCACCTTATAGGGGTAACTGAATAAAACAAAGCGGATGCATTTCACCCTCTTCGCTTTCTTTGATTTGT
Source organism: Oostethus manadensis (assembly GCA_024372805.1). Taxonomy (NCBI): domain Eukaryota; kingdom Metazoa; phylum Chordata; class Actinopteri; order Syngnathiformes; family Syngnathidae; genus Oostethus; species Oostethus manadensis. Next base: position 3,138,677 of record QODF01000011.1, read on the forward strand.
GTGTCATTAAAAGAAGAGGGTTTTCATATAATGTCCTTGTTCTTGCATCAGTATTTCACTAGACCCACTTCATGGATTGTGGGTCAGTTTTAATTGGGTCAGTTGTCAAAGGAAAACCCTTTCTAACGTTCTTGTCAGAGCTTTGTGATTTATAGTAATTTTCCGTTTGTTTAATGCAAGCAAAGCCTGTATTAGGTCTATAAAATGCATTTATTCCGTGCAGTCTCTCTCCTTCCTCTGCATTTGAGTTCTGATTTTTATTGGTGGCATTCCTGCATTCACAGCAACCACCTGTCTGCAATTTCTGAAGGCCAATTTGTACCAGCCCTTGGTATTATATGTGCTATATTATGCTATATATATGTATTGCGTGGTCCAAACAAGGTCTCATTTGCACACGTACACACTATATGATTGGTATTGTGACTTTGGTCTGTAATTGTTCTGTTGAATGACATGTTCTCTTTTGAGAGGAGCTGTGAGTGATTTGCGCCAATGATTTGCTGTTCTTTCATTTAGATGCCCTCATGCTAGGCATCTAGTTTTTAATGGCTTTCGTATTTGTGCGTGTTGCTTTTGGGGATGGAATTTTCTGCTCTGTATACTTCTTTGCCAAATGGACTTGATTAGTGCTTCCGCACTCACTTTGTCTTCTTCAGAGGCTTATTAGGCTGTCACACACATCAAGGTATGTATGTGTGTGTTTACTTTGTGTATCTAGTCATTTTAGCCCATTATGTTGAGGGATAATTGCCTTGGAAAGGAAGTGTATAAGTTGGATTTTAAAACATCTTTTTTTGGTCTTGGCTTTTTGACAAAGTGAGTACTTCTTTGGCATATCATAATCTTTGTCTGTTAATCGTTTTTGCACACTTTCCATTTCATGGTTGCTCTGCCCAATGCTATTCGAAATCTAATTAGTTCATATCATTGATGTTTTAGGCTGTGCAAGAGCTCAGCTGGACCTTTTTCATGTTGTGCAACACACACACTCAAACATGTGCTTGTGGTAGTCCACATTTCAAGGAGCTTTACAAATCCCCTTTCATTTTACTTTTTGCTGTTCCTTTTTCCATGCTGTCACCCTCACCTCCCCCATCACGGTGTCACATAACAGCCTACACAGCCTCCAAAATCCTGTTTTATTCCATCTACTCTAAGTCTGTCATCGTCCCCGCAACACCCGTCCCCATTTTTTCCCCTTTACTCTCACATATTATATGGTTCCATACAAGGGGATAACTACCCGTCCCATTAACTGCACCTGGCACCAGCTGTCGATCTGGAGCCAAATGGAGGCGTACTTTGACTTTTCCGAGTGTGCATTTGTGCATGTGTGTGCATGCACCAAAGAAAAAATGAGTCAGAGGAAAGGGGTGTTTGGTGCATGTTGTTGGTAACCCAATCTGGGACTCCATGCAGTTAAAAGCATTAGGTTATAACAACTGCCAGGCCTGACAGTGTTTGCTGGGGCAGAGATAGAAGGACACATGGTGTGTGGTGCCTACAGCAGTGTGAGCGTGTGTGGAGAAGGAGGGTGTTGTGGTATTTTTGTGTCCCAGGCCCACTTGTGATTATTGGGATTAACCAACCAATCACAGGCAAGTTTGAAGATGGAAATATTGGGTTAGATAACGTTTTAATGACTTCAAATTAGGCAATCTTACTGGTCACAGCATGCTGCTATATTTCCCTCTATGAACATAATTATTAAAATGCTGAAGCCATTTGTTAGTATTCCAACCTGATACAATGTTCTCCTCAAGGTTATCCATGTACTGAAAGTGTGAAAAATTATTCATTGGGATTTCCACACAACCTTGATAGGAATCTTCTGTGAAGATCAATGTTATGCATTGTGCTACTTTTTCTTTGCATACGGGAAAATGCACATGTTATGGACTTACTTATGGGAAGAAATTAGGACACCTCTACTGTTGAACCAGTGTACAAAAAATGGTGAGAATTTATTAAAGCACGCACACCTTCTGTGTTACCTAGTAGTGGCAATAAGCTCCATTGTTGTTTCCGTGTTTGGGGTTTTAGTTCATGTGCGTTTGTAAAGTGGAGGAGCTAAGACACAAGCGTTTTCATAGAAGTCGGGGCGAATCCGTAACTACAGAGCTGCAAAAACGGCGTCTTCATATTTTTCCACTCTGGCACCCGGTTTCAGAAGTGTTTGTTTACAGACCCTGAAAACCCCGGCTTCGTCTGGATGATGCGCGGGTTTGATAAAGTATTTGTGTGATTAGGCCTTGGATAGGCTTCATCTGGATGCGACTTAAGAGACAGTATGTGGTGAAAAGCACTCCTATTTTGGCTGAAAGTGTGTTGAGAATGTTTGTTGACAGTTAAGACGAGCTGGTGATAAGAATAAGCTCTCATCCTTTCACTCAGAATTTGGACAACTTGAGTGGGCATAGTAAAACGCTTGTTTGCATTAACAAACAGACTGATACTGCCTCAGCTGCACACACAAAGCCATTCCTAGCATGCTTTGCTAAACCAAGCTACCCCCCGGTAGCTTACATTCATGCTCTATAAGAGGAGTTTCAAAGCTTTTTGCCAACTTTTGCTGATATTTCAGGTTGCTGTTTCAACATACTGTAGTTTAGTTAACTAGTGTTTGTGTTGAGATTTGCCACAATTAAGTGGCCCGCCGGGAGAAATACTTCCCCCCACAAACGATCCATCTCCTCACAATTATGTAGAGTCCGTTTTGTGATGAAGTGACTAAGCCCCAACAAGTCCAACTGACTTTAATTTTTTTCCACACAGATCAGTGTGCTTTACAAAAAGTATGCTTTTAGCCAAATCACAAACTGTTCACATACTTTTAGGGACTGACAAGTCTGTAAAAATTGTTGGGAAAACAATCAAACAAAATGTCTTTGCTGGGGAATGTGCGGGACAAATAATTGCAAACAAAAGTCATTGACCATTTGTCTAATGATTATAAAACTTTGAGGATATTTGTGTAACATATAGCTCTGCATTTTGACCACTACCCACAGGGAAGTCATTATTTTTTACATAACAACTGTATATATTAGAACTGAATTAGTCTTGTGCGCATAAACCAGTACGTTTACATGTACACAAAAAGCCCTAAACAAATTATTGCATGAATTTGGTTGAAAGGAATTGTAAAGTGCATGTTTACATGTAAACACTTTCATTGGATTGTGTTTCACTTTTTAAAAATTGAAACAACACACATAGATTATGTGAATGGAAACCAGTTCCCCCCGTGCATGTGTACTAGGGATGTCACAATCAGCATTTTTTGGTGTCCGATTTTTTTTACTTAATAATCTTGCCTTTCAATACAATACATATAATTATTTGTTTTTTTTTAATTAAGCTTTTGTTACAAACATAAATAAACAAGTTATCAGCACTCCTTTGGAGGTGTTCATTACAGTGAGAGACAGGAACTGCTCTCCATCATGGACAACCCCACCCACCCACTTTATCGGACAATAGATGGGCAGCGGAGCTCATTCTCCAACAGACTCCTCCAGTTCCATTCTCACAGTAAATTCATTCCACACGCCTTCAGCCTTAATATACCTCACCTGTCTGTAAAAGATAGCCTGTAAAAGACATTAATGCACTGTAATGTCTGCCCTCCCCTGTATAAAGTGTAAATTTACTTGTAGTTACCATATTTTTACACACTATTTGTGAATTTTGCACACATTTGCCTTACACACATTTGCGAATATTGTTTATCTGATATTGTTTTTTTTTTCTTATTTTTATTTTATCATATTTCAAGAATTTGTGGAATTTATTATGTTTATAAAAATAGCTCTTCAAATAATGCATTAAAAATAATGCATGTATGTATGTATATACAACAGTATTGTTTGGCTTTTGTTGCAAACGTCTGTGAGTCAGGTCCCTTACTAAAAGATCCAATAAAAGTCCATCCAGTAAAATACTGTATAAAATTGCGAAAAAATGGGTGTAGGACTAACCATTTCACATAATCATTTGGCGTAGTTATAGGGGGCATGAGGCCTCCCCCAACTCCATTGTGGGCCCCATCCCAGGCATGAACATGGGTACAGGGGGAAGGACTAATCATTTGACATAGTTATAGACATGTGTGCATGGTGGTGTTGCGTTTTGTTCTTCTTCTAGTTAGCAAGAGTCAAGTGGCAAACAGCTTGGAGGCGCATTACCGCTCCTACCATAATGGAGTGTGTCCCAGAATTACGAACGTTATACGGCAACCGGATTCGTCTGATCTTGTGGCAAAAGGCGATTTTATCCCATCTTCAAAATGCAGCGGATTGGCAGCTGATCCCGAACCTGAAGTATGGATTGGGACATCCCTAAAATGTACGTCACCAATAATGGATCATCTGAACCGCCGTTCTGCATATGCAGCAGTCTCCACAGCCGGATATAACCTGAAAGCGGCTTGCTAAAACACTTGAATATCAAAAAGCCCACATTTAGGCCTGTCACGATAATCAATAACTCAATTAACCGCATGATAGATATAAACAAACCTGATAAGTTTGCTGACCTCTGTAACTTGACATGTGCATGCATGTTTGTTTTCCTATTCTTGCTCTACCAAACGGCTAGATGACAAGCGGTTCACTTTGTGGATCTGTCTTAACACCTGGGCGTGTTGGTTTTATAGCAGAATGAACACAGTGCGTGAACCTTCCTGTCAGTCATTCAGTCTCTTTGTCCAAGTGGGTGGAGGAGGGGCATACAGAGTGATGCAGCCAGCAAGTGAGCAAATGTAAATATGAAGAAAGGCAGGATAGCGATGGTTTCCCAAGCCGAATGCCACAGCCCCAATATGAGAATATTTTGCTTATAAACTGAAAAAACTGCCATTTGAGGTGCAGTGGAGCCTGTCTTTTGACAGTCAACGCTTACTGAGGTGTTTGGTCGGCAAAGTGAGTAAGTATAAACAAACCAGCGCTAAACGGTGGGTGCTTGCAGTGTTATTAGCTAAACATTAAGCGTTCAGGTTAAGAAATAATATCTAATTTTAAGTACAATTTTGTTTACAGAGACTTGATACAACAGTGTTGTTAGTGTTTTTACGTTTTTTTCTTACTGCGGCAGGGTCTATTTTTCTATTGTTTTTGCTTATGATTCTAATTTTTATTTAAGTAGAAATTTGGCTAAAGAGACTGAAAGTTGATTATATTTTCATTGGGATTTTTTTGGTCTTTTTTAGTTTGGTTAATTGATTATTTGTTAAGTTAATTTTATTTAAACGCTCTTTTCATTCCTATCACAACGTCAAATACTCTTGAGTAATCCTGATCTTGCAAATGAATCAATTACAATAAATAAACACGAACAGGATGATTTTGCCGGCCTCACCAAATAGTGCATGCATCCATGTTTATTTTCTCGCTCTCTCGACAGGCTCTACAGGGGGGTTCACTCAGTATGTGTCTGAGCATTGGTTCTATAGTGGAATTAACAGATTGATCGGTCATGTTAGCGATTCGGCCTCTTTGTCTCAGTACTATTGAGTGGATACACAGAGATAGCAGGAAGTTAGCAAGCAAAAATTAACATGAATGAAGGCACAAACGATTGTTTCTAAGCCGCACCAATCCGCCTGTCCAACTTGCGTTCTCTCTTTCCCTCACTCTTGAACAAGACCCCAAGGTACTTAAACTCCTCGACTCGAGGCAGAACTTCATCCCTGACCCGCAGATGCCACTCCACCGCAGATGACTCTCTGGATGGCACTGACCTCGAGGTCCACGCGATGCTGCAGAGTCGTGTCAACCGAGACACACCAAGAGTATCCAGGGCCTCAAGAAACTCTCATCCACCCCCGGGGCCTTGCCATTTTTGGCAGACCTTCACAATGCGTTTGGGTCTGCAAGGTCTGATCGGCATCCTCCCCCACCATCGAAACCACCTCGTCATTTAGGTGGTGATCGGTTGACAGCTACACCCTTCTCTTCACCCGAGTCTCCAAAACATGTGGCTGCAAGTCCGACGACACGCCCACAAAGTCAATCATCGAAGTGCAGCCCAGGGTGTCCTGGTGCCAAGTGAGTATGCGGACACCTTTATGCTTGAACATGGTGTTCATTATAGACAATCTGTGATGAGCACAGCTTAGTAACAAAACACCGCTCACATTAAGATCTGGCCGTTATTCCCAGTCACAGCTCTCCAGGTCTCACTGTCGCAGCCAACATGAGCGTTGAAGTTTCCCAGTAGAACAATGGAATGCCCTGAGGGGACACTCTCCGGTACTCCCTCTAAGTACTCCAAAAAGGGCGGGTATTCTGAACTGCTGTTTGGCGCATAAAAGCCAAGAACAGTCAGAAAACGTCCCCCACCCGAAGGCGAATCGGACCACCAAGACCTCTGCCTTCTGCCGCTACCCAGCTCACTTTGCAACCGACCCCCTTTGAGCCCTCCTACGAATTTTTGAAGTGATTAACAAGAACGGTGGAGCTACCCATTACTGAGTCCTACTGAGAAAATGTTCTGAGTTTTGTTCTGGTTTGGAGAGTTTGTCATTTTTTGAGCGATGATCTTAAACTTTTGATCAGCTGATAAACAGCCTATTTCAGTTGAATTGTTGTTTTCAATAAATTACTCTTTCAAAGAGCGTTTTGTCACACTGCCCCTTCTTGCTTTTGCATATTGTAGCTCTACTTAAAACTTCATTAAGATCTAAATGTCCAAAAGGTCAGTTGTTGCAATTTTTCAACTGGTTTTAAGATTTGGATTGGGTCTGTGTAAATACTCACAGACAGTGTCTCGTGATACATTGCAAAAGAAATGCAACCCTTTAAAACCCCAAATTTGGGAAACGTTTGGGAAATATTTGACAGACTTTTGACATTAATGAGTGGGGAAAAAATGTGTTGAAGGACAACAGAAACATTGCATTTTACTCAGCAACCACAGATATGTGGTCCAGCACAAATATGATTAAATAATCTGTGAATGATTGTGATTTTTATAATCAAGCGCAATTTTTGCTGGGAGTGAGAGTCAATTTTATTATCACTGAGTTTTTTTCTCGTATTTTGTTTAATTTATTTAAAAGCTCTTGACATTCCAATTACAGTGTGAAATACTCTTGAGAAATCCAAGTGTATTGCTTTTGACCTGGCCATATAACTAATGAAAAAATGATCTAAAAAGTCTCTATCGATTAATATATACTGTATATTATATAATATTTATTATTTGTGGGACAGTTGTACAGGAAAACTTGGCCTACTTTGGAGGAATTAAAGCTTATAGCTTTTAATAGGCCGTACTTGCATTATTATACAATATATTATGATTACATTCATGAAAAATTTGTCACAAAATAATGTTGACTATAATACAGTTCATGGTCGATAATTTGTAAGACAATTATCATTCAGCAAAATTTGTTATCGTTGCTTGCTGACTGATTTTCCCACAAAGGCAAGACTGTCATGCTGACTATGTTTGTGACTGGACCTAAATGGGTAGTCGGCTTTGTTGAATAGATCTCAGATTTGTCTAAGCATGGAAAAAACCTAAAGCCCAAATAATCTCAACGCGTCTCTAATTCTCTTACTGGCCTAAAACCCGTTATTCAGTAGGGAACCACGATGATCCAAACACTAACATCAGCCAATCTTAGCCAGTCACATTATTAATTCATGACACAATATTAAATAGGTCATTTTATCATGATTTAACAAAAGATTTTGCACCAGAAAGTTTCTTGATAATATTTGTCAGAGCTGCAGTCTGATCTGTTTGGGTTTACAACCCAGCAAGACACCAAGCATTACAACATCTCCCAGCGGGTAACCATAGCCACAAACATGCAAACCATTAAATGACACAGTGCGGCAACATAAAACATGAAGGAAAGAAAAAAATACCTGCTTTCAAGATTGAAGTCACGTTTCTCATACTGTAGCTTGTACAAGTCTGTTCATTTGGTGTGGATTGTGAAATTAGACAGTGTGTCATTCTAGCAGCTCTCCCCCATGAAAGCAAGTGCGTCTCCAGCAGACCTGATTACTACATATACTTACAGTATATTAATAGGATTTCATTGACATGTGCCCGTGAGTCCAGCACAACATGCTCGTCATGAAACTGCCATTAAGATAGGGGCCTTATTTGTTTCTTCCGTCTTTTACCAGTACAAAGACAGCCCAAAGTATTTTTTTACGCAGAGCTCATATAAAACCTTGGCTTTATATTTCGCATCAAATTCAGCAGAAATTAATAATCATTGGGGAATTTACTCAGTTGATTTTGATCTGCATGCAATCAGACTTGGTTATTGCTTTCGTTAGGAGGTCGACATGTCAATATTGTAGACAAAGATAACTGTATAATTAGGGCTGCGACTAACAATTATTTTCTTGGTCAATTAATCTGAATGTTGTTGTTTCGATGAATCGAGTAATTGGATGGGCCCTAGCACTGTTTTCCAAATTTAAAGCTTGTGTATGAATATCTTGTTTTGCCTAAAACTAAAAGATAATAGGTCTTCTTTCAAGGATGATCAAGGAGGAAATGTTTACATTCGAGAGGCTGACATCTGAGGTTTTCCTTTATACATTTAAAAATAATTCATCAAATACCAAAACAGTTGTTGATTTATTGGATAATTAATAATCTTTTTTTGTTGTACCTCTATGCAACTATATCAGTAATTTTCCCATACTTTGGTCAAACCTGACCAAACAAACCTCTTCATTGGTCACACGTGACAAGACAAATGTTACCAAGGGTGAAAACTACGTCAACATTTCATTAAAACAGAGAAAAGGCTTCCCTTGCGCACTACAGCTAAATCCAAAACTGCACACATGTGGGTTGGCTTTCTTGTTAGCACAATCCGAGAACTAAAGACCACTTTTTAATTACAGTTCTCAGATAATAAAGAAAGGACGGGGGCAGGAAGAAAGGCAGTGAAGGAGGGTCGGTTTAATCTCACACTTCGTTTCACCCGTTGCTTTTAGTTTAATACTTCCTTTTAAAGACATAAATCGCTGATCATCCCAACGAGGGAGAGAGTGGGGGGTGTAAAGCAGACTGTTAGATTAGCAGCAGTTGTTGTATAATCATATTATCAGTCAATTAGCCATAATTCCTCTCTTTGATTAAGGAGTGAAACCAGAAAGTTAATGTATGCAAACAAATTAAGTCACGGTAACATTTACAGTATTTATGTATTTGTGCATTACACTACAGTAGTTTAACAATATTTTAAAGATAGGGAAATCTCATGAATGCTTTTAGAACGCTACAGGCAATAGTACTAATATTCAGCAATTGTGTTAGTGTGCATATCTTGAATAAATTTCCATGATAATATATTTACAGGAAGGCATGTCATTTCTCTTTTCCTCTTGCAGGAGAAAAAATAGTTGCAGGAAAATATGTGGTAAAGGAGATGCTGCAAACAAGTGTGAAAACTCATAAATAACATTTCTGGTGTCTGTCTGTTTGTCTAGAAAAGGAATAATACATGAAGAAACTGTGCAGGCCTCTAATATTCTAATAGGGATGCTTTAATTCCTCTGACCTTCCATCCTAAGTTTGCTAGAAAACAAACATGAAATGAAACTGCAGTAAAGCACTGCTAGTTATGTACGTAGAACTTGTGATTTCTCTGTAAATTTTCTCTTATGGGTCGTTGTACCTCTAAAACATACTGTGGATGTGAGGGAGTTTATATGCTGCAAAAAAAAAATACAAATAAATAATTCACTTTCCCCCACATTAACAGTGAAGCCAGAGGGTATTTGAGAGTCATAAGAATTAAAAGCAGCCCATCCAGACTCAAACCATTAACTTCTACAATGCAATTAAACTGAAGAAGTATCTCAGAATCACCTGTTGTACAGCAAATCTGTTCTGGCAAAATAAAAAGTCATCTCGTACTGCATGACTAAGCAGCCGAACAGGACAGGTAAAAAAAAAATGAAGAGAGTGTTGCCTTTGTGTCCGTGTAGGCTGCAGGACTTATAAATAGACATTGAAAGGCAATATTGACTCCAGGCTCAGTTATGCTTTTTTTCTTACGTGGGGTAGAATTGTGATTGTTGTCTAGGGGGTCTATTCTGAGGTTTGTGAGTGTGTGTGTGTTTTGTGTTTAATGCGGGTGCATATGTGCATAGTGAGCTGGTGTATGTGTGTGTGAGAGAGAGAGAGAGAGAAAGAGAGAGACACCTTGACCACAAACAGGAGTGTTAAAACCTCTCTGGCAGCATGTGCAGACATTTTCACGCCCCTCCATCCGAGAGAACATGTTCCGAGACATTTACACCCTGCTTCTGTGCCTCCTGATATTTTCAACCCATACTCCTCCCCCGATGCCTGTTCTCTCCACCCATTCATCTGTTCAGTTGTCTTCCAACCCCTTCCCCCACCCCACCTCTACCCATCCCAACACACAGTACTTCCACTAGTCCTCCCCTTCCTCTTTTTCATGTTCACTTTGCCTTTCTTCCAACTACCGCCGATCTCTCCTTGCCTTCTTTATTCATGTGTATCTAATCATTTTACTGTATAATCACTGTAATAAGCACTGCTGTGCTCCGTGTATGACTATGTATTCCTACCATATTCAAGAGCTGTTGAAGTAAGAAAAGCAGAGGTTAAAAATTGCTTAAAATCGCAGCACCAAATTTTAGTGGGTGTTTCTCCATGCTATTAATCAGGGATGACCCGATCCAATCTTCAGCATCGGGATCGGCTGCCGATCCGCTGTATTTTGAAGATCGGCATCCGCCACAAGATCAGAACTATCCGGTTGCCGTAAATCTCGGGCACACTCCAACATGGTAGGTGTGGTAAATGCCCCTCAAAGCGAGGTTGCCACTCGACTCCCACCACGCGGCTGAAGATGAAAACGCCACCATGCAGACATGTCCGTGGAGTACTGTGGTGAAGTTACGGTGTGTGTTACGGTGCTGGGAATCACATCACAAATTGATCTATAACCATGTCAAATGATAAGTCCTACCCTAAAAGTATTGTAATTGTGGCTGAATAATTCCACGTCAGGATGGCTGTAAATCAGTTGGCCATTTATTTTATGTGAACACAGAGCACGCAATCCTTTTTTTTTTCTTTTAAAACTCAAGCCTGTTGTTTTTTTTTCTTCAGAGCACTCAGTCCTTCACAGTCCGACGACACTTGCTAGTTTTCTTCTTCCACACACTTGACTCCAAACGCTTGCTCTAACCAGCACTGCCCTCTATAGCCCATCCACCAGGAGCTTCCAAGACAATATACCCGTCTCTGCAGTGTTTTGCCTTCCCGTTTTTTCCACTGTTATGATGAACTTTTATTTTCATAAGGGACCTGACTCACAGAGGTTTGTTACAAAAGCCAAACAATATTGTTGGTCATGCTGTGTAATAAAACATGTAAATTCAGCAATACTTTGGTTGGATTATTTTTATTGCCTTGAAGAGCTGTTTTAATAATCATATTCAGTGCCTTGCGATTGACTGGCGACCAGTCCAGGGTGTACCCCGCCTCTCGCCCAAAGCCAGCTGGGATAGGCTCCAGCATACCCGCGACCCTAATAAGGATAAGTGGTATAGAAAATGAATGAATGAATATTCAGTACCACAAAATCATGTTTATAACAAAAGGTTATTATTAAAAAAAAAAAAAAAAGGTACCAAATTGGCAAGACTACAAAAAAACTGGATCTGATGCCAAAAAATGAAAAAGACTTACCTACTGTTATTATGTATTGAATCTTATGTTTGAAATAACATTTGTCAAACTAAGTGCACGGTGGCCAGATCTGTCCTCCCACATGTGGCTCACAAAAACCCGTAAATTATTTGTGGGCACAAATAATAATTTGTTTGCACTTCATCTTCCTTGCTTATGTATTATTCTTTTTAATTTTTACATAAAAATAGTACTGCATACTGCAGTTTTTTTCACTCAATATTGGAGATATTCTATGCATGTTATGAAATTATTTTCAGTAGCACAATAGTCATGTAGAGTGGAACATTGGTTATTATCGTTCATTTGTTCCAGACTCAGAATGGACGTTAACCGAATAATTTTTTCCTATAAGAAATAACTCAATTTATCTATCCCAGAAAGCCAAAAATGGTAACACAAAACAAATTTTTATAACTTTACAATTATAGTCTTACATATAGAAAACACTTAGGAATGCACAGAAACACATACGTAAATGACAAATAAAAGGAATAAATATATATTTCAGGTTACTTTTACCTACATTGAAGACGTGATTCTTGATGTGAATGAAAACTGGAAAAAAAGTAACCTTAAATGTTAATTTATCCCTTTGATTCATCATTCATTTTCATTTAGAATTGTTTTCTGCATATAAAACAACAATTGTAAACGTTTTTGAGAGTCGATCTCCGATGACATCATAGACGGGCGACGTAACTTTCACATCCCTGTTTAAAGTGGTATTTTTCAAGTCTAGCGCCCCATAATTGTAACGGAATCGTGGTCTGACTGTCACGATCAGTATGTTTGTCTTCGTGACAGTTTTGGTTTCGTTCTAGTTGGTTTTCCTGTGTTATTTTCATGTGTTTTCTGGGTTAGTTTAGTCACTTAGTTTAGTCACTGGTTAGTTTAGTCACTTAGTTAATAACGAGCACCTGTTCCTCATTTAGTTCCCTGCTATTTATGTTCAGGTGCGTGCGCCAGTCGGGCGTCGGCTCATTGTCTCCTGTTACTTTTTCCCCTCTTCCCGTATCGTTGTTTTGTTCCTGCCACTGCCTCGCAGCTTTATTATTAAAAGATTCCTGAAAACCTTACCTCCTGACGTCCAGCTCTCTGCATCCTCGGAGTGGTTACACCATGCCGCGACGACAACGTGACACTGACTGTTAAGCAGGGAATCCTGTGGATATTAACGTGTTGTGAATGTAATGCTGTAATCATGGGGAGACGGAAGGTTTGTGCGGGGAAATATTTTCCTCACACAAGCGGACCGCTCATTCATAGCGATAAATCCTCACAAACATTAACCAGCCCGTTCCTGAAGTAATTCTGTTAAAACACTATTCACTGAGTATGAGCTTGAGCTTAAGCATAGACATGGTTGTTGGTTGAGGATTCTGTAGCAATGAAAAGTAAGAACAATAGTAGACACAATTGTCCAATGATGTATTGCATTAAAATGTAAGGATTTTGCATTTTATTCACAGACACAAGAAAACACACAATCAATGGTGATAAAATAAATATAAAAAGAAAAAACTGAATTAAAAAAATTAAAATGGAAAAAAATATATATTTATGAAAAAATTAAACAGAATTTGTGAAAAATAAAACAGATTTTACAGGGCCCTAGAAATCCATCTGACTTTTAGCCTAGTGCTGTTTGTTATGCTTCGGTCTTTCTTAATTAGCTTGCTTTCTGATTGGCTATTGTTTTGATTACACACTAAAGGATAATGTACCTGACATTGTACCTGACATAAAGCCGACTTAAAGCAAAATAGTTGACGAGTGTCATGGCTCCTCATTGAGTTGACTCACCTGGAAACACTGCCCTTTTGCACAGCATGTGCTCAACCCTGATGCAAAGGGACGGCATTATAATTACGCAGAAGCATAAAAAAACCTTTAAAATGACGTCTGACAGAGCATCAATGCATCGACATACACATACAGTACATTGGTAGCCCTATAGGATTGTCAATTTAACCTAGTCAATAAAGGGTCATCCTCAGAATGTACACTTTATCCCTAATTCAAATGAATTAATTTATTTTTTGTCCAATTTATGAATTTCTCTCACATCCTGTATGTGTGTTTTTGTGTGAGATGTTAAAGCCCAAAGCAAGATCATCTGTGCTTAAGTCTGCTCTCCGTTCAGCTCTACTGGATTAACTTCTGTCCTCTCTTCTTGTCACCCGCCCGTCTCCCACCTCCGTCTCTAGTTTTGTTCTCGCTCCACGGAGGCCACATCTGCTCCTTTTTGTATTTGTATGTATTTATTCACACTTAATGTAGCAAACACATTTTCCTCGCTTCCTCTCTACAAGTCTTGTGCCGCCTCTTCATCCTCCTCGTTCTTCCTCTCCCTTGCACTGACATATGGTAGTGTGATATCCACAGCCTCAAGGCTTTAATTTATTGAGCTAACGATCTACATCACCTCCATGAATATAGAATGACGGTCTAGTCTTTCCCTCTCTCTGCTTCTCTCTATGTTGTCGTGGCTTGTCTCCGCACCTGTTGTTCCACGCATGTAAATGAGTACACACACACACACACACACACACACACCCACACACACATGCATTTGTTTAATTAAGCGGGAACATGTTTTGTCAAGCAGGTTGTAAATACTGAAACTATATTAGTGAAATGAAATTAGGCAAGGTGGTTTGTGTGCCTAAATATGAGTGTTGAGTAAAAAAATGTGTGCCTGTACTTATTTTTGGTGAGATGCATGTGCCATTTGGTGATTCTAGCAGTTTTTGATTTGGTTCCACTGAATTAATGAGTCAAACAAATCAGTATAGTGGGAAAACACTTGCCTATTTCAAGCTCAAAACCTGGGCTTTTCCATGGGGTTGGAGGGTGAACGGTGGTAGTTCTGCCATACAAAAAGGGGGCAAACAACCCCTTGAAAAAACTGCAAAGCAGAAGTCTCAGGCAAGAATGTGCCAGGAACGCAAAGCGGTAGGCCTGTCACAATAATCAATAAATCGATTAAATGAACGACTGCAATAGTGGTGTAGTACCCCTCACTGTGCCCACACTGCTCTTTTATGGTGTGGGGAGAAGATCACTCATTCAGAGAGGCATGTCCTCACAAAGACTAATCAGCCCTCTCCTCAACTGAACATGTTGAGGCAGCAGCCGAAAACATCGGCTAAGTCTGAAAACAACTTTGATGGTCACACAAACCACCAAACGTGAGCATGAATCCAGTGTTTTTGGTTGGTCGCTGACTTTGTGCAAGTTGTGTGAAATAGAAACAACAGCCACGGCTTCAAGAAGCACTCGATAGCTATCGCACTACAGCCATAGTCAAAACACATTTTCAACAGACCTCACTCTTCTGGCCGTCAAAATAAAAGCGGCACACATCCTGTCTTATAGTGTTAAAAAAATAGCTTACTTTGATAAAGCTATTACAATTGCTTCTACAGTCAATATTAAAAACTTTAGAGGATTTCAAGTATATTGTTTTTGATGATGTATTTGCGTTATTATTAGGGATGTCCCGATCCACATTTTCTTGACATCCTATCCCCTCCGATCTTTAAAAAAAAAATTAAAAAAAATCAACTTTTGCTACAAATTGTGAAATGTAATATGGTTCCTAAATAGCTCTTCAAAGCATAAAAAAATCCATCCAAAGCATTGCTGGATTACTTTTTTTTTATTACACAGCATGAATAAACAATATTGTTTGGCTTGTGTAACAAACCTCTGTGAGTTCAGGTCCCTAATGAAAATAACAGTCCATCCATCCATCCATCCATCCATCCATTTTCCTCTGCTTATCCGGGTCCGGGTTGCGGGGACAGCAGCTTCAGTAGGGAAGTCCAGACTTCCCGGTCCCCAGCGACCCACCTCCATCGGGAGGACACCAAGGCGTTCCCAGGCCAGCTGTGAGACATAGTCCCTCCAGCGTGTCTTAGGTCTTCTCCCGACTGGGCATGCCCGAAACACCTCACCAGGGAGGCGCCCGGGAGGCATCCGGACTAGATGCCCGAGCCACCTCAACTGGCTCCTCTCGATGTGAAGGAGCAGCGGCTCTACTCTGAGCTCCTCCCGGATGGCCGAGCTCCTTACCCTATCAACAGTCCATCCAGTAAAAGATAACAATGGACAAAAATGTGCATGCAAAATACTTTAGCAATAGGTTTATTGTTTTGGTCCAGGCTGCTTTATAGTGTGTGGGCTATAGAGGGCAATGGTGTTCATCATGCTGGTTAGACCAAGCATATGGAGTCAAGTGCACCAACTTTGAGGCGCATTAATAAAGAATTATTTCCACTCCACTCCATGTCTTCGTCAGAGGACTCCTGTTGCTCATCACTGAGACTGTCCCCTGCACACTTACCATGTTGGAGTGTAGCCCAGATTTACAGAAACCGGATCAAGCCGATCTTGTGGAAGTCGATCTTTTCCAATCTTCAAAATACAGCTGATTATCTACAGTAATTTGAAGGTCAATTTGTTATTGTTACAAGACTACAAAGCGGCTAACGGAGCACCAACTAAGTGGGCGTGGTATCAAGGTCATCCGAAGTAGTGTAATGCAACCCAAGCATGACCCACTTGCCATCCAAGAGCACAGTACGCAATGCCAGTGAAAGCATTCACAAAAGCCGTTAACCCTAAGGATGGTAGTTCGTTATACAGTGCACCTGCACACCCAAGGAATTGGCCAGTGCTGACATGAGCCCTGACACAAACTGGGACACTCTGTCTGAGGTGGTATCGAACAGCATGCCAAAAAGTGCAACCTAGGCTGACAGAAATATATTTTCCAAGTCCCCGTAGGTAGTGGAGGACAAGTGAGCCACCTGTTGCTATCTGGTGGTCCAATGCACCAAAATGAGCATGTGCATGAAACCCGGTGAAGGAGACAAAGGACCAACCAGGTCCACATGCACATAATTGAACCAACTGGCAGGGATGGGAATCGGTTCGGGGGCGGCCTTAGTGTGCTGATGGACCTCAGTACGATAGAATGCCACGCATGTAGCCGCCCACTCTTTGACGTTCTTAAGTAGGCCAGATGAACTTGACCGACACCTGAACCCATGGTTGCGAAAGGAAATGGATTAAGTCAGAACCCGGGAAATGCAAGACAACTGAAACCACAGGCTGAGGACAGGCAGTGGAGACTTTGTAGAGAACACCAGGATCACCATCTTGCAGCGTCACCTCGTATGCACCAACTTAAGAGTGTGGATGTCTGGGTCGTCAGGAGCCATACTAGGAAAACCCCTTCCTGAAGTGCACTGGACACACAAGTACATAAGACAGTCGCAGCCCGGGCCAGATTTCCTAGCACATGCTGAATGTCTGTGGTAAACTCAGTGATGGCTGCCAAGTTGTGCTGTTGTCATGTTGGACATGGCATCCATCATTGGCTTAAGATAAAAGTAAGGTTGCAACAACTCCCGGTCAAAAACACTGTACATGCATTTGTACATACAGCGGCCACTGCCCCCACCACAAAATTGGACACGTTGGTTATCAAAGCCACTAGCGCCAGGAGATGGGGCGAGCGAGGAACAATTTTCAATAGGGTTTTTAGCCTTCTTATGTTGCAGGACATTATAAAAAAAAAATCTGTAAAAGGTGGGTTTCCCACAGAAGAAACTGGTTATAAAAAGTCCTGATGGGATAAGTACAGTGGTTTTAGACAAGAACCTTTTTACACACGGGAACATGGTGACAACCATGGACCATGACCTCCTTAGAAAAAAATGTGGCCATGGCCAGGTGGACAGAACATTTCTGGATGTGTGGATTGGGGTAGTAGTCATGCAAGGTGATATTGCTATGGCGGGGAAAATTGCCACAAGGCTGCTGTGAAACACCGGCCTTTGGATCCATGTGCAATAGTGAGGCCCATGAGCGATCACGATGCCCAAATGCTTAATTGGCGCAGCAGCTGCATGGCATGGCGTTTGGATAGCAACGATCCCGTCGTAACCTGGAGTCAGATTTTAGCAATGACTCCCCCAAAGTGGAACAGCTCCTCCAATATGCTGAAATTGTGAAGCCAGGTCGCTCTGCTAAAATTGCGGGAGCTTAGCAGCTGTGCAACGGTGGGCTGCGAGAGATAGGGCAACGTGGCTGAAGAGAAATCACAGTCATTCGCTGCTTGGAACATATTCAGCACAGTCACCAATGTGACAGATTAAAAAAAACACAGTATCTGCTTTCAAGCCGGACTGTCAACTGGCAACAGAATGAACGACAGTGTACTGTGGGTACAAACACTGCATACCCAAGACTGTTCACTAACCACCTCCCCCAAGCCTACAGTCTACTTATAGCTTTGGCAGTACCTGTGTGCCCTCACTCACAAACACACTCTGGTGCTTGTTGTTACAAGTCCGTACCATAGATGGTATTTTAACTCTGCTTAACACACCTCATATGCATATACCCCAACTGACTTGGTTGGACATTATATCACAGGTAATTGTGATACAAGGTAATGGGACACCTATGCCACTTACAAAGCCCATTATTAAACCCCTGCAAAAACCTCCAACCTTTTATTGTTTTATATCACTGCTGTAGTGTATGTAGTAACAGAAACGTTCATGTTAGGATGTAATAGTTACTGTATTGTGGTCATTTTCAGCAATACATACGACGTTCTCTTTGGGCGCACTGATTTCACATAACAACACAGGGTTAACTTTTCCACACTCAAATACAAAACCAGCAGCATTAGCAGGAGCTCCTGTATGTAGCATTACCTTTTTGGTTGTGACCTGTGAGTGCGGCGCTCTGAGCAAGTATGTGGTGTAAGGTAGTGGCAAGCTGGCTTGTATCTATCCGACGTGTTGCGGCGAGGTGTCAGTAATGTCGTTCTTTGGGAAAACAAATGTTAATAATAACAATAACAATGTCGCTGTAGCTTGGTTAATATGCACATCACTTTAAACATATAAATTGAGCGTTGTAGGCCTTTTTTGGAGGTTTTTCAAATTCCATGCATTCTTAGCTGCATATTTTTAGCTGTTTTTATATACATGATTTCTGCCATCTGTCAAAACTCTGCTCGCCATGAGGGTGGAGTGTCATTATTCATAACAACATTTGTTATTATTTTTCATTCCTTTTATTTTCTCATTGTTTTTTTAACATTCATGCGGATGTACATGATTATGAATGAACATATTTCTTTTGGAGGGGGATATAATATTTAGACTTTATTCGACTGTTTGCGAGGGGGCCATATAAATGACGCCATTTATATGGTAATTCTTGTCTCATAATACGAAAATTCCAAGACACAAAAGCTCCTCTGGAATGAATTAAATTCGTATCTTGAGGTTCCACTGTATTTCATACTCACAGGAAAGAGAGATACGTTGCCTCCCCTAAGGATTGTGGATGATGAACAAAATTTTAAAACAAGTACAATTTTCAATTTAAGCATACATTAGCTGTTTACCTGATCACTGATGACGCTATGCTGGAAGCTTTTTAAAAAAACAGAGTGTTATAGTAAAGAAGTAAAGCAGTGACCTAAAATTACCAAAGTAGGCCATTGTAGCAGTTTAGTTCATGCACCTAAGAGACAGCTTAATAAATAGCTTTTTCTTCTGCATCAATTCAGCAGATAGACAGTTTTTTAGACTGTTTGTGTGATGAGAATGCCGGGTGGGAATTAGCCTGCCAAATGTGGGCAATTTTGTGTAGTGGCAGATTAATTTGCTGGCGCTAACAGCCATGGTGATGGGTAAGTATGAGTTTCATTTCTTTCAAATCAAATTATAAGTTTGCTTCTTTCACTCAGCAGCAAGGAGACAGAGGAGGCAAATTAGTTAGATAGGAATTAGCTCAATACACCCATCGATTCGATGTGAATAATGTGAAGTACACACTGTCTATAAATAAAAGAAAAACACATTTAGAAAAACATAACTAAATAGTTTGACAGTAACAAAGGGTTTTCCCTAGGGTTTTTTGAAGCTGTGGTGGTGGGTTGCATGGGACTGCAACCGCTGTGTCGCGCCCCTGCTGCGTCTGCAATTTTTCTTCATGACCAGTAGCACATTTTTATGACTTATTTATTTACTTTATTTTACTTTTTCAACAACCAGGAGATCATGAACCAAGAACAAAAGTGTTAATTTAAAGGCAAAATTGATGAGCGCATTTAAAGTGAATCTTTTTCTACCTGACCAATTTAGTGGTACAATAGTATAACATTTTGTACTACTTGACACAAACCTAAATTTTATTTAGTTACATTTTAGAGTAATACTAATACATGGGAAAAATAATTGTTCAATATATTTAATTCAAAGTAACACAATTATCAAAATGGCAATTTAAATAAATATAAATAAAAAATTTAATAAATTATATTACAAAATAAAGTAATAAAGTGTGCTCGTTTGTCATTAAATGCAGGCGTCATGTTTGAGTAGAGCACTTATACAAATTCTAAAAGGTGAAGCAAATATTCTTTGGTCAACTACCAACATCAGCTGAGGAGTTTACAAACTACCTGTTGGAGACCCTTGTGATAGCATCACAGTCTAAAGATGGACACGTTACATCCTGACGCTGACACACAATTAGTGGTTTGAAGACAAGCCATAAGATAACAAGAGAATAGTTTTGAAGGTCGACCAGTGCCCCAGGACAGAGGTTCCACTACGCTTCCACTTCCACTACACTTTCTCAAATTTTTCAAATTCCTTCTTTGTGTGCGCCGTTTGCAGGAAAAAAGACGTAGAGGGGATGTCATTAACTTTATTTTTACACTAAGTAGCAACATTGCTTTTTTGTGGAGTTACTGTTTGTAAAATATTCGCCTGTAGTTACATTGCTGTTGAAACAAGTATGTGGTTAGCATATTCTCAGCCTTCACACTTGGCTCAGTTGGTAGATGGATCAAAATGGTTTATGTCAGATGCTGAATTGCAATCAAACCATTTTTTTTCTTTATACCCAAAGGAAAAATAATCAGTTTCGGGAAGGAAGTCAGGTGTATTTAAAGGGAACGGTGCTAAGAAAGAAGGAATGGAAGAAAGCAGAGTGGGTGATGTTACTAGTTGCATGGTTTTCATTTGTTGTAATTGGACCATGTTTGGCCAACTTCATTTTTAATCTGTCGGGTTCTGTTTGAAAGACATTGTATTAAGTCTGTGTTAAGCCTTGAATCATCAACATTCATTCATCCTCCTTTTATGGCGCTGAAGATAGCAGGATTAGTTTAGTTTAGTACTAGTGTGGTTGTGTGTGTGCGACTCGGACTGAACGAGTAGATTTTCACCATGTTGTGCTGTAGCACTTTATGTAATTAGTGTTTTACAATGCCCGATGACGATGTGCAGGTTCTGGGTGGAAAGATGGCAAGTATGTTTATTCTTGCATCCATCTCGTCTTAACCGTAGACCAGTTTATATGTATTTATATATGCATACATGTGTATATGCATATGTAAATATATGCATATATGTATATGCATATGTACATATGTATACATATGTGTATATGTATATATGTATGTACTGTATATATGTATACGTGTATATATATTTGTGCATGTGTGTGTATGTATTACGATATTATTCTTCATCATTCATCCAAGCCATTGTATTCTCAGGTCATATCTATATGAGAAATGTATTTTCTGCTGAGGAGTCTTCCGTGTATACTACCGCATTGTTTTACTATTCCCCTCACCATTAGCGCTGTTTTGACAACCCACCACATCCTGCTGCCACCCCTAATACGGTGAAGCAAAGCATCTGCTCAAATATATGCTGCATATGCTGGACTATGAAGGCGAGCGGATTCGCTGCCGCACGCACATGGAGGATCAAAGTCTATAAACTTCTAAACGTTGCATAGAAACACGCCCACAAATGTGGGATTGAAGTTACAGATGTCTGCCACCTCCTAGTGAAAAGTATTTACTACATGAGGCACCATAGTTGCAGAAATGGCTTTTTAACTGTTGAAATTCTGCGACTCTGGATTCTTAAGAAGTCTTTGAAAGATTAAATCAGTCATACTGCTTGGTATATACAGCCTTTTTTGAATATCAAGTTCACTAGCTCCAGGTATCCTCAAAGCTTTTGTTTTCATTTTCTCGACTCCAGTATTCAAATTCTTCCTTTAAGAATTAAAAATATTTTTCATAATTTTCTCTTCAGTGCGCCACAGCAAAAACATCAAATGCCACCCCAGTGTGTTTGTGTGGATTTGTGGCTATGTAAGGTCGAGTGTCTTGCGGTCAGAATTTGTGGCAGGCAGTAATAGATACAGATCCATGCATCTATCTGCACTTATATTGATTCGAACTCTGTTAAGCCCACTAAATGCTGATCAAAAAGTCCTCGCATACATTATGAGCCACTAAACCCAACTGCACCCCCCACTTCCCAATCCCTTTCCTGTCCGTCATCATTCTTCTTGCTAAAGCTGCACCCAGAGGAAGCAAGACAATGTACAATGTCTATGAAAAGCAGCGACAAGGAGAAATAACACAAAAAGTGTAATTGCTAACGTCTTAGTTTGAGCAATATGATTGCATGCAGCTGAAATATTATTGATGCAATGTTTACAAATGATCCAATTCATAAAGCATTCATTTTAATTTCTTTCTGTGCCTTGTTACTGCTTCAAGTGTGTTTAGCAGTGTGTTACAGCAATGTTTGTGCTGTTATCCTGGCAAAGAAATGGGACAACGCCACATGCATTTGCCACTTTGGAGACACACATACATAAATACAGCATACACACAGTGATACTCACACGCATCTGCACCCAAACCTCTGGCTAGGGTCCCATCCAAAGTATTAAAGGGTCTTAAGAGGCAGAATTCACTAATGACTTCCTTTATCTCCTAAACACAGCTTTAGACCTGATCACACAGGCTCTGAAAACACACACACACACACACACACACACACACAAACCCCAAAATACCATGGCTGCATAATACCTAAAATCTAAGTATGAGTGTTATAATAATACACAATATCTAATGTATCAATATTTTGATTTCATAATTGACTTCAAAGCAAAACAGCTGGTATTGATACATTAGTATCAATATGCATGTCACTAGCGTGCTCTCCGTGTTTGTGGCAATTTCAAGGTTTGTTTGCAACAGGAGTCAATATTTTCTTAACCAAATGATTCCTTGTAGGAGATTAAGAAGAACAAGGGCAATAATTTTGGCTATGGCAGTTAGTAGACAACTCCTTGCGGCATCTGTTACAAGGAGCGTGTGGCTGGATGTCTGAGTAATGTAAAAAATAGTTGTCTGTCTGCCCCGCGATTGACTGGCGACCAGTTCAGGGTGTACTCCACCTCCTGCCCGAAGTCAGCTGGGATAGACTCCAGCACACCTGCGCCCTTAATGAGAATAAGCAGCATAGAAAATGGATGGATGGACTTTAGGTTGAGCAGAGCTCTCCACTAGGGCACCACATTGTAAACACTGAAAGATAATTAAGGAAGACGGCAACACAAGCTTTCCTTGACAATTTCATGAATTGTACATTTGATAGAAATAATTGTTATTGCCTGATTTTGCTCACAAGCAGCGAACATAATGTTGCTGTGTGATTACAATGTTGTTCACTTTTACCCTTTTGAAAAATGCATTGTTAAAATGTGAAAATTGTTACGCCATGGTGTAGGTATCTACTATTCTAACTATGTTTGCTATGCCAAACTCTCTTTGGTGCAGTTTAATAATAATAGGCCTGATAATTTGGACAGTATGAATTACAAGATGGATCACGGCATCATCTTTTCAGACTTTTTTAGATGCTGGACAGTAAGCAGCAGAGACTTCCCTTATCCAACCAGCCTTGACATCTCATTTTAAGCTCTCTTACAGAAACCAGTTACTAAGAAAGAGCAATAGTTGTTCCTGACAGGACTACAGTGGACTAGTTTAATCTCTGTAGAGGCTTGGAGATACTGTGGCATCCAATTTTTGGAGGTTTTTGTAGGTGTCCGCTCTTTAAGCATACTCCCCTGTGATATGAAACAGAACACTGCTTCACGCAAAGGCTTTCAGACGCAGCCTCCCCCATTTTCTCCCTCACTTTCCCTCAATGGCTTGCTGAAGGATTGGAAACGGACATACACACAGACTTAGTGTTTCCCCAAATATTCTTCTGTTTGTGGTGGCCCGCTATAAATAAATTTGGATCGCGACGAATACACTTATACTTGGCCCTGCCTCTTTGTCGCTATATTTACTTGTGAGTAATCTGACCCCCTTATTATTCCTTTTTTTAAAAAAAGCAACTCACGACATATCCAGTGAAGAGACTTTCGGCAACTCTGATATGAAATCATGTTTTGCTCTTAACGAGCAACAAGTTCTGCTGTGGTGCCAGCCCCCACCTAAAAGCACTCGCAGGCACACAATGAAGCCACAGAATAAAGTTCATTTATAGTTCGAAACATTTGTGTTTTGTTTTGTATTTGTTTTTTTACTTGCTTTTTGCTAATGCGGCATGTCCCTCCCTACCGTACCACCCCTGCAAGCCACTCCTACTGCAAACACATTACAGCCCTGTTTGAAACACCGGACTTCTACATTCAGGTAACCACACACAAAACTGTGATCTTCCCTTGAGCCGGTTTTGGAACTCTCCTTTGTAGTTCTTTAGACAACTCAGTTAGGATTTACAGCCCCAGAGAGCTTTTTTTTATAGCTTTACCTGAAATATGAACTGGTTTTTGTGCATCATAGGGCTTCAGTGTATGCAGGTTCCATCAGGTCCCCTCTGTTTCAGTGTGTTCCTGTGTGTGTGTCCGTCTGCACACTTCTCTGAGAGCGTTATCTGATCCGTTGAGATGAATGGCCTGTCTGTATCTCCTCTATACAGCTGACACTATCAAATAGCCACGGTCTTTCTCTCTCTTTTTACTCTCCCCCCTTTTGCCCTAACTGTAGCACGTTGGTTTCCTTGTACTCTCACTGCAACCCTCATTTGTTGTTTACGATCAGAGCATAGGATGACTGGCATTTTATCTCGCAGACGAGAGGCGCAACAAAGATAGAGAGAGTGAGTAATGGAACCAGAGAGGGGGATTCAAAGGAAGCCGTTCTGTCTGCCAGCATCTGTTGCTGCAGGGCAGAGACACAGGTGTGTGCGTGTGTGTGCACGTGTATATGTGTGTGTAAATGCAGGTGTGTGTGTGAGGGAAAATGTGATGGTCAGGATGAACTCTGACAGACCAATTGATGCCTTTAGTCCTCTACTTGTTTCCACTACAAGTGCACCGATGTTCCATTTCATTCAATTTTTTTCCGCTTATGTGGGTCCGGGTCGTGAGGGCAGCAGTCTCAGTTAGAAAGTCCAGACTTCCCGGTCTCCAGCGACCTCTTTCAGCTCCACCGGGAGGACAACAAGATGTTCCCAGGCCAGCTGTGAGACATAGTCCGTCCAGCGTGTCCTAGGTCTTCCCCAGGGCCTTCTCCCGGCTGGGCATGCCCGAAACAGCTCACCAGGGAGGCGCCCGGGAGGCATCCGGACTAGATGTCCGAGCCACCTCAACTGGCTCCTCTCAATGTGAATGAGTCGCGGCTCTACTCCCGAATGGCCAAGCTCCTCACCCTATCTCTTAGGGTGAGTCCAGCCACTCTACAGAGGATACTCATTTCCGCCGCTTGTATCCGCGATCTCATTCTTTTGGTCATGACCCATAACTCATGAACATAGGTGAGGGTAGGAACGTAGATCGATCTGTAAACAGAGAGCTATGCCTTCCGGCTCAGCTCTCCGTTCGCAATGACGGTCCGGTACAGGGACCGCATTACTGCTGACGCTGCACCGGCCTCACGCTCCAACCGTCCCTCACTCTTACCTCAACTACCTCAACAGCTTGACTGCGCCTTGAAATTCTGTCAATGAAGATTATAAACAGAATCGGTGACACAGGGTAGCCAACGTTCACCGGAAACAAGTTCGACTTACTGCTGGCAACCAGGCTCCTGCTTCGATTGTACAAGGACCGAATGGCACGTAGTAACGGGCCACCAATCCCGTACTCCGAGAGCACCCCCCACAGGACACAACGAGGGACACGGTCAAATGCCTTTTCCAAGTCTACAAAGCACATGTAGACTGGTTGGGCAAACTCCCACATACTCTCCAGTACGCTTGCAAGGGTGTAGAGCTGGTCCAGTGTTTTGCGACTGGGACGAAAACCACACTGCGACACCTGTAACAGAGGCTGACTAACGGTCATACCCTTCTCTCCAGGACTCTGGAGTATACTTTCCCAGGGAGGCTGGGAGTGTGATCCTCTTATATTTGGAACACACCCTCCGGTCACTGTTTTTAAAAATGGGGACCACCACCCCGGTCTGCCAGTCCAGAGGTACTCTTCCCGACTTCCATGCAATGTTGTAGAGCCGTGTCAACCAAGACAGTCCTCCAACATCCAGAGCCTTGAGAAATTCAGGGCGAAACTCGTCCACCCCAGGAGCCTTGCCATTGTGGAGTGTTTTAACTACCCCAAATACCTCAGTCACGGTGCTAGAACTGTCCACATACGTATCCTCAGACTCTGCTTCCTCTAGAGAAGGTATGTCAGTGGGATTGATAAGTACACCGATGACACATGATTATTGTCTGTCCCTTCTTCCCTTCTCAAAGCCTTTGCCTTTGAAAAATCTCAATAGTCGATCCTAATTGGGATCCATCCAATCTTTCTCCAATACAATGCACATTTTGGCATAGTGGTCAAACAAGTGACTAAGCATTACCATGGAACCTGACTGTTCTGGATTCCGGTCGTCCCTCGATTGTTTCATTTCATATTAGTACAGTAAAACCTTTCAGAATTAAAAACATTTACCATCTTTAACTACACAATCAATTTACAAGATATATTTCAACTCACTGGCTCATAGATCTGCGTGCGGATGACAAATATAGCCACATATACACGTACAGCGTAGACATAGAACATCTGTCATGCGATCTTTCCAATTAATTTTGTATGTTAACAGTCAAAGAGTCCCAAATAACCCGCAAAGTAAAACCCCTGCGTAGTGTATGATGCTGAAGTCCTACTCCTTTGAATGTGTACTTTGTAACTGGTGTGTACTATTTTTTCCATGCTGAAGCTCGTCCTGCTTTTGTATTAGTGACATGAAAGTTGAAAAGTTGGTATCTATCAATCTGTCTATCTGTCTTTATATCTACAGTCTATCTATCTATCTATCTGTCTGTCTTCGTCATGCATTAAAAGCAGTCCAACCTTCAAACTTTTGTGTGACTTTGCATTGTCGTTTGCGTGGTTTTACTCATTTACTGTATGTCTATATGACTGATACAATGCCTGTCTTTAGTCTTCTGTGTGACTTAGTCCTTAGTGCTGAGTAGGAGGATATGCCTCATTGGGAAGCATTAGCAGCTCAACTGGGTAGCAAGAACTCCATAAATTACAATGTTGTAGCCCATAATTCTACTTGTGTAATGCACTGTTATCATTGCTATTGCACAAGGAATAAGGTTGGTCATATCAGTGGTGAATCCCGATGGGCAGTCGTGGCATAATTTGTAATGCAGTCAATACTTGAATCTTCTTGATGCTGAAGGCAGTTTTAAAAAGCCCAATGCCTCTGAATGGCTCATGCCGTAGCACATATGACGGAGCAATATTTTGGGGTTTTAATAGGGTAGTTATGTTCACGCATAAAAATAGCTAAATGAAACGACATAATGTAAGGCATTCAAAAGCTGCATTCAAAGACCTTAATGAAATGTAGTATTCAACACATTCTACACTGGGTGTCATTAATTTTGCTATAATGCTTGAGACACACAAGGACCAGGCCAGATCACTGGAACAACAGTCTTTTATTTCCGGTTTAAATTATGTCACAACAAATCAATAATAAAAACATTGGCTACTTCCCGTTATGTGTCATTATGTGTCCCTCCACCTTGCCAACAGTGGTGTAATTTGGGGGGCCAGAAAAAAGCCAAATAAAAAGTCTCACAACATTTGCTGACGTCTGGTCTGGGTTCATGCATCATGATAGTTGAACCTCAAAGTATATATGTCTGAGGTTACACTTTACCAGTTTGACAGTTGACTTTAATAACATCTAATGTGGTCTTAATTTTGTTGTACTGCTTAATTCTATGTTGGTATTTATCCATTGTGTAATTTGAAAGTCTAGCTACGGTAGTCACATTCCATTTTGCATTACATTTCAGTGTGAGACGTTATTTTCTTCCCATCTTATGTTTTCATTGTCCTCTTTTTTTCTTCCCTCCGCTGACTTCCAGTATGGAAAAAAAAAAAAGGCAGACTCGTGGAATATTGTCCATACCGTCCCTGCTTTGTCCTGTCTTCCCCAGCCATTATTTTGTTCTCTTCACGGCCTTTTTTCAACTTATTTTCCCCACTGCACTCGTTTTTGCTGCCTGTATTAGTATTCAGCTGTTACTGCCATTGAAGAACAATTGCTGTTTAGTCCTCCTCTGAGCTTGACTGCACATTTATTAGTCTAGCTAGATCTTTAAAGGCTGCGTCGGCGTGACAGCGGCTGTTTTTGATATTTACCTTCAGTTTCACATTAGTCATCCATAACGCGGTTTGTGTTATTAGACGACGCAGCGTCTCTGCTCCTCTCCCTCCATTGGCCTCAATCAGCCCAGCCATTGACAAGAAATGTATGAGGGGGGTTGCTAATACTGACACAGACCTAGTGTCAGCAGGCAGGGAGGGGGAAAGAGAGAAAGGTAGGGAGAAGTAAATCATCACCTTGTCTGTGTAATTGATGGTTTCAGTTCAGAGGTCAGTGACCTTTCTTGATACCCCGGATGACACGTGCATGTGTGTGTGTGCACCTGTGCGCATTTACTGCCATCTTTGCAGATCAGTTTTCTTGTAGAGCTGATTTAATCTGTAGGTCACATGCACAGGATGAATTCATCACAGGCTAGACAGACCATTCTCCGTCTCTCTCTCACACTCACACACACATGCAGACACAAAGAGTTAAATGACTGAAATGGAGACTGTCAGTTTGATACTGAAGTCACAAGGGGGCATCTCTACCTTATACTGTCTGACCAATAGTCCTTTAGTCATTTCATATAACTTTGGTGGCACAAATCCACCTCTGTTTGCAGCACCTGCATTCCACAGCTTAATCTCTTGCAATCTGTTCCTGGATGTGGGAGGAATACCTCCCTTTTTCTGGGATAGCAGGAGGAATTAAAAAGAAACAGCAAAAAGAGGGATACTTTTTTCACTGTTAGAAGTTGTTTTGTGTGTGTGTTTGTTATTACCCCTCTGTTTGCATGCCCTGTGTATGCTTTTTGCAGCCTCCCTGTTTGCAAGAATATGCTAATGTTTTTTTAATCTCACTGGATCCAATCCTGTCTTTCAGTGTCTGAACCTTGAAAGATTTATTTTTGGCATGTGTCTTGTAATACTGCAAGTATATATGCACATACTCAAGTATTTCAGTAGTTGTTCTTGTGCACAATGATATGAAGAAACAATTTGCATTTGTTTACTTACTTATGTGTTTTCACAATGCACAGACTTTCAACACACACACTCACTGCAGTTGACAACAAGTCAAAGATTGTGAAGCGAAAATCTAAAAATTTGTTTTTGTCTTGAAAGGAATTAAGGACAATATTAGGGGATTTTATTTTGAACTTGGGGCTTTTATTTTGGTACATCCAGTAAAACAAAAAACAGGTGTGTGATGGCGCATTCGCTGTGGCATTACCAGTGTGTGTATTTTATAGAAATACTTTTAGGGATAAATCCCATTTTGTGATACGTGAGGTGA
Source organism: Oostethus manadensis (assembly GCA_024372805.1). Classification (NCBI taxonomy): domain Eukaryota; kingdom Metazoa; phylum Chordata; class Actinopteri; order Syngnathiformes; family Syngnathidae; genus Oostethus; species Oostethus manadensis. The sequence goes on from QODF01000011.1 coordinate 3,168,189, forward strand.
TGGAGATGGAGGTAATGTATAAAGAAAATGACGAGGTCGGGTTTTTTTCTAGGATTTTCTAAAGACGTTGTGGTGGGCTACATGGGTCTGCTTCAGGAATACAAAAAAAAAAGACATACAATAATTTTTATGACCAATTTCTGTATAAAATTGTATTTATTAAATAAAAACCAGCAGAACATGAACAGATAACGTTGGAAAACTGTTATTTTATTGGAAAAGTTGCTGAGAGCACTTAAAATCTCGACCCTCCTTTTGTTACCTGTTACCTATTTAGTGCTATAGTACTGTGTGACTAGTACAAAAGTACAAAATTTGTACTATTTCACACAAACCTAAATTTAGTTAGATGCCTGTTTAGAGTATTACGAACACACGGGAAATACAGGAAATACGAGCTTGTTTCCTGTGAACGTTGACCTCCGCCAAGGCTGCCCTTTGTCACCGATTCTGTTCATAATCTTCATGTACAGAATTTCTAGAGCAGTCAAGGCGTTGAGGGAGTCCATCTTGGCGACCTTAGGATCTCGTCTCGGCTATTTGCAGACAATGTGGTCCTTATGGCCTCATCAGGCTGTGACCTTCAGCATTTACTGGAGCAGTTTGCAGCTGAGTGTGAAGCTTCTGGAATGAGACTCAGCACCTCCAAATCCGAGGCCATAGTTCTCAGTCGGAAACGGGTGGACTGTACCCTCCAGGTTGGGAGTGAGGTCTTGCCTCAGGTGGAGGAGTTCAAGTATCTTGGGGTCTTGTTCACGAGTGAGGGAAGGTTGGAGCGTGAGATCGGCAGACGGATCGGTGCAGCATCTGCAGTAATACGGTCACTGTACCGGACCGTCGTGGTGAAGAGAGAGCTGAGGCGGAAGGCAAAGCTCTCTGTTTACCAATCGATCTACGTTCCCACCCTCACTTATGGTCATGAGTTATGGATCATGACCGAAAGAACAAGATCGTGGATACAAGCGGCGGAAATGAGTTTCCTCCGTAGGGTGGCTGGAGTCACCCTAAGAGATAGGGTGAGGAGCTCATCCATCCGTGAGGAGCTCCGAGTAGAGCCGCTGCTCCTTCACATCGAGAGGAGCCAGTTGAGGTGGCTCGGGCATCTAGTCCGGATGCCTCCCGGGCGCCTCCCTGGTGAGGTGTTTTTTGCATGCCCGGCCGGGAGAAGGCCCCGGCAAAGACCTAGGACACGTTGGAGAGACTATGTCTCACAGCTGGCCTGGGAACGCCTTGGTGTCCTCCCGGTGAAGCTGGAAGCCGGAGACCGGGAAGTCTGGACTTCCCTACTGAAACTGCTGCTGAAATCAGCAATTTAATCTAAATATATCATAAAGCAGACAAACACTGATATTTCAGAAGTGAAATTACGTTTTTAGCATTTACAGAAAATGTGTAATAATTATTCAAACAAAATTAGGCAGTTGCATACATTGTCGTTGTATTGACTTGAATACCTAATTATTGGAACATAACATTTGTTTGGTAAGCTCATTGACCCTTGACCTACATACAACGGTCATGCCAGACACGAGAAAGGGTATTTAAGTTGGCCAATTGCAAGTTGTTCTGCTTTTTGCATTTTATCCGGAGTGTGGCAACATGGGAGCCTCAAAACAACTGTCAACTGACAAAGATTGTTCAACATCATGGTTTGGGGGAAGGATACAAAAAGCAAGCTCAGAAATTTTAGCTGTCAGATTCCACTGAGAGGAACATAATGAGGAACAATCACAGTTTCTTATTAAGGCCCAAAATTACTGTTTTGTAAAGATAAATGGTGAAATATACTGTCAACCAGAATCCAGACTCTCATTGGAAGTGATTAGAGGCTGTTACGTCTGCAAAAGGAGGATCTACCAAATATTGATGTATTTTTTTTGTTGGGGTCCCCAAGTTTATGTACCTACCTAAATGTGTTTAAATAATTATTGCACACTTTCTGTAAATCCTAAAAACTTCCTTTCACTTCTCAGATATCACTGTCTGCTATATGCTATATATTTAACTGAAATTGCTGATCCAAACAACTAGTGATTTATAAAAGAAAATCTTGAAATTTATCAGGGGTGCCCAAACATTTGCATACCACTGTAACACAATTAACGAAGTAACCAAACAGGGTTAGTATGCTTTATGTAAGTAATTTTCATATTTTTGTTATAGAAATCTGTCCTGTATAAACTGTCTAAATTTAGAGTCCAGGGTTATGATAGCACAGGTGTATCCAATTTGCAGCACTTTTAAATTTACCTTGACAAAAAGAAAGGAGAGGTGATCTTTTCGTGCAAAATAGAAGAAGATGCCCGATAGTTGAATCAGAGTGAAACGTGAGCGCTGACGCACGTTGGCATAGATACGCTTAGCCTTTGACAAGCTGTCGTCAATTGACTAAACATTTAACAAACTATTTTTTAATCTCTCGATGAAAAGAAACAAAATGAACGTCAACACAAGATCGGTTACGTTCTTTTACATGTACGCAGGTGCCAACAGGGCAGATGGGCGATTCTGTTGCGTGTTTATCAAAATAAAGCTCAGTGAAACATTTTTATACAGTATTCAAATTTTTTTCAAACTAATTGTGGTCAATGTGTGTGTGAATAATAAGCTATATTTGTATCTATATAACATGTATATCCATTCATATACTATAATACCTAACATTATTTCAAGTTGCCAAAAAAAACTTGTTTTAAGGCTTTTATTTTGTCATTGTGCTGTGCCACAATCAGTTACACGTAGCAAAAAACCTGCTGTACGCATATGCACGCAGCCTGTGTGTGCACCTTGCAAGCTTTTGACATGCTGCATCAAACACGTTTCACCCTTCTTTCATGTCAGTTGAAGCGATTATGAGAATTGAGCGTGCGAATGGAGATTATCACAAATTAACAATTACCTGCGCAGTCACATCAATCCCTCACTTTTTTTTCTCACAGAATTTCTCATGCCATCAATATTTTATTTGTCTAAGCAGATTCCATTCATATTTGTAGTGAACTAAAACCAATACAACTTATTGAGAGTGGCTGAATTATCTTGCATGCAATCTCTCCCTTGTTCTCTCGCTTGCGTGCCCCCTTCTCTCTCTCTCTCTCTCTCTCGCTCTCTTTATTTATTTGTTTTTTTTAGTACTGTGCCCACTTTTGGACCAAATCCATTTGTCACTCATGCCTGTTGAAAGTTTCAAAGCTCTTCTCATTTTTGCGCCAAGTCCAGATTTACAACTTACTGTTTTTCTTTTTTTAATCTATCACAAAAAGCACCCAACAAAAAGGACACACAGTAGGCAATGTCTGAGACAGATACACTTTTGAACATGTTCTTGAAAAAAGTTCTGTTGCGGTACAAAAAATAGCTTTTGATCAGCGTGTGCTTTTCCTCCTATTTTTTAGGGGAAGCGAGAGAGTGACTGGGGAGCAGATACCGTTTAAGAGCAGGAGGGTTCGAAAGCTAATAATGTAGTTGAGAAACGGATTGCAGATTTGCTTTATGATATCAGTGATATCTGCAGATATATTTGATTAGGATGCACAAAGCACACAACAAACGAGATTTGGCCCAATTACAACCATTGTGCTGAACGTGAGTGGTAAATTGCACACACACGCGCTGCACTTAGATGCTGCTTTTTGCCTCAGGGAAACATATTTAAAGACCACGTTCATATCTTGACAGCATACAACATAAATAACAAATAGCAAAGTTCACCTCTGCGGGCTCTGAATTTGTAAAGACTTGAAACAACTCTTTTCTAGATCAGATACCAACCACAGTGTTTTATCAACAAATACATAATAAAATACATAAGACCAGATGGAATTACCTGTCCAAATAGGGAAAGTAAAACCTTATTTATAAGCGGCCACAATGACTGAAATGTTATGAAAATACTGTATTTTCTCAAATTAGGGTCTCTGCTCTAAGGCTACGTTCACACTGCAGGGTAGGTTTCCCAAAACAGATACAGTACTTTGTTTAAAATCCAATTTTTTTATGCAGTCGTTCACATTACCAAACAAATGCGACTTGTAATGTGAACGCAACACGCCTGGAATATGACGTGCACGCGCAGAAGCACGACATCACTCGCATTTTTGTGTGTTTATACGGAAGTAAAGACCGCTGCCGTGTGTGCTCTAGTGACTTGCAATACCATTGATTTCATTTTTTATTCGATACTTATTCGATATTTCAAATCATAACATAAAGAATACGAGACATCATAGTCATTTTTTTAAGTGAGCTATCATCATCAGAAAAATCAAAGGACAAAATCATACACCTATGGTATAAAAAGTATCACTATTTTCATTTCAGAATTGACTATAGATCATAAAGAGCTGGTTTCGGAGGTATCGACATTTCAGTATCGGTCCGCACATTACTAGCGTGCTCTCCGTTTGTGGTAATTTCAAAGATTTTATGCAACGGGAGTCAATATTTTCTCAGCCAGATGATTCCGTGTAGAAGATGAAGAAGAAAGATGGCAAAAATGTTGGTATGGAAGGTTGTAGACCACTTGTTGCCATGCCTGTTCCAAGATGCGTGTGGCTAGAGTGGCGAGGTGGAGTGGTGAACGTATAAAAATCATTTGCTGATGAGAAGAACTTTTGCGTACATCGATGAGTAAATGTATCCAAGTTTTGCACAATAAACTACATCTTTCCATGACTGCCTACCTTTAAAGTCTCGGTTAGCACGGCAATACACGCTTTTCCATGATGTATATGGGAGCGTTCGCACTGCAGTTGCATCGCATACGTATCCGATGTATATCCACAAACAAATGAGACCTGAGTCGCATTTGAAAAATTTGCAATTGTGCGGTTTGCACTGACATAAAAAAAAAAATCAGATTCAGGTTGCATATGAGAAAAGATTTTGGAATTGACCTGTAGTGTGAACATAATGTAATAGATGCCTTGTTTACCTCAAATAAGGCTCTTTTGGTTTCACTAGGTAGTTTGTAATTTTGGGCCCAAATACTTGTGTTTTACGGTGGTTTTACATGTAAAATACAAATTGTGTCAACTGTAGCTAACCAGAGCTAGACTTAAAGCTAATAGACAGCTTACCTTTACAGCTGTACAGTTTTTAATTTCCTAAGGCTTCATGGAAGTCAAAAATATATGAACAGGAAGACAAAGGTGCACACTCAATGTGTCTGGCTGTTTTTTTGCACCCAACCGTGGGTTAGGCTCCAGCTCACACGTAAGCAAAATAAGCGGTAGAAAATGATGGAATGAGAGAATTAATGAATAATGTTGCTGAATACGTCTAACGGATAAATGTATTGAAATGACTTATCATTATTATTTATTTTGATCCTGCAGAACAAATATGTGGCACGCTGATAAAAAGGCACATGCCCACACAAACACACCTCGTCAGTCATACAGCGACGTAATACTGTGTCAAAAATGACAGCTGTGCATACTTGATGCATTTGTGCCTGAGTGTTATTGAATATCTGTCAGTGATTTCCTGTGGCCTCTTTCTATGCCTCATATTATGTGTGTAAGATTTGTGCACATGTCCAGGAAGTCAGAGGCAGAAATGGCGAGACGAAAGAGGAGCCCGTCACACTGTTGAAAGGTCTCATATACATATGCATTGCATACTAATATGCGAATGGTCAAAGAGGTGCATGGCGTGATGGATGAGAGGAGCAACACAATCAATTTTGCAAGCAATTAGAAGATGAGACCTGAAGCTCAACTTTTGCAGTTTACCGGCAAACACAGAAAGTTTATAAATCCTTCATTCATTCATTCATTTTCTATGCCTCTTATCCTCATTAGTGTCGCGGGTATGCTGGAGCCTATCCCAGCTGACTTTGGGCGGGAGGCGGGGTACACCCTGGACTGGTCGCCAGTCAATCGCAGGGCACAAATAGACAAACAAACATTCACACCGATGGACAATTTAGATTTGCCAATTCACATTTATCAATCAGGATCTACTGTATATACGTACATATGTCTGTCAGAGACTATTGTGTGATATATTGTCAGGGCTGCAAAGCAAAAGCTGCAAGAAGTGGAGTCTATTTTCAGGTACAAGCACTCTGACGAGGCAGTATCTGGATGGATTCGGATGAATGTCACTTTGCCTCTTTGTGGGTATTCCATGCCTTTTTCATGAGTCACTGACGTTATGTGTCATTACTAAGAGATGGAGGGGCTACCAAGATGTGCTAAAATGACCACTCAATTTGCTTGTCCCATTCCTTTCCAACCCAAAGAGTCAGTTGTTAATGATTAAAAGAGACGCTCCAGTGGTGAAAATGTGCTAAAATGGTTAGGTTTTGTGGGAATTTCCATAAAAATATATTTGCTTTCTTGGGTGACAGGTGTGAACAGCCTCTCTTAAGTCTATTCAGGTTTGCCTGCACTGTGGAATGCATGGAGGAAAATCTCTGAATAAATGGTTGGATAAAAATACAGACCTAATTAAACAAAAGCCAAAAGACAATTGGAGGCCGTTCACTTACCTAAATAAGTTTGTGAAAAGGCACATATTTATTTTTATAAAAATAACTGTTATTGTTGCATCCATCAATCCATTTACTATGCCGCTTATCCTCATTAGGGTTGCTGGGGTATGCTGGAGCCTATCCCAGCAGACTTCGGGCGAGAGGCAGGGTACACCCTGGACTGGTCGCCAGTCAATTGCAGGGCAGACAAACAAACATTCACACTCACATTCATACCTATGGACAAATTAGAGTCGCCAATTTAGCAATACAATGAAAACATGGTGCTTGATTGAGGGAAAATGAAATGTTACAGATTTAAAGCACTGTTGAGTATTCTCATTTGAGGGCAACACCCTTTTTGAGTTTATTGAATTTATGAGCCGCAGCAGAAAATATTAGTATATAGTAATAGTAATATAAGTATTTCATACAATGACAATGATGTCATTGCCAAGGAACCAGTGTATGTCAATAAATAAAGTCATGAAACTATCAATGATGTCATGATTTTTTTTTGCCATAAATGCAAAGATTCAAGAATATATTCTGCTATTCCAAAAACACTCGTTAGTTTAATTGGTGACTCTAAATTGTCAATAAGTATTAATGTGAGTGTGAATGTTTGTTTGTCTATATGTGCCCTGCAATTGAATGGCAACCAGACTGTACCTCGCCTCTCATTCAAAGTCAACTGGGATAGGCTCCAGCAAACCCTCGCGACCCTAATGAGGATAAGCGGCATGGAAAATGGCAGAAAATGGAAACTGTCTCTGTCACCCTGTCACACATTTTCAAAATGAATAAATTAGCACTGTTTTGTGGGTCAATATGGCCTGTTATTTTTAAAAATATATGCCTATTTAAGCAAATTTAATGTATGACTAAATTAATGAAAATAGAAATATACCTTCAGGCATTCAGAACACACACTTAAAATTGCGATATGTAGTATCCTGACCTGGTCACCAGGTGTCAGTATGATTACAGTGGGTATGTTGTGTATTGTAGTTTTAAACTGCTACTTCAACCTTATCTACTTTACCTTGGACAAGATACGATCGCCATAACTTAACTAACAGAAGCAAAACCAACAACCTTGCCTAATGAAGTGACGAAGACATAGTCTATTTTGGCTGAACCAAGACAGCGATATTTATAACACTTGCTTATGGTGTGTGTTTTTTTTAATTATCAAATACTTATCTAGAGCCCTATGAAATAGGTTTTTATTAAAAAAAAAAAAAGTTTTTTTTTTCCAAATTCGTTTTTTTTTGTTTTAATTCTTTAGATTTTTTGTATTTTTATTTTTTATTTTTTTACATTTTACACTTATTTTTAGCAGCATAGTGTGTGTGATTTTTGGGTTGGGAATAAAAGATCTGTTGATTAAGTGGAAAAAACCTTACATTTACTGATGCAATACATCAATGGACAGTAAGTGAGAAACTTTTGTAATGGAATGTCAGCCTCTGCACACATTGCTACAAAATCTTCAACAATCTTTTAAGTCTGTGCTTGTGATTAAGAAAGATGTAGTCACCGATGCAATTTCAACTGCATGTGTAACATGTTTTTATGACACACTTATTTTGTTTACAGTTAGACATATATGAAATGGCGCTCTTATTTTGAAGACGGGAAGAATGTTCTGGGGTGAGAAAGTCGTCGTCCTAAAGCCGTCCACCAGGTATATAATTCCACACACGAATGTTCCTTTTCCTCACGATAAACGTGTTTCAGTCACATGATGCCAGATTCCGCGTTTAACAGTTAATTCTGTTTTTGTTGGCCAAATCCGCGATTCCGTTAATGTGGAAATCATAGGGCGCTAACTTGGCTTTGTTTATTTTTCCTCAACACAAGCATACACATGTAATTGCACGGTTGTCCATGGACAGTAATGATACATTATTGCAACATTTCCAATAAACATTGTTACTATTTTTGTCTTAAATGTTCTCAAGTATTCCTCGTTTGTTTCACATTTGACGAAATGTACTCGCTGAAGGGTGAAGCGGTGTGGACACTTGGTCTTTCTCTGCGCAGAGTAAACATTGCTGGAGGCTTAAGACTTCACAGGGCCATAAATCTTCTTGCATTTGAAGTCTCTTTGATAATTTCTCTTGGGGAAATCATCAAAACATGCACATGCGCAAACACCCAAGGAAACTCACTTTGACGGATAAATGGGAAAACAAGTTTGCAAGCCATGCGTCTGGAGATTGTGACCGTGATCGCTTTAATGCTGATGCACATCCTGTCTGTTTCAATGGCGGGTAACAAGCCTTGCACGCCCTTCGTCACGTCATATTTCGTCAGGTCTCATTATGACACTGTTTATGGAGTGATGCCGTCAATGCTGTTACATGGCTGCCTTTGCCTTTCCCTCTATTTTTCTCTCTGCTACATTTGCATATCTACGCTGACATCCACACCGTGTTGCCCGTTATATTCCACTATCTACACATTTTCCCCCCTAAGACTCATTTTACAGCTTCATATACTCCTACTGGCGCAAGCAAAGAGACAGACAATGGGGTGATAGACGGCCTATGCAGTTTTTGAAATAGCTCCCTGTCGGTTTAAATGCGAAAATTCCTAATAGATGCAAGTCAGCATAATCCAAAGATAAGCACGACATTACAGCAAGGCAGGCATTCACCCACACGGATGTAGGGTTGCACTTCTACATATCCAATTCACTTAGACACACACATTTGCCGTGCTCTCTAAGTTGTTCCTAGCAGTGCATTAGTGTGTATTTGCAGTTGCGTCAGTGAGAGCAAAGCACTTTTTCAACCACCTTTGCACTTTTTGTTTCATGCTTTTTACTCTTTGTCATTCCATCCCTCAGCATCTGCCATCATTGTTTCTGTTCATACACAAGGGAGGCTAAAATGAATGTAAAACGTCATATAAACAGGACTGTGTGGTGTGGATCTCACTTTTTATTCTGTCACAATGCTGGCCCAGTAAATGTCACAACGACATACAGCCTTGGGCAGGCTAGTAACATTCCCCAAGGGAAGAGTGGCACTGTGTTTCATGACCTCATGCACTCTTACACCCGAAACATTTGTCTGCACATTCGATTTGTACGATACACTCAAATTGTTTGATCGATCCAATTTAGAGGAGACAGAAAGAAAGTACTTTCAATGCTGTGTTCGAGTGTAAACAAGTTGTGAATATACACTGTCTAGACAAAAAAAGTCGCCATCTGGATTTAACTAATCAAATAAGAAAGGAGATCCCCATTTGGTAGTTCAATGTTTCCCATACATTCATTCATTTGGAGTTGCCCACCACTAATATATATTTTTTGGTGCTACTTAAAAAAAAAACGTTTACTTTAAACCCTACCTGCAACCCAACGGCACAGATTAACTAATAAATAATTCATACATTTTCAGACTATAGAACAAATCTGTATTAAATTAAATTAAATACAATTTAAAGAGGGGAAAAAAAAAGGAAAATATATAGACCACAACGATCTATAAGCCGCAAGTGTTGGAACATGTAATATTTAGTACATTAATAGATGTGACACGAAATTAAAAACAACATTTAATTAAATAAATGCTTTTTTACAAACAGTGCCAAAGAGTGCGTGGAACACGGCTGATTAAACAGTCCCCTACCAAAAAAGTTATTTATCGATGTCCTCGTCCTCCCGCTCCCTAGCATCCGCACATCACATGCACCCCTCCACACATTCTCCATGATAAGTAGTGATGTGCAGATTGATACTGAAATATGGATACTTCCGATACCAGATTTTTTTGTCTCTAAAATAAATTCTCAAAATATTGAAACTTTGATACTTCTGTGATTTGAGGTAATGTATATCATTAATGCAGTTGTTTAAATAAATTAATAAATTGATTGATAATTGTGATCTGCTCTGAAGCACAGAAGATGATGCATGACCCAAATGCAACCACAAATTAGCTGCATCACTGGATCAGCAGCAGGGTTCAAAGCATGAGACAAAAGTAGCAGCTTACGCACCGAGAATCACCCTGCTGTCATCGTGGAAAAGATGTTAATTTCTTTCAGCAGGATCAAATTATTGGAATGCATCAAACATGAGAAAATATCTAAGGAGATTGCTGAAAGTACTAAAATCAGGTCAAGAATGATCCAATACATTTATGAAGTGGAAAGACAGTGGGAAAACTCTGCATGGTGATCCGATTCTTCCATCATTAATACAAGATCATGACGAAAAATGTATGCAGCTCAGGACAAAAACAGAAGTTGCCACAGTGATCAAAGCTAAAGGCGGTCCAACAGGATATTAGAGCGTGGGGCTTTTTTTGGCCGGGCATCCTACTGTATATTTACCACTATGATAGGGACATCGATTTTTGTTTTCTGCCTCATTAGAGAGGGCACTAGTGTGAGGAAGAAAGATGAGCAGAGCCCATGCTGCAAAAAACTATAGAATATGCAGCAGCTTGTTAGTTTAGCAAGCAGTTTACTGTAATAGCCTTTTAACCACATTTGCCCCTTCAACTCCATGGTGGATTGCAGTCCTTTGTAGGATTCTCGTTGACCTGTAATTCTGTTGTTCCCACTCCCATGAGATCATTAACCAGCTTCTCCCTCAGCCAATTTCCCGGCTAGTCCCTCACTTTTCTCAGAATCACGCTGTCCCCTAGAGGTAAAATATTGCACGGTTCTCCACACCAGGATGATTAGGTGAATATTAGTTAGGGTTCTATAAAGTCTGTTTTACTTATTCTAAAATTACGTTTATTTTTTTTTTTTCCAAAATTGCGTTTTTACATAAAAAATTTTTATTTACTTTTTTTAACCAGCATAGCGTGTGTGAATTTTGGGTTGGTGAATAAAAGATCCGTTTAATTAAGTGCAAAAAAGCAGTACATTTATTGATGCAATCCATCAACAGACAATTTAGCCAAGTAAATGAGAAATGGATGTAGGTTGGCTAACTTTTCTAATGGGATGTCAGCCTCTGCAAACATTGCTACAAAAGGTTTTTACAAGAGGTTTCGTCAACTTCCGCCGGTGTTTACTGTCATTTCAACTTTGGAAAATTGGAGTTTGTTTGAGATTCCGCCAAGATTTAGCCATCTGCTGGGTATACAATTCCACACATGAACATTCCTTCTCCTGATGATTATAGCATTTCATTTACATGTCAATTTCCGCAAAATTTTGGTTTTAACTTAATTTGAATGGATAATTTCTTGATTCCACAATTCATAAATATTTCACTAATAGTGGTCTCTTTCTCACGAAGCTTCTTGATTGTTTTAAAGCCCATTTGAGTCTTGTGCTGGTCTACAATCTGGACGCTGCAACCCTTTGACCGCTCTTTGGTCTTGCCCATGGTATTGTAGGGGTTTGAATGGTGGAGTGTTTTGAATTCACTTAGCCAGTTGAGTACTTTCCTTAAGAAATAGGACACATCTTGTGTGGTCCATAACCAGCCTGTCGTGGTCACAATGCTTCCCGGTTGGTAGTGGAGCATTTATTTCATGTTTGTTGGGAAGGATTTTTTTAACGATCTCTCTCTATTTTAACACAAAATTAATTAACATTTCTGTGCTGTTCAAGTTTTTTTATGGAGGTCGGTAAACTGACACAAACCTGGCGGGGATCAAATACTTTGCCCCGCTGCGTTCCACATTTCCTAACTTTTGTTCTTAATGTTTAGTGCCTTGTCAAGTGCTCTATTTTTCCTGTCTCACTCGAGTTCCACTTACTGTAGATATGCCTGCAAGACCTCACAAATGTATGGAAAACTCAAATTATAGCCTCCGGACCTCTCAGAGGAAATATATCTCCAAAAATGTGTTTCTGCGTTAAATGTTCTCTGATGCAGTTGCGCATTTACACTTGTTGTCCTTTATCCAGCCATCATTCCATTTTCTTTTGCTTACTTGAGGCAAGGGCAGCAGTCTCAGCAGGGAAGCGCAGACTTCCCTGAGCATAGCATAGAGACATGTTTTTTTCTGAGACTTGTTTGGTGCAGTTATAGAATGTGAAGTGCAGCTGGAAGTGTGTCTTTGGTAGTCAACATTCTTTCAAGTTAAGCTTTCACAACTTCCGAGATCAAATTCTCAAACCAAAGGAGTCTAACTGAAATTGGGGGTTTGTGTGTTTTATGAAACTGTGGAAACTGTGAAACTGTGGACTGGCACTGGCAGACCAAGTAGGCATGCAGCTTCGGTCTGCCAGTTCGGTGTAGGATGAGTTTGCTGAGGCCATGTAGAGTGATATTTGGATGGTTTCAAAGAGGTTTGGTCAGTTTTCCCAACACCTGAGAAACCTCAGCCTCCTATCGAGTCCCCACCGTTTACAGTTGGAATGGAGGCCTGCTGACCTCAACTGACAATATTGTGGAAAGAATACTTCAAGGGTCCTGTCAATCCCACTGATACGCCTTCCATTAAGGAAGCAAAGGCAGAGGACACAAACTCCATAACCATGGCTGAGTGACTCAAAAAACTCCTCAGTGGCGAAGCTCGAGGGGTGGGTGAGTTTTGCCTTCCATCCCTTCAGGTTCTGAATGTTTTGGGACCGTTTGGCTTTAGAGAAACTTAAATATTGAATGCATACAGGTATGTATAGTATGAGATGGGTGTAATAATTGACTGTCTGAAGGAGCAAAATAATAATAATAATCGTTCAGTTTCATCTAAAATCGTGAATCCAGTCTGAATTTGTTAGATGTTTTCAGATTAGTGTTATTTAGTGAGTCTATAATAGTTATACTGACTTAACATGGATTTGCCTTTTGTCTCAGTTCCACTGGACCTTGTTGCCTTTCTAATTTTCCAGCCTTCTGAGCATGTTAAAGAACAGAAAACATTAATTACCCTTAGATCTTGACCGCTCCCGTTAGTGTTTCAGTAGTTTCATAATCAAAGTTACACTTCTGTGCTTTGGGCGCTGGGACGCACACCACAGAGCACAGAGCAAGTCCACTTTAGTCTTCGGGTATTTTTCTCAATTTAACCATTAAGTTTTATTATTCCCATTCACAGTGATCCAGCTTAAGAGTTGCATCAGAGCACTAACAGTACATCTGTTTTCTATTCTCCTTTGCCTTTTATACAGAACTCAGCAAAGCAAGATAATTCTTATAACGGTTTTTGCTTCCACGTAGCAAAATGACGTCCTTAATGAAGATTAACATTTGGTAACTTACACGGTAGTTTCACACAACTTTAGATGGCGTTATGAATTCTCCACAGAAACCAGTTATAATACCTACATAATCTTGTGTGAGTGGTGACTGTACTGTAAACGAGTAGCGTTGGCCAGGGACAGACGGACTCCTCCACAATCCAGTGCTTCTATACTTTACTCACGTCACCCCATCACCATCCTAATTAGCCTCCCACGAGGCTTTGACCCTATCTTCTCCTTATTTCCAAATCTGTCCCCCTCATCACCCATACACCTCTCTCTGACCTCCTTCCACCTTTTTAGTCCATCTTGCTGCATCTCTAACTTCCTCTTTGCACATTTGACCCTCGTTCTGGAACATGTTCCCACAGGTCAATCTCTCTTTCCCTTACCTATTTGACTCACCCCACTTCCCGCTGTTCTAAGAATCCCTCTGTTTTACGTCAAATTCCATCTCTTTCTGTGTAACAATCTGGTACATCACGCCCTCACTCTATCAGTTTTTAAAAAATGTATTAAATAATAAATGATGGCTGTTTTGTGGTTGACTACGGCCTATTATTATTAAAAAAAGGAATATTTAAGCAAATGTTGCATATTTGGTGAAAAACGTATTAGAAACCCAAACAGGTTTTCTATGCAGTAACTACAAAAATATTCTGTTTTATTAATATTGAATTGTACTTGGCAAAAAATAATCAATTAATAAAATGATGAATTGATGACATCAAGTAGTATTAGTGTCTTCAAGCAAGGTGGTGTACAGTGGATCTCATCATGGTCAGTTCTGAGAAGTAGACGATTTGCAGCTGGCATTCGGGGCTTTGCCCCCCACTAGAAACCAAAGGAACTGAAACAGAAACAAGGCATGAGAATGACACAATACAAAACAGGAAACTCCAGGATGTGACAATTAAGCCATCAAAAGCAGGTAATTAGTAATTTTTTCAAGGGAGAGTTGGAATCAACATTGTCACCCAAATCCAAATGCGTGGGTCTTATCATTTATATTTCCATTTTTTTTGTTTGTTTACCGTTATAAAACATGTTCCATTTCAGATGCACACAGCACAGGCATGTATTTGACCTTTTATTGTTTTCCTGCTTGACAGGACAGCGAGATAGAAGGCTTAGAGGGGTCACGGGCCTCCCACAGGCAGTGCTGGTAGCTTTGTGTTTTCTCATCGATCCCAACCATGCATGGATGGGCCCACTTGCAGACTTGGAGACACTATAATGTGGGGGAAGGATAATAATCATCATTTCTTTGAACCAGTAGGCGGACTAGTTAACCCTGTGATTGGCTCATTTATCCAGTTGCGTTGTGGGAGGTAGGGATGTAACAGGTATTTATGGTTTTGTCAAAACTATGTAAGAAATAATTATGCAAGAAAGTATGTTTCACTTTTGAAAAATCTGCGCGTCTGTAGGTTTGTTTAAAAGAGAGACTTATTTTCCAGTTGAGTTAGTGTGCTAGGCACAAGATGGTTCTACACTCAGTAGACTCAAAGCACTGTTTTTACTCATTGTAATCAAGTTTGGCTTACTCTTTGCTTTTCTCTTTTTAAACGTTTTATTATTAAGGGGAAAAATCTCAAACCTATATGGCCCTGTGTGAAAAAGTGATTGCCTCCCCTGTTCAAACATAACTTTACTGAGATTAATTAAGATCTGGCCTGGAAAAACCATTTTTAAAGCTTTGGTACTATAGCAAACCACAGTTAGAGCCAATATCCTCAAATGGCGAAAACCTGGAACCTTCCCAGGAGTGGCCGGTCAGCTAAATTTATCCCAAAACCTCAGCGACAACTCATCCAAGAGGTCACACTAGACCCCACAACAACAAAAAATAAACTGCAGGCCTCAATAACCTTAGTTAAAGTCAGTGTTCAAAACTCCATATTGGGCAAATAATGGGCAAAAACGTCCTGCATGGCAGAGTTCCAAGAAAACCACTGCTGAGCAGAAAGAACATTTAAGGCTCATCTCAATTTTTAGGAGTGATTTAAAAAATCACTTTTTCCACAAAGAGCCATGTAGTTTAGAAGGTTTTTTTCCTCCCTGAATAACGAAAAGTTTCATGTAAAATCTGCATTTTTGTGCTCAGTTGTGTTGTCAGCGACTAATATTAAAATTTGTTTTATGATCTGAAACCTTTAAGTGTGACAAACATGCACAAATAAGAAGCAATCAGGAGGGGGCAAACACTTTTCACACCACTGTACGTAGAAGAATGAATGAATACGTGCTACGTACTGTCACAAATATCTCTAAAATTCTTCACTTCTCCTCTGACATGTGTTTTTATGTAGGGGTATGCGTTATTAGATAGGAGGTGTTTGAAGACATTACCATAATCCTAAAGATCATTATTTTTTGTATGCACATGCGATAAATTACCTTTATTGACAATACAAATTTACAATACAGATATATTTCATGTTCTCATCTTTTTGTGAAAGGGGCTTCGTAAGTACTAGCAATGGTTAGTAGCTACATTAGGGTCCCTGAAACATACAAACATATGAGAAAATACAAAACATGAATTGCATATTTATTTAAATCAATAATCATACCCCTAAAAAAACCTAAAATCATCCGAAGATTAATTCATACAGTAGGTATACATCAATAGATCAGACACAAATGCATTTTTGAATTAGTTAGTGGTGTACTTAGATATGTTTAAAATGGGAATAAATGTGCAAATATAGACAGACGTCAAACTTCAGCTAATTCCTTTGTTGAACACTCACTAAGAGTGCAGGTTATTAAAATTTTTTAGAACTAATATACTTAGAGTACACTCCCTCGTTTATAGCGGTTATTGGTTCCAGACCAAATTGCTATAAAATCAAATTCCTATGTAATCATCGACTGCTTGTTTCTTGAAAGCACTCATATAGAGCATTAACCTCCATCCATCCATTTTCCACCGCTTATCCGGGTCGCGGGGGCAGCAGCTTCAGTAGGGAAGTCCAGACTTC
Source organism: Oostethus manadensis (assembly GCA_024372805.1). Taxonomy (NCBI): domain Eukaryota; kingdom Metazoa; phylum Chordata; class Actinopteri; order Syngnathiformes; family Syngnathidae; genus Oostethus; species Oostethus manadensis. Next base: position 3,184,824 of record QODF01000011.1, read on the forward strand.
CCGGTCCCCAGCGACTTCTTCCAGCTCCATCGGGAGGACACCAAGGCGTTCCCAGGCCAGCTGTGAGACATAGTCCCTCCAGCGTGTGATAGGTCTTCCCGGTTGCCTTCTCCCGACTGGGCATGCCCGAAACACCTCACCAGGGAGGCGCCCGGGAAGCATCAGGACTAGATGCCCGAGCCACCTCAACTGGCTCCTCTCGATGTGAAGGAGCAACGGCTCTACTCTGAGCTTCTCCCGGATGGCCGAGCTCCTCACCCTATCTCTTAGGGTGAGTCCAGCCACCCTATGAAGGAAACTCATTTCCGCCGCTTGTATCCGCGATCTCATTCTTTTGGTCATGAGCCATAACTCATGACCATAGGTGAGGGTGGGAACGTAGATCGATCGATAAACAGAGAGCTTTGCCTTCCGCCTGAGCTCTCTCTTCACCACGACGGTCCGGTACAGCGACCGCATTACTGCAGATGCTGCACCGATCCGTCTGTCGATCTCACGCTCCAACCTTCCCTCACTCGTGAACAAGAACCCGAGATACTTGAACTCCTCCACCTGAGGCAAGACCTCACTCCCAACCCGGAGGGTACAGTCCACCCGTTTCCGACTGAGAACCATGGCCTCGGATTTGGAGGTGCTGAGTCTCATCCCAGAAGCTTCACACTCAGCTGCAAACCGCTCCAGTAAACGCTGAAGGTCACAGCCTGATGAGGCCATAAGGACCACATCGTCTGCAAATAGCAGAGACGAGATCCTAAGGTCACCAAGCTGGACTCCCTCAACACCTTGACTGCGCCTAGAAATTCTGTCCATGAAGATTATGAACAGAATCGGTGACAAAGGGCAGCCTTGGCGGAGGCCAACGTTCACCGGAAACAAGCTCGACTTACTGCTGGCAATGCGAACCAGGCTCCTGCTTCGATTGTACAAGGACCGAATGGCACGTAGAAGCGGACCATCAATCCCGTACTCCCGGAGCACCCCCCACAGGACACCACGAGGGACACGGTCGAATGCCTTTTCCAGGTCTACAAAGCACATGTAGACTGGTTGGGCAAACTCCCACATACCCTCGAGTACCCTTGCAAGGGTGTAGAGCTGGTCCAGTGTTCCGCGACCGGGACGAAAACCACATTGCAGCTCCTCTAACCGAGGTTCGACTAACGGTCGTACCCTTCTCTCCAGCACCCTGGAGTAGACTTTCCCAGGAAGGCTGAGGAGTGTGATCCCCCTATAGTTGGAACACACCCTCCGGTCACCCTTTTTAAAAATGGGGACCACCACCCCGGTCTGCCAGTCCAGAGGTACTGTTCCTGACTTCCATGCAATGTTGTAGAGGCGTGTCAACCAACACAGTCCTCCAACATCCAGAGCCTTGAGAAATTCTGAGCGGAACTCGTCTACCCCCGGAGCCTTGCCACTGGGGAGTGATTTGACTACCCCAATTACCTCAGCCACGGTGATAGAACTGTCCACGTACGTATCCTCAGACTCTGCTTCCTCTATGGAAGGCATGTCAGTGGGATTGAGAAGGGCCTCGAAGTATTCCTTCCACCGACCAACTATATCCACAGTCGTGGTCAGCAAGCCCCCGTCCGCACTGTAAACAGTGTGAACTGGGGGCTGCTTCCCCTTTCTGAGGTGTCGGACGGTTTGCCAGAACCTCTTCGAGGCCGACCGAAAGTCGTGCTCCATAGCCTCACCGAACTCCTCCCACACCCGAGTTTTTGCCTCGACCACCGCCGAAGCCGCGTGCCGCTTGGCCTGCCGGTACCTGTCAGCTGCTTCGGGAGTCCCGCAAGCCATCCATGCTCGATAGGACTCCTTTTTCAGCTTGACGGCAGCCCTAACCCCCGGTGTCCACCATCGGGTTCGGGGCTTGCCACCACGACTGGCACCGACCACCTTGCGGCCGCAACCACAACTGGCTGCCTCAGCAATAGAGGCACGGAATACGGCCCATTCGGACTCAATATCCCGGTCCTCCCTCGAAATGCAGGCGAAGCTCTGCCGGAGATGAGAGTTGAAGACTCGACGAACGGGAGATTCTGCCAGACGTTCCCAGCACACCCTCACTACGCGTTTGGGTCTGCCAGGTCTGTCCGGCATCCTTCCCCGCCATCTAATCCAACTCATCACCAGGTGGTGGTCAGTTGACAGCTCAGCCCCTCTCTTCACCCGCGTGTCCAGAACATACGGACGCAGGTCTGATGATACGACCACAAAGTCGATCATAGACCTGCGACCTAGGGTGTCCTGGTGCCAAGTGCACTTATGGGCATCCTTATGTTCGAACATGGTGTTCGTTATGGACAAACTGTAGTTCGCACAGAAGTCCAGCAACAACACACCGCACGGGTTCAGGTCAGGGAGGCCGTTCCTCCCAACCACGCCCCTCCAAGTCACACTGTCATTGCCCACATGGGCGTTGAAGTCTCCCAGTAGAACTATGGAGTCACCAGCTGGGGTGCTCTCCAGCACCCCTCTGATAGACTCCAAGAAGGCTGGGTACTCTGAACTGCCGTTCGGCGCATAGGCACAAACCACAGTCAGGACCCTTTCCCCAGCCCTAAGGCGTAGGGAAGTAACCCTCTCGTTTACTGGGGATGACTCCAACACAGAGGCACCAATCCGGGGGGCTAACAATAAGCCCACACCAGCTCGCCGCCTCTCCCCTGCAGCAACTCCAGAGAAGAACAAGGTCCAGCCCCTCTCAAGGTATTTGGTTCCAGAGCCTAAACTGTGGGTTGAGGTGAGTCCAACTATATCTAGTCGGAATCTCTCCGCCTCTTCCACAAGCTCGGGCTCCTTCCCCACCAGAGAAGTGACATTCCATATCCCAAGAACCAGATTTGGCAGCCGAAGACCAGGTCGCCCGGACACCCGCCCTCGACCACTGCCCAAATCACACAGCACCAGACCCTTTTGCTTGCCCCTGCAGGCGGTGGGTCTGCGGGGGGCTTCTTCGGGCTAGGCCTGGCCAGGTCCCACGGGTGAAGACCTGACCACCAGGCGCTCTGGTGGTCAGGCCTGCGAGCCCCTCCCCCAGGCCTGGCTCCAGGGTGAGGCCCCGGTGTCCCACGTCCGGGCGAGGTGCGGTCACTCCTCTTGTTTTTTTACATACGGATCTTCTGAATCACTCTTAGCCTGGCTAAGAGGCCCGACAACATAGCTCCTAGGATCACTCGGGCACTCAAACCCCTCCACCGCGGTCAGGTGGTGATTATAAACTGAAGTTACAAGTTTTACTCCCGTAAAGTTATGTTTTTTTCTCTCGTAATATGATTATCATTTTCTCATATATATACAACGTTATTGTCCTGAATTTAATTCTCGAAATCTTGATGATTATAATACTACATTTAACAGGCATTGCGTGACTTTTGGCCTTAGCCAAAGGTTATATTACGACTTTTTTTCTGTAAATGTTTGACTTTAAAGCTCGTAATTTACGACTTTTAATCTCGTAATATAACGTCTTTTAATCTTAAATGTGGCCCTAATACGTCATCGTATTTTAGGGTAGGACTAATCATTTGACCTGGTTATAGATCAGTTTGTGGTGTGATTTAGAATATGACTTTTTTGACAAACTTTTTTCGACTTATTTAATTGACGGTTCGTAGTAACAACCAGCAGTTATAGCGGTACTTCTCGTGAGAGGTCTCGGCTCCATGACAGAGGAGTCTGGGCAAAGTGAGGGGAATTTACCGCTGTAGCTACAAAGCCGAATTTCCAATGTTAAACGTTTAACTAACTTTACCACGATATACCACGAACATGTCTGCATGGCGGTGATGTGTTTTTTTTTTCTTTTCTTTATTTGGAATGTGGCCTAGTGTTACGGCACCGAATTGACCCGATGTTGTCACGGCAACCGATCACGATAACATCTTCAGGATAGGGACATCCCTAATTGAAACTTTATTGTTTGTTTTGTTTGTTTCCCTCAAGATTACCATGGTTCAAAACATAGAATTTTTAGTCTTGAATATTTGAACTAACTGTTTTGCGTGTTATTTTGTATGACTTTATTACTTTATTCTCCTAATATTTTGTCTTTATTTTGGTAAAATTACTGCAACAACTTCAACTTTTGCCGTTGTTTTTTTTTAGTTTTTTTTTTTGTTTAATTGTATTTTTTTTTCTTGAGGGCCAATTAAAACAAACAAACACTACAGGTTTTAAATGACCCCCGGGTTGCACTTTGGCCTTCCCTGCTTTAGAGAGATGTCTCATAAGATTTTCTGGCATCTTACGGAATGTACATAAGTTCAAAACAGCACTTTGCTGGTGTGTATTTTTCTGTTTTTATTAACAGTGTGATTCTCGTTGTAGTGGAAATTTGTACCACTAACGGTCATAGGATGGCTTTCCTCTCCTGCAATTTCAATCTCCTCTTGAAACTGTTCACCGCTGCAAAAAACAAAACAAAAAACAATTTTTTTTAAATTTATGTACATGTTGTTTCTGTGAGGAAGGTGCAGACAATCAGAGTGTCTGGCACATTTTATATGCAGCCTTGTTTGTACACTTGGGCCATAATTAAATTTCTGGAGTCGTATTTGGAGCTTTCTTTTTTTTTTTTTAAGGCATCTTTTTCCACAGATACAACTATTCCAATATTATGAATTCCAATAGATTCCATTGTAATATCAAGCTAATATTGTCTATTTTCTCTCCTGTCGTCTGTCCCTATCTCATCATCATTCTGACCTTGGACGTACCCTGGACGTATCTTCACCCTTTAGGTGAGTTGTTATTACTATTTTGTTCAGGAAGCAAATATTCAACGACCTGACAGTGAACGTCATGTTTTTTTTTCATATCAAGAAAAGTGTGCCTTTAAAAAAAAGATCAAATGTTTTGTTCCAAATACCTAGCTTGGTAAATGACTTTCCGACTTCCTGTATTTTCATAACATCAATTTGGCAAGGCACCATCACCTAAGTAAAATTGTCATTTTGATTTATTCACCCATCGCCATTAGCATGGTACACACAATAGATGTGTCTGCATCCAAGGCTGCTCAAGGTCATGGGACCCAAAAGCGTGACATCTACATTTTCCACTTTTACTTAAAGCAGCCTTTATTAAACAACAAATCAATGTTTATTGAATATATGTCATGCAATGAGAGCACTGTAAAATGCTACACAGTACTTGCTTTAAATTTACCTGAAATTGTCGCAAACATGATCCAAAATGGTGACGTATCTTACTCATAACACGGAACAAGTGGATGGACCCTGCTTCAAACTCCATGCAAGAGTCAACATTGTTCTCTTTATCTTTAAAACATTGTGAGTTAGTATTGCAGTGACACACTTAACCTTCTGCGGAAAGATGATGTAAGAAACAGTTCCCCAAAGTGTATTGATTAGAATAAATATATCAGTAGACATTCTAAAGGTAACATGTCCTGGACATTTCATCATACTTTTGATTTTACACGTTTTTTTGGAGTTTGGTCAAAGTTTGTTTGTTTTTGATGCAGCCAAATGTGTTTGGTTATTCTTCGGAAATCACAGCAGCTGAAACATAGGTTCCATCGATTTTTATGATTTGATGTGACACACTCTTGCATGTTACAAAATGGTGATATGAAAACGGACTGAAGTTGACATCAGATCCTGTTTAATACACAGCAGACCCATAGAAAGTATTTGTTACCTATTAAATGTGTATGCAGGGGAATACCGTGCTAGTTTTGGCTTATTTCATTATAAGCAGGAGCAAAACAGCAGTGTGAAAGATTTTAAATTATTTATAGAGCATATTGTTTTGTAAAATAAGCTACACCCTGGATGCATATTGACTTATTACCCAGACTGCCAGAGTGTCTAACTGATTTATGGGATTTTGTAATAGATGTGTCTTCAGTAAACTATAGAGTCACAGGAGATTTCCATAAAGCCACTCCTCGCGTTGAAATCAGCTTCTTTAGGTGGGGCCACAAGTCTCATTTTTGCCTCTAAAATTGTTCTGTGTCATGCAATTTGTTAAAATTTTATGGATCACACATACACTGCAAAACAGTTGTGTTTTGCAGTGCCAGCTGAATTTGCTGGCACTTAGTTGGCAAATGTTGATCACACTTCATCCTACCAGTAACAGGAACACTCGAGAGTTCTGAATAATTCTGAGATTATTTTCAAAGATGGCAGCGCATGCATTAAATATATTTATTTCCATGAGGGATTGCCGTGTGCCTTCCTAAACATTTGACTTTATTGCTATCATTCCATTCCATTCCATTCCATTTTCTTCCGCTTATCCGGGACCGAGTCGCGGGGGCAGCAGTTTCAGTAGCGAAGTCTAGACTTCTTGGTCTCCGGCGACCTCTTCCAACTCCACCGGGAGGACACCAAGGCTTTCCCAGGCCAGCTGTGAGACATAGTCCCTCCAGCATGTCCTAAGTCTTCCCCAGGGCCTTCTCCCGGCTGGGCATGCCCGAAACAGCTCACCAGGGAGGCGCCTGGGAGGCATCCGGACGAGATGCCCGAGCCACCACTGCTGGCTCCTCTCGATGTGAAGGAGCAGCGGCTGTACTCTGACCTCCTCCCGGATGGCAGTGCTACTCACCCTATCCCTTAGGGTGAGTCAAGCCACCCTACGGAGGAAACTCATTTCCGCTGCTTGTATACGCAATCTCGTTTTTTCGTTCATGACCCTAGCTGAGGGTGGGAACGTAGCTCAATCAGTCAACAGAGAGCCTTCCTGCTCAGCTCTCTCTTCACCACGACAGTCCGGTACAGCGACCGCATTACTGCTGACGCTGCACCGATCCGTCTGTAGACCTTACGCTTCAACCTTCCCTCACTCGTAAACAAGACCCCGAGATACTTGAACTCCTCCACCTGAGGCAAGACCTCACTCCCAACCCAAAGGGTACAGTCTACCTTTTTCCGACCTAGAACCATGGCCTCGGATTTGGAGGTGCTGAGTCTTATCGCTAAAGCTTCACACTCAGCCGCAAACTGCTTCAGTAAACGCTGAAGGTCACAGGCCATAAAGATCACATCGTCTGCAGATAGCAGAGACGAGATCCTAAGGTCACCAAACTTGACTCACCCAACGCCTTGACTGCGCCTAGAAATTCTGTCCATGAAGATTATGAACAGAATCGGTGACAAACGACGGCCGTGGTGGAGGCCCACCTTCACCGGAAACAAGCTCGACTTACCGCTGGCAATGCGAACCAGGCTCCTGGTTCGATTGTACAAGGACCGAATGGCACGTAGTACCGGCCAACCAATCCCGTACACCCGGAGCACCACAGGACACCACGAGGGACACGGTCGAATGCCTTTTCCAAGTCTACATAGCACATGTAGACCGGTTGGCAAACTCCAGTACCCTTGCAAGGGTGTAGAACTGGTCCAGTGTTCCGCGACCGGGAGGAAAACCACATTGCAACTCCTGTAACCGAGGTTCGACTAACGGTCAGACCCTTTTCTCCAGCACCCGGGAGTAGACTTTCCCAGGGAGGCTGAGGAGTGTGATCCCTCTATAGTTGGAACACACCCTCCGGTCACCCTTTTTAAAAATGGGGACCACCACCACAGTCTGCCAGTCCAGAGGTACTGTTCCCGACTTTCCTGCAATGTTGTAGAGGCGTGTCAACCGACAAGACAGTCCCCCCAACATCCAGAGCCTTGAGAAATTCAGGGCGAAACTCGTCTACCCCTGGAGCCTTACCATTGGGGAGTGTTTTAACTACCCCAGTTACCTCAGCCACGGTGATAGAACTGTCCACATATGTATCCTCAGACTCTGCTTCCTCTATGGAAGGTATGTCAGTGGGATTGAGAAGGGCCTTAAAGTATTCCTTCCACCGACCAACAATATACTCAGTCGAGGTCAGCAAGCCCCGGTCCGCAACGTAAACAATGTGAACTGAGGGCGTCTTCCCCTTTCTGAGGTGTCGGACGGTTTGCCAGAACCTCTTTGAAGCCGACCGAAAATCGTGCTTCCTAGCATCACCGAACACCTCCCACACCCACGTTTTTGCCTTGACCACCCCCGAAGCCGCGTGCCACTTAGTCTGCCAGTACCTGTCAGCTGCTTTGGGAGTCCCGCAAGCCATCCATGCTTAAATGGACTCCTTCAGCTCGACAGCAGCCCTAACCCCCGGTGTCCACCATCGGGTTCGGGGCTTGCTGCCTTGACCGGCAACTACGACTGGCTGCCTCAGCAATGGAGGCACGGAATACGGGCCATTTGGACTCAATAATCTGGTCCTCCCTCGAGATGCAGGGACGACATAAAGACCCAAATGTTAATTTGCGTTAATATGTTGATGGCAATTAGTATCAACCTTCCAGATTTGGCCCCATAAGGGAAGAAAATCGTACCAGCTGTCACAGAAAGCAGTATTTATGCTGACTTCATCTTTGTTTTGACCAGATGGATTACTATGACATTTCCGTATTGAGTGTTGATGCATATTTTTTTAATCTAAAGTACTTTGGCAGGGTTTTAAAAAGATGGTCATAGAGAGCAGGAAAACTACGGCAAATGTATGGAAAAGTGGTGACTTGATACATTTCCACTCTGTGGCACTTTGCCTCACTGCACAGAAATTATTACTGACTAGACTAGAATAGTCCTCTGTGGAACGCAGACTGTTGCACAAGGCTGAACAATCCTCATTTGGATCCGTACCAAATTGCACACAAGCATCAGATGCACACTTTCCTCCATAAACATCTTTTCATCTATTCACTAAACAAATACTGGGAAATGCTTATCCTTTTATTGTAACAAAAGTGAAAAAAGGATTAGTTCCAGCATTCTACCTTGGCCAATACTCAGCAGTTTTAAAGAAAGTATGATTTTTTCCCAAGTATTTTTGAATAATACTGCTGATAGACAACCAAACAAGCTGCAATAAACACTAAGAATGAACATAATAGCCATTTACTGTCTAAACACATACTACCTAAATGTACTTGCAATTATATGAAAAAAAGTGTTGTTTAAGGTGCTAAATTAAGTGGAAATTCTTACTTAGTGTGTATATACAACAGACACAATTTAGCTATGATGCAAGTTTGTGATATTAGGCATAATTGTCATAATAGTAATTGCCCACTCATCTCTCTAGATCTTTGACAAGCCACAGAGAAAGTCTTCTCTCTCGGATTCCTTTACCTGACTCCTGAATCCTTTACCTTGTGTTCATGTGTGCATCATTTCTTGCTGTTGTTGTAAAGGCAGTTCCTGTCCTACTGTAGAACTGGGGTCTCCACCCATGTGGTCATGGTCCGGTACTGGTAATGAAAAAAAAAAAACAGAAAGATTAGTGCTGCAACTAAGATTGTTTTCTTAGTCGCTTAATTGAAAGCTTGTTCTTTCCGAGTGATTGATTAGGCTCAAGATCCGGGGTCACCAACCCATTGATCACAGTCTACTGGTTGATCTTTGGGACTTTCCCAGTAGATCGCAAGAACATTAGAAAAAAAAATTATTATTACGTCAGTGCTCTCCCCTTCTGGAGAGCGACCAACAGTCACGCATTTTGACCACTAAACACGCCAGTACGCCTCGCCGCCCTTCAGGCACGCAACCGGCCATGTCCAGCAAGGAGCTTAGTCCCCAAAACCCGGCCCAAGATACCAGTGCATGTAGTCATCCTAGCCGCGCTAGCAAAAAGGTAAGTGAGCAAAATGCGAAAGGGTCAAATGAGGAGCGACTGACCGGGCACAGCTATGTGCCTGTGCACACAACAGTAGTCACTGCACATTATATTGGCTAGAAATCTTTCTCCCAACCACCGCTCGCCCACGACACTGAGCCAACAAGCCCAGTTGTATAATTTGCTCATAGAACCTACGCCACAAGAAAGACCCCGACGAAGAGCCAACAAGTAGGGTTGGCCAAACCGCAGCTCGGAGGCCATTAGTTGCCTCCTTAATTCTAACAAGAGAACAAAATTGAATTTAAAATACAGAAAACATGGTAAAGAAAAAGGAACCGCGAGAAAAGCACAACCAGTAACACAAAGCATTGCATTTAAAGGCAAAGCTCCTAAATATCTGTGAGTTTTTACTTTACAGTACACAAAATAAAAGTAAGCATGTCTACAAAATAAGAGACAGAGAGAGAGAGCAAGACAGAGAGAGAGGATAGGAAAGAAAGAGAGACAGATTTTGCGCAGTCTCACGGCCGAGCCAGGGACCTTGGGCTCAAAAAGGTTGGTGACCACTTCCACAGATGCTTGGACCAAATCAATATGAACCAAACATAGTGGGTACACAACATATCAGAAAAGAGTCAAAATGGAAAAAATAATCATATTAGAAAGGTGGAAATCCGATTAGTCCGCGCTGTGGATGAATGGGTAGCATGTTGGCCTCACAGTCAGGAGGTTCTTGGTTTGAATATCCGTTGGGCATCTCTGTGTGAAGTTTGCATGTTCTCCCCATGCGTGCGTGGATTTTCTTCGGGTACTCCTGCTTCCTCCCACATTCCATGAATGTAAGTGTGTATTTTTGTTTGTCTTTGTTTGTCTAAATGAGACTTGCGATTGACTGGCGACCAGTCCAGGTTGTATCCCGCCTCCCGCCTAAAGTCAGCTGGGATATGCTCCAGCATACCCACGAACCTATTGAGGAGAAGTGGTATAGAAAATGGATGGATGGAAATCAGATGATATTTACATGTTTAAATAAAAAAAAAGGGATTTATCAAATACCACAATAGTTGTTGATTAGATGGATAATCGATAAATCATCGATTCATTGTTGCATATCATCGTGTTAGGGCTGTCAGTCTATTAAAATATTTGATTGCGATCAATCACACTTTGTCCACAATTAACTGAGAATTAATCACATTAAACCGCCTGTACTTTACTTGTAGTTGCCATATTAGTGCACACAGTTTGCACTGCATTTTCACACAGTTTGCACTGCATTTTTTAAAATTCAAGAGTGGTTTGTCTTTTTCTTCTACAATTTTCCCTTGCAGATCAGTATATAAATGAGTGTGTTTGTATATGTGTGTGTGTGTGTGTGTGTGAATATGTATATATTCCATCTTACAACATATACACCTGCAAATTATAGACAAATGCGGCCAATAAATGAACAAAATGTTTTTTTTTTTTTTTTTTAATCTGGTGGTTGGGGCTTATATTCAGGGGAGCTCTACATAGACAGATACTGAACTCAAAGAGAAATTCACATTTCCAGCATTTCTGCAAAAATGTCATAATAAACTTAATCACAGAATAAAACAACCAAGGCAAGAGAGAAGACATAAGAAAAATGTAATAAGAATAAATACATTAATAAACAAATGGAACAGGTCACTTCAAATTTGTAGTGCAATAATACATAATAAATATAGAAAGTATAATAAAAATAGTAATACATAATAAGTGTAGTCCTGTCTGTTTTTATCGCTCACCTTTTTTGTGTTTTTGTTGTGTTTTGTTTTTTTTTGTGTAGAAAAGCTGCATAGCATGGCGGAGAAATTATTTGGGGAAGTGATAGTGGAGCTTGCTTTCTTCACTAGTTTGTCCATGCTTTTGGCCAACCTCCTTCTTGTGACTGCTCCCCCAGCACTCTACTGCATTCAGGAGGGAACTAGCTACCACAGTCTGGTAGAAGAACTTCTAGCAGCTCCTTGCATCCGTTGAAGAATGCCAGCCTTCGGAGGAAGTACAGCCGACTCTGTACTTTCCTGCACAGAGCATCTATGTTGGTGGTCCAGTCAAGTTTTTAGGTGTGAACTACCTCCACCCAGTCATCTTTATTGAGCACAGGTTCTGGGTGTGTCCTGTTTTTCCTAAAGTCCACCACAATTTCCCTGGTCTTCGTTGCGTTGAGTTGCAGTGGATAATGTCACACGCAGCCTCCACGCCTGTGCACTGAGGTATGTAAAGAATGATTACAATGGCGCGACTGAACTCCTTGGGCATTTAGTAAAAACGTGGACTGATAGCCAGGAGTTATATGTCCCTATTGCAGATGGACGTGCTAATGTTCACATACGCAGGATGACATATACAGTGCAAGCCCAGCTGCTATGCGTTTTCCACAGGCTCTTGTGTCTCTGCATGTGCTGAAGCCTGTTTGTTCCACGTTAGCATCTGGGACACTAGCTGTTATCCATGTTTCAGTAGAGAACAATAAGATGCACCCCCTGTAGGTTTTGGCATTCTTTGTCAGCTTACCCAGCTCATCGATCTTGCTCTGTAGTGAATTCACATTTCCCATGATAATCGAAGGTACCGATGGCTTGAATCACTGCTTCCTTCCTTGCCTCTTTGCGTTGTCCTTAGCTCCGGCTCTGCAGCCTTGATACAGCTTGTTTACCTCGAGGATAAACTGGAAACCACACCGATAAATGACCTCGTTCTCAGGGCGAGTAAAAATGTGCATCCATTTGTTTTCCTCTGATGTCACTTGTGTGCAAAGAAAAGAGGGCTAGTGCATAAATGCAGAGACAAACTGGGCATGCTGAAAAACCTTACAGGCCAATGAGCATAATGGGAAGACGAAAGTAAAAAGTAAATCAAATTATAAGAACAAGCTTTGTCGCTTTTAGACATGCTCGTGTGCCAAATCACGTGTGTTGTCTGCTGGGAGAAATCATTTTGGATTACATTTAAAATAAAATGATGCAGAGCTCTCCACAATGGCATAGACATGTTGCCATTCCCATGCAATTGTGTAAGATGTGGATTTTCAGCACTGACCATATCCAAAACAGGACTCTGCAGCAAAATGGACAAAGAAATGATCACCTTCTCTCTTCCTGAGGAAATACCGGCTGGCACCATTAGTGAGGATGAATTTGGGGTTTTGATAATTTGCTTATGTTAGTTTTTGACAATGGTACAGTACATGACAATGGCGTTTATTACTATGAAGTCTGGAGTGTACTTTTCCTCACTCTTTCTCACTCTTTTTTTACATTTTCACATTTTACATTGTTTCTGTCAGAGTTTGACGGAAACAAGCTAGGCAATGGGCTCAAAAAGGTGGAGGACCGCTGCTGGAGAAAATAGAGTTATAGTGTTGTTTTTTCTTTCCAAAGAGCAGAAGTAGTACACTACTACCCTTCTGCAAACCAACCTTCATCTGCTTTTGTTGAAAGGAGTGTAAGTGTGAGTGATGAATGGAACTCTCCATTGTGATAGGCTGTATCCACCCCCACTTTGCGACTACTTGAGTTTTGGGGGGTTCTGCTTGTTAGTGAGTCGATAAGGGCAGCGGATAACTGAGAAGGGGCCCACTCCCAACTCTAACTCTTGCTTTCTTTTACGTCCTTTGTCTCCTCTTGGCCCTCAGCATACGTCCCTTCCTCCCTACATTCCTGCACAGTAGAAATTATTTGTCTTCTTGCGAAGGGGCATCATCAATCCCACGATTCATTGCACATTGCTGACATGACAGCATCTGATTTGATTGAATCAAGGGGCCACGTGCGTTTGTATCTGCTTGGCACATGTGTGAAAGATGACTCTTGAATTAGAGGTTGCTTAAACCTCTAAATATCACCATCTTTGTCTTGTCTGCTCTCCATTTTTAGCATGTGTTTTTCCTTCTCACCTATGCCACACTACTTTCATTTCTTCACCGCATCACCGCTCTTCAAGCCCGGGGAGCTGTATCTGGCCCTCCCACTCTTGTTTTCTGTACTTTTCATGTGTGTAGTTATATGAGTTACATAGAGCTTTAGTTACTAAGCTCTAATGCTGCAATGAATTACAATAATTATTGGGGAGAGTCTATAATCAGAGAAATGGAAGGGCTTTTACATCCTTTTAAATCAATACACATTTCTCCCAGCATAGCTCTAAAATGCCTTTTTTTTTTTTTGGCTTTTTCCCCCCAGTTTCACAGTGTCCTATCATAATAATACACTCCACTGTTTAAAATGTAGCCTCTCATCTTGTGCCATTGTAAACATGACCACCCTACCAATTCTTTGTTGCCTTTTTTCAAGTTTGTCTTATCAAAATCATTTCAGTTTTTTTTGCTCTTTGGCATGCATTCCTAAGCTTTGGTTAGTGTTTAGATGTCAGATGCCATTAAGTTTAGTATTATTTGAAAGAAACTACACTGATTATATTTTATATTATATTATATTTGTTGCTGTCATCTTTGACCTGTTATTTTTGGCCTTTATGTGGCCCGCCGTAATTGTAATTATGTGGAGGCACTGAATTTGTGTCCAATTGATTTAAAAAGTGATTAAAGTGAAGCATTCTGTTATGTTTGTCTCCAAGTATCTGTGATTGAACAGTCATCAAGCTATAAAATAATACTTAATTAATCTCATGGCTCGGAAATTTACAGAGTTACTGCAGTGGGTGGGGGGGAGTGTAATAAAAAGGTTGCTATAGCAAGACAAGGAAACAATCATGGCAGGAATGTACATTATTACTAATTAATACTTAGCTAATACTTACTGTAGGTAGCAATATTCATGGTATTTGGTTAACTATCTACTGTAGCTCTCCTGATTGTCTGTCCCTCTACTCTGTTTCTCTATTGTCAACAAAAAATTTTGGGTGTCATAATTGATGACAAAATGAGTTGTAAACCCCACTTAAAAAACATACAACATAAATAGGCAAGAAATACTTCAAAAATCAAAAATCACTCCAAACACTCTATTTTTCTCTGGTGTTACCATATCTAACCCTATTGTGTGGAGATATGGGGGAATAACTACAAAGGTACACTTTACTCGCTTGATGTACTGCAAAAAAGATCAATTAGGATAATCCATAACGCGCCGTATAGAGAACATACAAATCCACTGTTTTAAAAATCACAATTATTAAAATTTGCTGATCTGGTAAACCTTCAAACCGCTAAAATGATGCATAAAGCAAATAACAACCAGTTTCCAAAGAATGTCATGCAATTTTTCTCAACAAGGGAGGAGAAATATGACCTTAGGTATAAACTAAACTTAAAACACAAATTGGTCAAGAACAACACTAAAAACCTTTAGTTCTTCGGTATGTGGAATCAAACTGTGGAATAGATTGAGTAAAGAACTAAAACAATGCTCTACAATGAGTGACTTTAAGAAACATTACAAACAGTTGATGTTTACAAAATACAAGGAAGAAGTCTCGTGAAATATTGTGTACATCCAAGGCCATATTATTCATTCCTTGGAGAGTCAATTTTCTGTCTGTTGACTTTCAATGCTATGACAGTTTTGTTACTATCACCTTTTACTAACCCAATTCCAAACAGTTGGGACAATGTACAAATTGTGAATAAAAAAGGAATGCAATGAAGTGAAAGTTTCAAATGTCAATCTTTTATTCAGAATACAACATAGATGACTTATCAAATGTTTAAACTGATAAATGTATAATTTAAAGGGAAAAATAAGGTGATTTCAAATTTCAAGGCATCAACACATCTGAAAAAAGTTGGGACAAGGCTATGTTTACCACTGTGTGGAATCCCCTCTTCTTTTTATCACAGTCTGCAAACGTCTGGGGACTGAGGAGACAAGTTGCTCAAGGATCACGTTCAGATATGGCTTCGTTTTTGACCTATAGATTCCTAACCGGCAACGGCGAATGGCCCGGCAGATTGTGTTCACCGATAATCTTCTCTGCAAGTAGTCCTGAGCCCATGTTGTCATTTCTATTACAGCGGCATTCCTGTGTGTGATGCAGTGGCGTCTAAGGGCCCGAAGATCACGAGCATTCAGGATGGTTTTCCGGCCTTAACCCTTATGCACAGAGATTTTTCCAGAGATTGTTTCTCTGAGAAACTATTTTCTGATATTGCTCGACTATTTTTTGTCGCAGCATTGGGGTACTGGTGATCCTCTGCCCAGAAACAGTGCCACTCTGAGAGGTTCTTTTTATACCCAAGCATGTTGCCAATTGACCTAATCAGTTGCAAACTGGTCCTCCAGCTGTTTCTTATGTGTTGATTTAACCTTTTCGGCCTCGTACTGTATTGCTACTTGTCCCAACTTTTTTGGAATGTGTAGCTCTCAAGAAACAAAATGTTTCACTTTCAACATTTGATATGTTAGACATTTTACAGTGAATAAAATTTAAGTTCATGTTATCTGTAAATTGTGGCATTCTTTTTTTATACACACTTTGTACAGAGTCTCAACTTTTTTGGAATTGGGTTTGTACTTATACTAGGAACTTTTCATCCTAGTGAGAACATAGTCTGTACTACAACAATGTTTTGTTGTTTTTGTTATAATTGTTTATACACCACTCATCAGTTTTATTATTTATTAATGATTATCATCCATCAGGACTGCAATTTAAGTTATTTGCGATGATAAGGACATTGACTGGTATTTAACACACTGTCACATGACCTTACATTGCATTGAAATTTACTAATTACAGGAAGTCTACAAATGCATTGAAATAAGGGAGAACCTACGGGCGTAAGCTTTAATAAGCTTTGCTTCTTCTTTCTCCTTTTGGACATGGGGAACTGTCAAATGTATTAAGTGATGTATTCCATTTAGGGTGCAATGATTAGTTTTTACAACGATTCGATTTGTATTACGATTCGTGGTTGTCGATGTGATTCAAGGATGATATTGGTTCATTTAGAACGATACAATCCGTAAAGATTTAGTAACTTTAAATTGATTTAGTAACTTTTTAGCCAAAAATTCAAGCAGTCCGCCTGTGAAATAAATGGCTGGTTAATGTACAGTGCAGGTGAAGTTTCCTAAATCCCGTTGCTTTTTGTAAGGGAATCAGGTATACAATATTTATGGCCATAAACAAACGGTAAACAACAATTAATGGTAAATGCATTCACGTTTTATTTGAATCAAGTGCAACCAACAAATTGTTTAATTAACAAAAAATAAATAAACAGGTTGAATGACTAATTCTATCTGATAAAGCATGACGGACTTTAATTTGATACCTCATTCACTTCTCTAACCAAAGTATTAAAGATGTTATTTTGCACCACCAGATTTGAATGACATTTCATGTGCAGATAAGTATTAAAGTGAATGAATATCTTACACACTATAACGTTTGCCGTTAGTAGTAAGTAGTTAGTAAGTCGAGCTTGTTTCCGGTGAACGTTGGCCTCCGCCAAGGCTGCACTTTGTCACCGATTCTGTTCATAATCTTCATGGACAGAATTTCTAGGCGCAGTCAAGGTGTTGAGGGAGTCCAGCTTGGTGACCTTCGGATGTCGTCTCTGCTATTTGCAGACAATGTGGTCCTTATGGCCTCATCAGGCTGTGACCTTCAGCGTTTACTGAAACGGTTTGCAGCTGAGTGTGAAGCTTCTGGGATGAGACTCAGCACCTCCAAATCCGAGGCCATGGTTCTCAGTCGCAAACGGGTGGACTGTACCCTCCGGGTTGGGAGTGAGGTCTTGCTTCAGGTGGAGGAGTTCAAGTATCTCGTGTTCTTGTTCACGAGTGAGGGAAGGTTGGAGCGTGAGATCGACAGACGGATCGGTGCAGCATCTGCTGTAATGCGGTCACTGTACCGGACCGTCGTGGTGAAGAGAGAGCTGAGGCGGAAGGCAAAGCTGTCCTTTTACCGATCGATCTACGTTCCCACCCTCACCTATGGTCATGAGTTATGGGTCATGACCGAAAGAATGAGATCGCGGATACAAGCGGCGAAAATGAGTTTCCTTCGTAGGCTGGCTGGACTCACCCTAAGTGATAGGGTGAGGAGCTCGGCCATCCGGGAGGAGTTCATAGTAGAGCCGCTGCTCTTTCACATCGAGAGGAGCCAGTTGAGGTGGCTCGGGCATCTAGTCCGGATGCCTCCCGGGCGCCTCCCTGGTGAGGTGTTTCGGGCATGCCCAGTCGGGAGAAGGCCCCGGGGAAGACTAGGACACGCTGGAGGGACTATGTCTCACAGCTGGCCTGGGAACGCCTTGGCGTCCTCCCGATAGAGCTGGGGGACCGGGAATTCTTGACTTCCCAACTGAAGCTGCTGACCCCGCGACCCGGATAAGCGGAGGAAAATGGATGGATAGGTGGATGGACTATAACATTTGCTCGGACGCTATTAAAGCTATGAGGAGGTGTTTGTTAAACACACTTATCATTGCAAGAAAAAATGGAACATACACCAGAACAACAGTGGCTCCCAAACGACAAGCCCCCCATTCAACCAGAACCAAACATGCACAAACCTAACACTCGCTACGTACCTTTTATCTTGTCCTGACGCTCCCATCCATGAGTTTGAAAGGCTTCAAGTTGGACTTAACTTTTGATGTGGTCTAACACTCACATTCCGAATTGAAGAGGAAGAAGTAGTCTAGCTAACAAGCATGTATACCAATGAAAATACACCCCATATCCTATAAAAAATTGCCTATTTTAGGACGTCCACACAGACTTTTCTAACAGAGGGTGAACGCTCAGCGTCACATGACGTCATCTGTGCGCCCCAGTCAACAGGCATGACTAATCGACTTACGACACATCAAATTGTTACAAGAGTAACGTTTAGTGTCTTTATCATTAAAATAGCTAAAAAACACACATCCGTATAAAACCTTAAGTGCTTACAGTAAATCCAATGCTTTATTTCCTAGTATTGATTGATTACCTTTCAAACAATGTTAGATCGAAATATGTGGTCTGGAATGGCAATTTGGTGAACACAGATCGATGGAGTTGGATAATAGGAATATTAACCGATGCATCGAGCTAGTGAATGAATCGTTACACCCCTAATTCCAATATCAATTACATGACTGTTCAAACAAAAATTAAACCATTGCCATGACCATTACCAACCAGTGAACAGACTGACTGATATTAACATCTAAATTTCACTAATAAAATACAGGTAATATTTTTGTATTTCTTAGACAATTTATTCTTATGTTGCCTGTTCATTAGAGGGCGCTCCGACTCAATTCCTTTTACTGCCCATTTGCACATCAATTTGCTTTATTTATGGTAACTAGTCCAGGGTGTACCCCGCCACCCACTCAAAATCAGCTGGGATAGGCTCCAGCATACCCGCGATCCTAATGAGGACAAGCGGTATAGAAAATGGATGGATATGAATATTTCATGTTCAAATTATTGATGTGCTACTTGTTCCACAAAATGCCTAATGCTGAGGCAAAAAGCTTGAGAAAAAGTCTTTTAATAACAAAAATCTACGATGACAAAATAGGAAAAAAACAAAAACCAGCATTGTGAGGTCACAAGTGGAATCTCACATAAAGTGAAATGAATGAAAGTGAATGAAATGAGTGAGAGCAGAAGGAATGTCTGCGTGGGGAAGTATTTCCTTGACGGACTGCTCAATTGTGGCGGGATTTCATTAAAATCATGAATTCTCCCTAACACGAACTAAACATGTTAAAATGGCGGCGAAAAAACTTGGGAAGTCTTCTTTTCTGGAGCGTGACTGGAAGCTAGCAGGGTTATCTTAGTTTAGGAGAGCATGCTAGTGCGGCTGTGTGTGTGCCACTTAGTCTGGAAGAGTGTTTACAACGTGTTGTGGTACCACGTCCAGAAATGAATCAATAAATATAACGATTTCACAGAGCCCCATAACAGCATCGAATGACTGGTGTAGAATACTATTTCATTAACGTCTTTGAATGCTTGATATTGTATTTTAGTTCATTTAGCCCTTTTTATGCTTGAAAATGCTTAATTTAATCTTTGTTTTAAAAAATGTTTTTAAAAACGCTTCAATATGCATATTTTTTTACTGATAGGTCAAATTCACTAACAAAACATATGTTTGAAAACAGATAACTGTATTTGTTTTTTTGTGGAAAAATATATTTGAAATTGCTCGATACAAAAGTTATCAGAATGTTTTTATTCTCTAATATTGGAGTCAGTAAATCGGTCGGACCCTAATAGAAATAAAATTGACTGTAGGTACTGTAAATTAGGGTTGCCTCATCACATGTTGAACTGTGACAAGCTAGTGAAAGTAATGGTCATCAGAATGTATTATCTTGTCAAGGCATTTGGAGTTCATCAGGCAAAGGCACATCACAGTGAAACTAATTGAGTAGTCTTCGGCAATGTTACTTCTAATTTTTCAATTGTTGGAGCATACACAAAAATGTCCTGAGCATTACTTGGATCTCCGTGAGCTCCATTGCATGTGCACACTTGTAGACCCGCATCCGTTCAAAACCTGACAACTTGAGGTAGTCTAACGTCCATTCTGTGGCATTTTGTATAAGAGTGGGTTGAAAAGAATGGCGAGGCGTATTTCACAATGCAGCTTTTTTTTTGTCAACCTCAGACAAAACAAGCCGTAGAACTATCTCATCCAATTCATGATCTAAACCCCAGGTTTATAATTTAATGTTGCATTTGTTTAGTAATGTAGTAATAGTAGTACATGCACGATTACGCTACACATGACATTCATTTCAGAGTTGCTAGTCGCTGCATGTTTTTCCGAGCAGACGTTTGTCATTCGAAAAATAAAAAATCAGCCAAATTCGCTTCTTCCAGCCCACCTTGAAAGAACCGCTTTGGCTTGGTGTGTAAATGTGGTACTGCCCGTGCATTGTGCCATAATATTGATTAGCAAGCTGCCTGTCTGCTCCGCTGCTCTCTTAACTACACGCTAACCTGCAAAACACCAGTACATATTATGTAATGCGCTAGTAATGTATTGATTGGCTGCGTAAGTAAATATAAATCATATAATTGGCTAGACAGTCTTGCAGTGTGTTGAAAACTCTGGAGCAGTGCATGATTGCACCAGAGTGCAATTTAAGGAACATTGGTCTTCACTGATCGTGTATTGATTTAATACTGTGTTCGGTTCTTTCTAATAAACCCTTTTGGAATGACAGGTGACAAGTTATTGTCATACTGAATGCATAATCATACAGAATGTCATGGTGAGTGTCGAAAAGATCTGTATTGAAATTGATGTAGAATGATAATGCGAATTTAGACCTTGGGCAGGCAAGGCTTAATCATGTCAAATGCATCAACACAAACGAGCACGAGTGGAATTCTTGCATATTTTGAAACCTCGGGACAAACAAGTAGGGTTAGAATAAACATTTGTAATCTAATGTTTATTACATACAATTACTGTATAGTCCAGCGTAATTTGTTATTGTGACAGGCCTATTTATGGAGGTGCCAATGTCGTATATTTTAGAAGCAGGCCGATATAATTTGATACACACTTTTATTCCTGATGTCGGCCTGTTATCCAATATCAATGTTGGATTGGGACACCCCGAGCATGGGTTTTGACATAGCTTTTAATTAGTGACTTCTGTGTGGCAATAATGTTAGCTATGACGTGATTATGCCAATATTACACAGTTACAAGAAATGTATTATTTTATAGTCAGATTAAATATATCACATTCATTCATTCATTCATTTCCTATACCGCTTGTCTTCATTAGGGTTGCGGGGATGCTGGAGCCTATCCCAGCAGACTTTGGACTGGTCGCCAGTCAATCGCAGCCATCCCTAAATTATTCCATGGGAAAGTCAGTGTATGAGTGTTGATTGGTCCAATTCAATCTAAAATAAAAACAACAATAATACGTTTTGTGCTAGGATAAAAGCGCGCATTTATAATGTATGCTCACACATTGACAAGCGCACAATCTGTTATTCATGTGGTGAACACAGATGAACAAAAGCTCATTCTCAGTAAATACTTGATAAGATGTGAGACACGTGTGATATCGTGTGTTTAGTTTTCTTTTGTGGTTTCGTTGCAGATAACAGATAATTGATTCCTTTATTGAGGGCTAGAACCAACACGTGGCTGTCTTGGCTTTCGGCAATTAAGCCATCTGTGTCAAAAGAGCAGCTGATTGGGCTGATGAGCGTTTAACCTGGGTTCATCTCACCCAGTGATGTCATTTTCCGCACTCTATTGATTGTTGTCTAATGTCTGGTGCTGCTGGTCCAATCAGTTCTAATGAAACCCCCCCATGGTATATGCCTCCGAGGCAATCACCCACTGTTCATTTCTTTGAGACACTAATGCCCTGTAAACACGTAGGCAGGTATCTCTTAAACAAAGTTATTTTTCCACGATTTGGCCATCATCATCCACACAAGCCCGCATATATATGGCACTAAAACCCAAGGTTTTCAAAACCTACGGCCAAAGTGTAGATTGGTAGAAAACTCCAGTTATACGTTTGCGTATGGACGCAAATAACCGGAGTTTTGCGTTTCCAAGCGTCACTTCCTGCGACAAAATATAACCCTAACCCTAACACATTTTGCCGGACGATAATTTTCGTACAAGTTTTTTCTTATCAAAAATGTCACTCAAAAATCACAATCATATTCAATAACAGTCAAGAAAAGACCCTGTCTCTGTTAAAACCCCCCAAAAAACACTCAAATAAAAATCACACACCACCCAGTTATGTAGTGTTTTGTTAAACTATTTTAGGGGATCCTATTTGAGCTGCACCACATATCTGTGTAAAATGCAATGTTTCTGATGGCCTTCAACACGTCTTCTTCAGTTGTACAGTTCACAAATTGCTGTTGTGACATGTACATGTTTGTTCTCCTAGCAGTTCTTACTGTCTGTCAAATATTTCCGTCATTTTCCCAAATGTTGGCTTTTCAACTGTATTGAAAGGTTGCATTTGCTACAATGTAACAAGCGACACGGTATGTAAGTGCTCACCATCTTGGGCTGTTTTGTTACTTTGCCGATCGAACGCCTCAGTCAGCGTTGACTGTCAGGTCCAAGGCTCCGCTCCACTCTCATATTCCCCGCCTTCCTTGTCACTTCTTTCCAACAAATGCCTTGTAGCCCCGCCTCCACGTACTTGGGCAAAGAGGCTGAATGGCTGAGAGGAGGTCTCATTTGCGCCGTTCATTCCACTGTAGCACCAATGTAGATGGGGAGTGAACCGTCTTGTCATCTAGCCTGTGTGGTGAAGAGACGCCTCAGAGGAGGAGATCAAACATGCATGCAAGCACATGTCAATTTATCGAGGCCGGCAAACAATCATTCATTCATTCATTTTCTATGCCGCTTATCCTCATTAGGTTCACGGGTATGCTGGAGCCTATCCTAGCTGGCTTTGAGCGGGAGGCGGGGTAAACCCTGGACTGGTCGCCAGTCTTTTGCAATGCACATATAGAAAAACAAAGACAAACAAACATTCACACTCACATTCATACCGATGGACAACTTAGAGTTGCCATTTAACCTAACATGCATGTTAGGTTAATTGGCAAACAATCACATAAAAAAAAATCTTTTGATTAATCAATTTATTGATTATCGTGACAGGCCTACTTGTGTGCATTCACTCCCACACATAAACACTGGATTGCCATAGTGTATTGAGACGTCGATAGGTAATCAGCTTGGCAGCTATGGAAAAATAGTAATTCCCTCTTACCTCACTGCTTGGCCCTCGGAAGTAAAGAGCTGTCAGGTATCACAGCAAATTGCATTCCTCACTCAAACATATATCTGACACTGCACTGCACGTGGACTGTTTCCCCACTGGTTTAAATGGCCACCATCAGCAAACATTTGGCTTTTTGTATGGCCTCTGCACCTCAAATGTACCATATTTAGACCATATTTAAGGTTTATTATATTCCCCTCAGTCAGTTTGGGATGCAGTTGCATTGGCAGGTAACCGATTCATGTCAGTCCTGTTTCCACATTTGGAAGAGGAGGTCTGATTCAGACCTGAGATATATTGTCTTTGCACTACCATAGCTCATGTCTGAATTGGGCCGCTTGAGAGAAAAACAATCTCAAATATATTGTAACCTGTAATAAAAGGAGGACTTTACCTTGTAAAAATCAGAAGAAAATCGCAAGGTAATGCCATGATCAATCCCATAGCAACCACACAACAGCAATCAGCAATCGGAACCACTACACTATCAGTGGCCCCGAGTAGTTTCTGATTCAATGCATTTGCCTACACAATTATGTCATTTTTGCAGAGTGTAAAATAACTTAATGCATTCTTAGTAACTAGAAACTAGTGGGAGATACAGTGGAACCTCGGTTAGCCTAAATAATCTGTTCCAGGAAGTCAGATGAAACCTGATGAAACCAGATGAAATGTACTTTAACTGAATAGATTTTCCAGTGAGTAAATGCAAATTCATTGAATTTATTCTGGACACCCAAACATGTTAATAACAAACAGATTTAACAATTATACTTTTACATGCAAAAATCAATATGAAATGCATATACATATTGTACATATGAATGGTGAATGAAAAGGAAAAATGAACATCGAATATAACTTTCACTTTCATTAAAGAGTGAAGATGGCGATGACGAGCAGTGAAGGTGGAGGAGAAGAAATGACAAGGATAACACTTTCATACTCACTTAGGAGGTTTTTCTTGGATGCAGGAGTGTTTTTTAGGTTTTTTATCAGAATTCTGCCACTTGTAACTTTAAAGTGCTTTAATTTCTGTTTAAAATCCTAGTTAATCAGAATCAGAATCAGTAAAAACTTTATTGCCATTGTAAGTGAACAATTCACGAACTAGGAACTTTCTTTGGCAACTCAGTGCAACGTAGAATTCTAAGTAAACTTGTGAGAATAGGCTCTTTATGTATTACTCCAGAATAAAATTCACATCTAACCAACAACAGACCGGAGGACGGCAGAGGCATGGAAAAGAAAATACTTGTACAGGAAAAGGTCACAGTGTTTTCTGAATCCAAAACCCCTCCACTGTGGTGTTGGCCTTTCAGGTGTGACTTATCATTGACATTCGATCTTTGTCTTTGTCTGGATGAAGCAGAGGTGCAGGAGGTCAGGCATTGTGGTGAAGTAGGACATTTACTGAAATGCTTCCCCTAAATACACAAGGCATTAAAAGGGATATTTCACTTCTACAAGAAAAGACAAGCTCATCCTATGAGAGTCAGGCAAATGAAGAATTATAGTGGAACCTTGGTTAGCATCATGAATCCATTCCAGAAAGTCTGTGGGGCAAGGAGATCCACATGTATACTACATTGGTGTTTTACTATGAGTTATTTCTTTAATTCAGTGGTGTGTCTCACCTTCTTAATCGTAATGCTGGCACTTTCTTTTACTCCACAGTGAGTTATTTTGCTGCAGTGATCAATAAGAAAAGCAGAGACTTGTAGCGTAACAATAGCTGTGTCCTATTTTGGTGTCTGCATCCCTGAAGTGCACATTTGCAGGGTGCATGATGTCATTGCAGTGGGCAAAGGCAGTCCCAATTCAAAAAAGCTCCAAGTGGCCTTAAAATGCTGCACACAAATGTGTCCTCCTTTGCCACATTCCTCATTTGGTCTTCCACATCCCAAGATGCTTTACGCACCCAGGTCTGAAAAAAATATATCAACAAAAGGAGGAAAAAGAGCAACATGTAACATAATATACAGTAGCTTTTTTTACAACATCATTACAACATATAACGCTGTATAGGTGAAGCTTAGTGTGACCTTCGGAAATGTGTGTTAACAAGGCTCATACCGGGGCTGTGCAAGTGTGCAGCCTCACTCATATAACTTTGTTTTATTTAGAAGTACAGTCGCAATTCTTTTATTTCACTTATTAGATTTTGTGAGTATGAGTTATGTTAAGAAAGAGTCAGAAGGAGTTTCAACTCCCACCTGCGGGAGAGTTTTGACCATGTTCCGAGGGAGGCAGCGGACATTGAATCCGAGTGGGCAATGTTTTGTGCCTCCATTGTCAATGCGGCCGATCGGAGCTGTGGCCGTAAAGTGGTCGGTTCCTGTCGTGGCGGTAATCCCAGAACCCGTTGGTGGACACCAGTGGTAAGGGATGCCGTCAAGCAAGAGATTCTGGACCACCATCTGCTGTCTTCGGCGGGGGAAGCAGTGCACAGTCAACACCGTGTATGCGGTGTGCTGCTGAACTCGACTCGAGATGTTGTGGACCGGTGGAGGGAATACGTTCAAGACCTCCTCAATCCCACCGACACGCCTTCCAACATGGAAGCAGTGCCTGGGGACTCTGAGTCGGGTTCGCCTATCTCTGGGGATGAGGTCACCAAAGTGGTCAAAAAGCTCTTTGGTGGCAAGGCCCCGGGGGTGGATGATATCCGCCCGGAGTTTATTAAGGCCCTGGATGCTGTGGATGTGTCTTGGTTGACACGACTCTGCAGCATTGCGTGGATGTCGGGGTCGGTGCCCCTGGACTGGTAGACCGGGGTGGTGGTCCCGCTTTTCAAGAAGGGGGACCGGAGGGTGTGTTCTAACTATCGTGGGATCACACTCCTCAGCCTTCCCGGTGAGGTCTATTCAGGGGTTCTGGAGAGAAGGATCCGCCGGATAGTCGAATCTCAGGTTCAGGAGGAGCAGTGTGGTTTTCGTCCTGGTCGTGGAACTGTGGACCAACTCTATACTCTCGGCCTTGAGGGTGCTTGGGAGTTTGGCCAACCAGTCTACATGTGTTTTGCGGACTTGGAGAAGGCATTCGACCGTGTTCCTCGGGGAATACTGTGGGGTATCGGACCACCTAATCCAGGTGGTTCGTTCCCAGGTGTATCCGTTCCCTGAGTTTGGTTCGCATTGCTGGCAATAAGTCAGACCCGTTTCCAGTGAGGGTTGGACTCCGCCAGGGCTGCCCTGTGTCACAGATTCTGTTCACTACTTTCATTGACAGAATTTCTAGGCGCAGCCAGGGCGTTGAGGGGTTTCAGTTTGGTGGCCGCAGGAATCGATCTCGGCTTGTTGCAGATGATGGGGTCC
This sequence comes from Oostethus manadensis, assembly GCA_024372805.1. Taxonomy (NCBI): domain Eukaryota; kingdom Metazoa; phylum Chordata; class Actinopteri; order Syngnathiformes; family Syngnathidae; genus Oostethus; species Oostethus manadensis. The sequence goes on from QODF01000011.1 coordinate 3,211,513, forward strand.
TGTTGGCTTCATCGAGCAGTGACCTTCAACTCTCACTGGATCGGTTCGCAGCTGAGTGTGAAGCGGCTGGAATGACAATCAGCACCTCCAAGTCCGAGTCCATGGTTCTCGCCCGGGAAAGGGTGGAGTGCCATCTCCGGGTCGGGAATGAGGTCCTGCCTCAAGTGGAGGAGTTTAGGTACCTCGGGGTCTTGTTCATGAGTGATGGAAGGATGGAAAGCGAGATGGACAGGCGGTTTGTTGCGGTGTCTGCAGTGATGCGGACTCTGCACCGATCTGTCTTGGTGAAAAGAGAGCTGAGCCAAAAGGCAAAGCTCTTGATCTACCGGTCGATCTACGTTCCTATACTCACCTATGGTCATGAGCTTTGGGTAGTGACCGAAAGGACTAGATCGCGGGTACAAGCTGCCGAAATGAGTTTTCTCTGCAGGGTGGCTGGGCTCTCCCTTAGAGATAGGGTGAGAAGCACTGTCATCCGGGAGAGACTCAGAGTAGAACCGCTGCTCCTCCGCATTTATAGGAGTCAGATGAGATGGCTCGGGCAGCTGGTTAGGATGGCTCCCGAACGCCTTCCTGGGGAGGTGTTCAGGGCACGCCCAACCGGTAGGAGGCCTCAGGGAAGACCCAGGACACATTGGAGAGACTATGTCTCTCAGCTGGCCTGGGAACGCCTCGGCATCTGCTGGGAAGAGCTAGACAAAGTGGCCGGGGAGAGGGACCTCTGGGCTTCCCTCCTTAGGTTGCTGCCCCCGCAACCCGACCTCGGATAAGCGGAAGAAAATGGATGGATGGATGGAGTTTGGTTACCTGTGAGATAGTTTATCGCCTGTAGTTAAATTGTTATGTACGTAAATGATCAGGAACTTTAAGTTTTATGAATGCTTACCTGAGTGTTGTTAATCACCAAATGGTCCCTAAAAGTCCTTAAATTTCACACATTCATGTTTTTAACAAAAGTTTTGTACCTACATTAATGTCAGCGTTTGCTTGCTAACTTGCTGCTAGCTTTGTGTATCCACTCAGTAGTAGCCCCGCCTCCAGGGACTGGGACAAAGATGCTGAATGCCTGAAAGGAGGGATTACTCTCTCTGGTCATTCTGTTATAGAAACAATGCACACAGACACATGCAGAATGAATGCTTTTATCATCCAGTCTGTGTGGTAATGAGAGATCAGGAAAACATGGATGCATGCAAATGTCTATTGAGGTCAGCAAAATGATCAATTTTGTTTTTTTCTATCATTCAATTAATCGATTTATCGATTAGCGTGTAGGCCTACCAGCAAGATTTTTTTTGCCAAACATCATTAGAGTCAGTATCAAAAACCAGTATAAAAATGATATTAAATGTTATATAAATTACATTGCTATGGAAACATATAGACGCTGAAATCTGATTGGACAAAAACAATCTTAACATACATACATACATTATAATACTGGAAGCACTGCAGCCAAGAAACACGCTAAAAAATGAAAATAATAGACCTGGGAATAAATTAACATAATTTAATGGAACAAATAATACAAATTATGTTTTAAATGTAGGTCAGCACTTCTGGTAGTGGTTAGGCCAGCAGAGAAGGATTTGCTGGCCCTGACTGTACAAGAAACTAAATATGGCCAAAATGTTAAAAATTACAAACATAAGTTATTTTATTATATAGTATAGTATGCTGCCTGGCCAAAAAAAAGTTGCCACCTAAAAAAAGATTATACACTCTAATATTTTCTTGGACCGCCTATAGCTTTGATTACGGCATCCATTCACTGTGGCATTGTTTCAATAAGCTTCTGCAATGTCACAAGATTTATTTCCATCCAGTGTTGCATCAATTTTTATCAAGATCTTGCATTGAACTAGGTAGAGTCTGATCGCTGCGCAACGCCTTCTCCAGCACATCCCAAAGATTCTCAATGGGGTAAAGGTCTGGACTCCATGTGTGAAAATTATGTCTCATGCTCCCATTTTTGGCTGGGCAGTGTATTACTACATTACCTATCGACTGATGTGACAGCAATGCTTATACTGTATTTTGGTGAAATTTGTAAAAACAATGACTAACCGCTTGGTAGCAATTTAATATGCACTTTTTTCTGACTTATTGGCACCCATATAAGGCTCCCCTTCGCTCACTCCAACACAGCTCTGTTTTCTTTTCTTGATCATTTTGGTCTTGCTTGACTTGTCTGAGCAAACACTGAATAACAATCAAGCAAAAACAGTCACAACCCCACCACTTGATACTAAAATCCACCTTTTCATCCTCTGGCTTTATCTCAGCACGGAGTCTTAATCTGTCGTGTCACTTTCATTGTCTTTATCTCAGTCATTGTCTTCAAGGGATAAAGGAATCTCAGCAGGTAAGGTTTTTATCAAAGCAACAGCTAGTTTCATATAGATGGCATTGTCATTATTTATATAATCACTCACAATATTTCTAGCGTGAAAATGTACAATCTCAAAGGCATGCAAACTTGGCAGCTAATTGAAACTGTTTATTTTGTGCCGTTTACTTTTATTCTACTTCATTGTCTCCCTTTTCTGCTCCAGAGTTGTTATTTCAGATTTTCCTGATAAATTCTTCATAATTTATGTTGAATTTCATATGTAATCATCACTTATGTTGAACTTCTTAAAAGATATAGTTAGCTATGTTTCCCCCTCTTATTTTGTGACGAATTGCACGTAGTGAGGTGTGACAGAGGAGTTCCGAGTGAAGGTGGGACTCCATCAGGGATCAGCACTGAGCCCCTTCTTGTTTGCTATGGTGATAGACAGGCTGACGGACGAGGTTAGACAGGAATCTCCATGGACTATGATGATTGCAGATGACATTGTGATATGTAGTGAGAGCAAGGAACAGGTGGAGGAGAAGCTTGAGGGGTGGAGTTTTGCACTGGAAAAGAGAGGAATGAAGGTTAGCCGCAGCAAGACAGAGTACATGTGTGTAAATGAGAGGGACCCAATTGGAAGAGTGAGGTTACTGGGATAAGAGCTGGAGGTAGCAGAGATGAAGATGCTGAGGTTCTCTTTGGGTGTGACCAGGATGGACAGGATCAGGAATGAGCACATCAGAGGGACAGCACATGTTAGAGATGTTGGAGATAAACTCAGAGAGGCCAGATTGAGATGGTTCAGACATGTCCAGAGGAGAGATAGTGAATATGTTGGTGGAAGGTTGATGAGTTTTGAATTGCCAGGCAGGAGGCCTAGAGGAAGACCAAAGAGGAGGTTTATGGATGTAGTGAAAGAGGACATGAAGGTAGTTGGCGCAAGAGAAGAGGATACAGAAGACAGGGTTAGATGGAGGAAATTGATTCGCTGTGACGACCCCTGAAGGGATAAGCCGAAAGGAAAAGAAGAAGAAGATTTTGTGACGATTGCCCTGTGATTGACTGGTCATCAGTCAGAGGCGTAGTCCACCTTTCACCAGCTTAGATGGGCTCTGGCCCTTGTCATGGATGGATGGATGATATGTTGATGATGAACAATGACAATAAGAGGAAGCAGACAACCAGTGGAAACTAATATCGTTGCATCAACAAATGGGGTTAAGAAAGAGACGCTAAGTGAAAGAAGTGAGCAATGAGGGAGTTTTTCTTTTTTTTTTTTTTAAAGGATTTGCTGGAAGCAGACAATCATTCCATCATAGGTCCCCGGGGATGGATAAATGCAATGAGTAAATGAGACTTTTATGGATGGAATGCGCTTTGGAGTTCGGCTAAGCCCACAGCTGATTTGATCGGAGTTAGACCAATATAATGTCATGTTTTATGGATGCTTACTCAAAAATAACCCAACTATTTCAGCTTTTAAGCAACATACCTGTAAAAAAATATGCGGACTACTGCAGATTAAAATATAAATACATATAAATTAAAATATAAAAATGTGTTTGAGCACAAAAAAAAATAACAATTTACAGAGACTAGAATTAGAGTAAAATAATATTTTCCAAAAAAGCTAAGTTTCCAATTGTGGTCAAAGACAGAAACAATGAGTATAGGTGAACTGGATCAAGAAGATTAAAAAAAAAAAAATCATCGGGTTATTACAGACATTTTTTTAGAAAGTGCAGTTTTTGGAGTATGTTGTTAAGAGGCATGTGATTTAAATATTCATAAGGCTTACTCACATTCATCGTACATCTCAATTCATTCACTTTAGTATTCAAGCAACATTTATTTTCATATCTTATTTCAAACCAAATATGCTTGTTCTACCAGAACATTAACACAATTCTGGAACCCACAACTCACAATTTGTTTTTCAGAATGCATTGCTATCTAGTGTTCTCATGTTATTAACTGAAAACTGGTAAAAAAAAAAAAAAAAGCAGCCTCATGGGCTCCTAATGTGGTTGATTATGGGCTGGCGACAGAGTTTGCAAACCTAAGCTTTGTAGTTGTGTAACGGCCGTATAGGTGTAGTGGACCACTCGTGTGTGTTCTTTTTGCTGAAGAAGACGGGGGAAAAAAAAATCCAATTGTCAAATTGATAATTATCGGACCAGTCTGGGAAATTGTGAAGTCCTACCGACAAATGTGATAACATTTAAAAAAAAAACAGCTTTGATAACCGATACAGTGAGACAATATTTTCCATACTATGCTGCAGGTGGTGGTGAGTAAATCAAGCGGTTCTTTTTCTCTTACATGTGATGTGCTGTAAACACACGTAAACAAATATGGCGTGTGGGACCCTCACAGTGCCTTACTCTTGTAGAATAAGTGTGGCAATAACAGCCACAAGAAGGTACTGAAAGAGTTCGGTTAATCTTTGGAGCAGAAAGTCCTTTCACATTGAAGCAAGTACAACTATTGATTATGTTCTCTTAATTTGTAAGGCGTGAGATGTTTTTGTAATTGTATTACCTCCTTTCAATGTACTGAAATATTATGTATAGTTAGTATTGACTTTCATTTAAGAATTCAAAGAAGGTCTTGAAGACCTTGCCATTTCTCAAATAGTGGATAGTGGGCCTAAACAAACCACATGGACATGACATAACAACAAAGCAAGCTGCTGCAGTGTCATTGGTGGCCCGACTGACAATGCATCCACTGCCTGCTTGCTATCAGGCATCCCACAATAAGAGACACACTGTCTAATTTGAGAGCTGCACAAAGTACTTCATGCGGTAGATACCGATAAATGTCACAGTGTGACTGTGATCATGAAATACACATGATCGCAGCGTTTATGTGCGTCTTGAGGTTAATATGCACCTGTTCTAATGGATGAAATGACTTCCCAACCACCAAGCACTGTGGAATGGGTTTTACAAAAAAGTCACAGGTAAGCACCAGCATGTTTTGTTGTGATATTTCCAGTCCCACGCACTTGATGCAGGCACACGTTAAATTGCGCATCACCCTCCATTATTTTGTGTTCAATGACTATGTCATTCTGTCATTCTAAGTGTGTGTTTGTGTGTGTGTGCGTGTGTGTATGTGTGTAGCCTGTAGCTGTCACAGAGCAGATGGTCCCATATCTCATCATGGCACGGTCATAGGGTCAGGTAGAAAGAGGAGGAGGGGGAATGGGGTAGGCAGTGCAGGCGGAGTGGGATTGGGCAGCTTGACGTGATATAAAAGCCTGTCAACCGGAGACAAGACGTGTCACCACGCGTGTGCGCACCAGTTGTGTGCCCCGTGTGAGACGGAGGGACGCTGATAAGTGCCCATGTCTGTCAGATTGTGAGGACCTGTGAGGACCTGATTGAAGGGCGGCTTGAAAGGTTAAAGTCAAGAGTCGTATCAGGATGCTGACACGTGCTTAGTGATTGAGGTGTGGCCATAAAGAAGAACCTGCAGAATCAACTGTTGTGTTCAAACCCTCAAACATGCCAATACACTCATGGCCAATGCTGTTATTCAGTAAAGGATTAATGGATGTTCTACTAAAGCTAGACTCAGCATTAGATTCTTACTGTTTGAACTCCTACTCTTACAGGGTTTGTTTTCTGCTGTTTTATTTTTTATGTGGTGAGATGGTACAGTACCATCTATCTGTGGTGAGTCTGTCTGCTCACCACTTCAGCCGTCACAATCAGATTGCAGGTCATTACCTGTCACTACTCGGCTGTCCTGAGGGACAACCATAGGATTGTAATGCTTAGGGAGCTCCAGTGTAGAGAAATGTTGGACCTCCTATGCTATGGATATCTGAGGCATGGGGACCAAAGTTATTCTACTCGAGACATACATGGATTGTCATACATGCACGGTTAGCGGGTTAATTAGTCAGAGCACGCATTAGTTTCCCTAAAAAGACTTTCAACTTTGCCCACTATTCTACAAACATACTGGAATAGTTTTGGAGTTTTTATGCTTTTTTGTTAACTTCAGATTGTGTTTTTTAATGACACTTGTTCATCTAGGCAGGTGTGAACACAATGGTTGCTCTTGGATGTGCACCAAACTATCCATGATAATGTATGCCAAGAACGTACTATCCACTTGTAGCTCACCCGTGGGACAAAAACAAGCTTGCTAGATGACATCAGCCAACCAAAATGTGTAAACAAAAAAGCTAGAAAGTCGAATAAGATTGAAACGTGATCACACTCACATATGCTGGCACACTGTAGATAGGCTTAGCATTTGACAAGCTGTCGTCAGTTGACTACACATTCTACAGGCTGTTGTTCATTCTCCCGATAGTAAAAAAAAAAACAAAGTTAAGGACAACACAAGGCGTGTCACGTATCTTGTCCCAGGCAATTCACATGCTTATGCTTAAAACGTGCATGCTTATCAAAATAAAGATGAAACATTTTTATGATAATTGATCATTCTTTTATTGTGGTCAATATTTGCGTAAATAATAAGTTATGTATGTTTCTATATACAGGTAGCATATATATTCGTCCATACAATGTATTACTTAAAATTGTTTTTAAGTTTGAAAAAAATTCCTAATTTTTAAGGTGACCGCTGTTCTTTTGTTGTGGTGCACCACCATGATCAATGTTCCAGTCCTATTTTGTTGTAAAACACTGAACAATACCCTTGAAACAATACAAACTTGTTGTTTTAACTGCACATTAAGTATTTTTCACAAAATTAAATGAAAAATGTTAACGATTGCTATCCAAACTACAAAATGATATTAGTTTTTTTTTTAGTCTTATTTTTCACATTTTAAAAAACAAAACATAGCTTTTACAACAGATTAAACTACAAATTTGATTTGAGGCTCTGACCAAAAATACAATGTATGTCCATCCATCTTCTTCCACTTATCCGAGGTCGGGTCGCTGGGGCAGCAGCCTAAGCAAGGAAGCCCAGACATCCCTCTCCTCGGCCACTTCGTCCAGCTCTTCCCGGCAAATGCCAAGGCGTTCCCAGGTCAGCTGAGAGACATGGTCTTTCCCGCATATCCAAAATCTATACCAAAAGCTCATGACCATAGGTGAGGGTAGGAACGTAGATCGACCGGTAAATTGAGAGCTTTGCCTTTCGGCTCAGCTCTCCCTGCATCACTCCGCATCACTGCAGACGCCGCACCAATACGCCTGTCCATCTCACATTCCATCCTTCCCTCACTCGTGAACAAGACCCCGAGGTAATTTAACTCCTCCATTTGAGGCAGGACCTCATCCCTGACCCGGAGATGGCACTGCACCCTTTTCCGGGCGAGAACCATGTACTCAGATTTGGAGGTGCTGATTCTCATTACAGCCGCTTCACAATCAGCTACAAACCAATCCAGTGAGAGTTGAAGGTCACTCCTCGATGAAGCCAGAAGGACCACATCATCTGCAAAAAGCAGAGACCGAATCCTGTGGCCACCAAACTGAAACCCCTCAACACCCTGGCTGCGCCTAGAAATTCTGTCCATGAAAGTAATGAACAGAATCGGTGACAAAAGGAAGCCCTGGCGGAGTCCAACCCTCACTGGAAACAGGTCCAATTTATTGCCAGCAGTGTAAACCAAACTCTGACACCGGTCATACAGGGAATGAACCGCCTAGGTGGTCCAATACCCCATATTCCCGGAGCACTCCCACAGTATTCCCCAAGGTACACGGGCCAATGCCTTCTCCAAGTCCAAAAAACACATGTAGACTGTTTGGGCAAACTCCCATGC